>RXID01012285.1:147500-181312 GCA_005019695.1 Trichopus zeylanicus subsp. travancoricus | reverse complement strand
GTAGTAGTAATCGTAGAGTATTCGCAGAAGTAGTAGTAATAGTAGCAGTAGTAGTAGTAGTAATAGTATTTGCAGTAGTGCTAGTAATAGTAGTAGTAGCTGTAGTAGTAGTAGTAATAATAGTACCAGTAGTAGCAGTAGTAGGAGTGTAAGGAGTAGTAGTAGCAATAGTTGTAGTAGTAGGAGTATTAGGATTAGTAGAAGTATTAGTAGTAGTAGCACAAATAGTAGTAGTAGGAGTAGTAGTGGTTGTTGTTGCAGTTAGTTGGAGCAGTAGTACTACTAGTAGTATTAGTAGTAGTAGTAGTACTAGTACTGGTAGTATTAGTAGTAGCTGCAGTAGTAGTTGTAGTAATAGCAGCAATAGCAGCAATAATCGTAGTAGTAGGTGTGCTAGGAGTAGTACTAGTAGGAGGAGGAGGAGTAGTAGTATTAGTAGCAGTAGTAGTAGGAGCAGTATTTGGATTAGTTGTAATATTAGTAACAGTAGCTATAATACTATAAGTAGGAGTAGTAGCAGGAGTAGTAGTTGTTGTTGTTGCTGTTTTTGTAGTGGTAGTAGTGTTAGTGTCAGTAGTAGTAGTACCCGTAAGTAGGAGTAATAGTAGTAGTTGTTGTAGTCGTTGTCATAGTTGTAGTAGTGGCAATAGTAGTAATAGTAGTAGTAGTAGTAATAGTAGTAAGAGTAATAGTAGTAGGAGTAGTAGTAGCAGTAGAAAAAGTAGTGGTGGTACAACTACTACTACTAGTAGTTGTATTAGTAGTGGATGTAGTAGTAATAGTAGCAGTTGTACAAGTAGCAGCTGTTGCCTTAGTAGTAGCGATAGTAATAGTAGTGGTTGTAGTTGTAGTTGTAGTAGTAATAGTAGGAGTATTAGTTGTAGTTGTAGTTGTTGAAGTAGGGGTAGCAACAGTAGTTGTAGCAGTAGTAGTACATGTAGCCATAGTAGTATTTGTATGAGTAGTAGTAGTAGTAGTAGTAGTAGTAGTTGCAGCGGCAGCAATAAGTGATTGTAGCCGTAGTAGTAGGTGTAGTAGTTGCTGTATTAGTAATAGCAGTTGCAGTAGGAATACCAGTAGCTGTAGGAGTAGTAGTCGTGATAGTAGTAGTAGTAGTTTTTGTTGTTGTAGTAGTAGTAGTAATACTAGTATTAGTAATAGGAGGAGTTGTAGCAGTAGGAGTTGTAGTAGTAGTGGTAGTAGTAGTACAAGTAGAAGTTGGTGTAGGACTAGTATTAGTAGTAGTAGTAAGAGTAGTAATAGTTTTATTTGGAGTTGTAGTAGGAACAGTAGTAGGAGTTGTAGTTGTTGTAGTGGTAACAGTAGTAGGAGTTGTAGTAGTTGTAGGAGTAGTTGTAGTATTTGAAGTAGTAGTTGTAGTTGTAGTCATGGTGGCAGTAATAGTAATAGTAGTAGTACTAGTAGTAGCAGCAGCAATAATAGCAGTAGTCCCTATAGTGCTAGTAAAAGTAGTAGTAGCAGCAGCAGTAGTAGTAATAATAGTAATAGGTGTGGTAGTAGTAGTAGTTGTTGTAGTAGTAGTTGTAGTAGTAGTATAGTAGTAGGTGTAGCAGTAGCAGTTGGAGTAGTAGTTGAAGTAGTAGTAGTAGTTGTTGTTGTTGTTGTTGTTGTTGTTGTTGTTGTAGTAGTAGTCTTTGTAGTAGTAGTAGTACTACTAGTTGCTCGATTAGCGGCAGTAGTAATAGTAGTAGTAATATTAGTGTTAGTGGTAGTATTGTAGTAGTAGTAGCAGTAGTTGTTGTTGTTGCTCTTGTTGTAGTAGTAATTGCAGCAATAGTTGTAGTATTAGTGGTAGTCGGAGTTGTAGTAGAAGCAGCAGTTGTTGTTGTAGTTGTTATAGTGGTAGCTGCAGTAGGAGTAGTTGTAGTAGTAGTAGGAGTTGGAGTTGGATGAGCAATAGTTGTAGTCGTAGTAGTCGTAGTAGTAGTAGTAGTGGTAGTCGTAGTAGTAGGAGTAGGAGTTGGAGTAGTAGTAGTAGAAGGAAAAGTAGCAGTCTTAGTATTAGTAGTAGTAGTAGTAGTAGTAGAAGTTGTAATATTAGTAGTAGTAGTAGTAGTAGAAGTTGTAATATTAGTAGTAGTAGTAGTGGTGGTTGTAACAACAGTAGTTATATTACTTGAAACAGTCATAGTAGTAGTAGTAGTTGCAAGAGTATTAGTCGTAGTAATAGTTGTAGTAACAGTAGCAGTAGCATCAGTAGTTTTAGTAGCCAAAGTAGTAATTGTAATAGCATCAGTAGTAGTGGTTGTAGTAGGAGTGTTAGTAGTAGTAGTTGGAGTAGTACTAGTAATAATAGTAGTAGTAGGAGAGTAGTAGTAGTAGCGGCAGTAGTAGTACTAGTAGCAGGGGAAGTAGTAATAGTAGAAGTAGTAGTAGTAGGAGAAGTAGTAGTAGCGACAGCAGCTATAATAGTAATAGCAGTTTTTGTAGTACAGCAGAAGTTGTAGTATCAAAATTTGCAGCAATAGCAGTAACAGTAGTAGTATTACTAATGGTAATGGCATTAGTAGCAGTAGCAGTTGTAGCAGTAGTAGAAGGAATAGGAGTAGTAGTTGTTGTTGTTGTAACTGTAGTTGCAGTAACAACAATAATAGCTGGAGGAGATGGCATAGTAGTAGTAGTTGTTGTTGTTGTAGAAGTAGTGGTAGTAGTATCACTTGTATTAACAATTGTAGTAATAGTAGAATTAGTAGTAGCAGTAGTTCTAGTAGCAGTACCTATATAAGCAGCAGTAGCAGTAGTAGTAGTAATACTACTACAGATGCTACTACGACTAATACAACCTCTATTCCTAATCCTAGTACTGCTACTACTACAAATGCTAGTACAATTGCTGCAACTACACCTACTACTGCTCCACCTCCTCCAACTGCTATGACTACCACTACTACTGGTACTGCTGCCACCACAACTGCTCCTACTGCTACTATTGCTACAACTATAGCAACTACTCTTACTACAGCTACTACAACTACTACTAATTTAGCTATTACTACTGCTGCAACTGCTGCTACTCCTATTACTATTACTAGTACTACTACTACTAATACTACTACTGCTGCTACTATTGTACCAGTACTATAACTTCTACTACTACTACTACTTCTACTACAACTATTACTATTACTCCAATAGCTACTGCTGCTACTGCAACTACTATTTTTACTACTACTACTCCTACTACTATTACTACTGCTACTACTGCTGCTACTATTACAACAACTACTACAACTAATATTTCTAATATTGCTACTACTCCAAGTACTACTACTACAACTCCTGCCGCTGCTCCTAGTATAACTATAACTACTAGTGCTGCTACTACCACTATTACTGCTACTACTTTTGCTACTGCTGTTATTGCTGTTAGCGCTACAACTACTACTACTTTCACTACTACTACTGCTGCTACTATTACGGATAGTACCACCACCACTACTACTACTAGTACTACAACTATCGGTACAACAACAACAACTACTACTCTTGCTAATACTACTACTATTATTGTTGTGGTAACTTCTGTTGTTACAACTAGTACTGCTACCACCGCTGTTCCTACAACAACTACTACTGCGACTCCTACAACTACTACTAAAACATATTCTACTACTACTAAAACTACTACTACTACTACTACTACTACTATTACCACAAATTCCATTACTAGTCATATTACTTCACCTGCTACTACTACTGCTGCAACCACTACTATTACCTCTACTGCTACTGCTACTGCTACTACTGCTACTACTATTGCAACTACTGCTACTACAATAACTACTACTACTGGTACTACTACTACTACTACTACTACTACTACTACTACTACTACTACTACTACTACTACACCTACAAAAACTATTACTAATACTACTCCTACTACTATTATTAGGACTACTACAACTACTACTGTTACGCCAACTACAACTACTAGTATTACAACTGCTATAAATATAAATACTCTGCTACTGCTGTTGCTGCTGCGGTAACTACTACTACTATTACTACTTCTCCTGCTACACTGCTACTACTACTACTGCAAATATTGCCACTGCTACTGCCTCTACTACTAGTACTATTGCTACTACTGCTGCTACTACTACTACAAGCTCTGCTTCTATTACTACTACTATTTTTACTATAAATATTGCGACAACTACTTCTGTTGCTACTACTAGTACTCCTATTACTACTGCTACTACGAGTGCCACTACTTATATTACTAATACAGCTACTACTGGCACTACTACTACTGCTGCTGCTGCTGCTACTGCTACTATTATTACTAATACAACAATTGCTACAACCATTACGAGTATTCCTACAAATACTACTACTACTACTTCAACTACCACTATGAACACTACAACTACGACTACTATTATTGCCATTACATCAACTTTTGCTTCTACTACTACCTCTACTACTATTGCCGCTACTGTTACTACACTACTACCACAACTACAGCAACTATTACAACAATTACTACTACTGCTGCTCCTACCGCTACTACTACTGCTCCTACTACTACTGCTACTCCAACTACTAATACTGCTACTTCTACTACTACTCCTACTCCTACTCCTACTCCAACACCATCTCCTCCTCCTCCTACTACTGCTACTAATACTACTACTATGACTACTATTTCGACTGCTGATGTAGCTACTCCTACTAGTACTACTACTGCTACGAGTAGTTCTGCTACTACAACTACTTTTTCAACTACAACAACAACTACTACTATTGATACTATGGGTGCTGCTACTTCTATAACTATTGCCACTATATTAGTACCACAACAACAACAACTACTACTGCAATTGCTGCTATTACTACTACTACTGCTAGTACAGCTATAATTACTACTACTACTACTACTACTACAACTGCTACTATAATTACTACTACTACAACTACAACTACTACTACAATTGCTACAACTACTATTGCTACAACAACAACTACTACTACAATTACTCCTACTACTACTGCTACTCCTACTATTAATACTGCTACTGCTACTACTACCACTACTACTACTACTGCTGCTGTTACTCTTGCTTCTACGACCGCTGTTGTTGTTGTTGCTGTAGCTACTCCTACTAGTACTACTACTACTACGAGTACTTCTACTACTACAACTACGTTTGCTACTACTACTACTACTTCTACTACTACAACTACTATTGCTACTGTTGGTTCTGCTACTTCTACAACAATTGCCACTACATTAGTACCACAACAACTATAACTACTACTGCAAATACTACTATTACTACTACTACTGCTACAGTACTACTACTATTACTACTACAACTGCTACTATTACTACTGCGACAACAACAACTACTACTATTGTTGCAGCTACTTCAACTGCTATTGCCACTACTATTACCACTACAACTTTTACTATTACTACTACTACTACTACTACTACAACTACAACTATAATTAGTACTACTACTGCTGCTACTACTGCTGCTGCTAGAACTGCGACTATTATTGTTGCTACTACTACAACTACTGGAATTACCACAACTACAACTACTACTGCTACTTTTACAGCAAAAACTGCTATAACAACAACTACTACTATTACTACCACACTACTACTACAGCTACTACCACTACTACTACTGCTGCTGCTGCTACTAGTACTACTACCCCTACTACTATTGTTGCTACTACTACTGCTGCTGCTTCTACTACTATTACTACCACAACTACTACTACTGCTACTATGGCTACTGCTACTATTGCTGCTACTACTGCTTTTGCTACTACTACTACAACTATTGTTACTACTGCTAGTACAACTACTGCTACTAATGCCACTAGTGCTACAACAGCTACTAGCCTTACTACTACTACTACTTCTACTTCTTCTACAACTATTACTGCTACCACCACCACTACTGCTACTGCTGCTGCTGCTTCTGCAACTGCTACTACTACTGCTGCTGCTATTGCTACAATTATTGCTACTACTACTACTACTGTTGCTGCTACTGCTTCTACTTCTTCTACTGCTATTACTGCTACTATTAGTACCACTACTCCTCCTCTCGTTGCTGCTGCTACTACGGCTAGTACTACTAGCACTCCTATTACTACTTCAACTATTGCCAGTAATACCACTACTACTACTACTATTATTACTACTACTGCCACAACAATGGGACTACTATTGCTACCACACTGCTATTGCTCCTACTACCACTATTACAACAACTATTATTACTCCTACTGCTACTACTCCTACTCCTACTACTACTACTGGTACAACTACTTCTACTATTACTACTACTACCACTACTACTACTCATGCTGCTACTGTTGCTACTACTACCATTGCTCTTACAACTACTACTACTACTACTTCTATGATTCCTACTGCAACGACTACTACTACTATAATTATAACTACTACTATTACTACTACTACTACTACTACTACTGCGGCGACAACAACAACAACTACTACTACTATTACTACTACTATGACGACGACGACGACTATGGCACAACTAGTAGTAGTACTACTACTACTACGACTAATACTACTTCTGCTACTTCAATTGCTACTACTACTTCTTTTGCTATAACTACTGCTACTTCTAATACCACTGCTGCTACTACTACTATTTCTCCTACAAGTATTACTACTAGTACTATAACATTGCAACTACTATTACTACAATAACTTCTCCTACTATCACTGCAACTACTAATATTACTGCTACGACTACTACGATTGCTACTATCGCTACTTCAACTACTATTGCCATGACTACTATGACTACTGCTTCTACTACAACTACTACTACAGCTACTACTACTACTACTACTACTACTACTACTACTACTATTACTACTTCTGGTACTACTTCTACTACAACTGCTTCTCATACTGCTACTACTTATACTTCTCAGACTACTACTACAGCTCCTGCTACTACTAGTACTACTACTATTACTAGTAATAATACTATGACTACTATTACTAGTACTGCGGCTACTTTTGCTGCCACTACTTCTATTATTACTTGAACCACAACAAAAAGTACTACTACTGCAACAACAACTGCTACTACTGCTACAACTACAACTACTACTATGACTAATACTACTACTACTTCTACTTCTACTACTACAATAACCAACTACTACCAATACTAATGCTACTACTACTATTGTTGCTACTACTACTGCTTCCAACTTACTAATATTACAAACTACTGCAACTACTAACTACTCCAAGTATACTTACTTACTGCTTGCTACTCCTCTATACATACATCTACTAATATCCCCGCTACTACAACAACTATGACTATCACCACTGCTACTACTGCTACTATTACTTCTACTACTACTACTGCTATAACTACTTTTACTACTACTACTACTATTACTGCTTCTGCTACTACTACTCCTACTACAACTACTACTACCATTAGCTCTACTACAACAACTCCTACTACAACTACTACTACAACTACTACCATTACTACTATTACTACTGTTGCTAATGCTACTACTACTGGTACTACTACTACTGCTGATGCTACTACTATGACAACTATACCTACTACTTCTAAAGCTACTACTACTGCTACTACTACTACTACTAGTAGTATTACTAGTAGTACTATACTATTGCTACTACTATTACTACTAATACAACTACTCCTACAGCTACTGCTACTGCTGCTACTACTACTGCAACTACTATTGTTGCTACTACTACTGCTGCTTCTACTACTACTACCACTGCTGCTCTTAGTCCAACTGTTCTTTCTACTACTATTGTTGCTACTTCAGCTTCTACTGCTACAACTATTTCTACTACCATTGCTAGTACTGCTACTATTATTACTATTACTACTACTGGTACTGCAGCTATAGCAGCTTCTATTACTACTACTACTACTTCAACTATTACTACTACTACTACAATTGCTGCTAGTACTACTGCCACTCTAGCTACTACTGCTAATAATGCTACTATTGCAACTACTACTACTAGTCATACTACTGCCACTCTAGCTACTACTACTATTACTACTAGTATTGTTGTTGTTGCTGCTACTACTACTACTGCTACTACTACTACTACTACAACTACTACCTTTGCTTCTGCTGCTGCCGCTACTACTACTATTACTGCTATTACTACAACTATTGCTACTACTCCTTCAACTGCTGCAACTATTACTACAACTAGTACTTCTACTTCTATTGCTTCTTCTACTGTTACTGCTACTACTATTGCTCCTACTACTATTACTCCTACTAGTATTATTGCTACTACTTCTACAACTACAACTACTAGTACTATTACTACAACTACTACTTCTACGGCTAGTACTACTAGTACTATTACTGCTACTACCAATGTTGCAACTACTACTACAATTACCACTAGTACTGCTGCTGCTGTTGCTGCTACTACTACTACTACTACTACTACTATTATTGCGGCATCGAATACTACTACAACTACTATTGTGGCTATTAATACTACGACTACTACTATTGCAGCTACAAATGCTACTACTACTATCTACTTCAACTACTACTCTAACTACTGCACCTACTACTACTACGATTACTACAACTACTACTGCTGTTGCTACTACTAAAACACTGCAACTATATCTACTACAATTACTACGGCTACTAGCAATACCACTACTGTTACAACACCTACTGCTACTAATACAACTACTGCTGCTGATGCTGATGCTGCTGCTACAACTACTATTGCTGCTACAACTACAACTGATGCTGCTGATGTTGTTGCTACTTCTACTATGTCTACTACTACAACTACTACAGCAACAACTACTACTACTACTACAACTACAACAGCGGCTACTAATACTACTACTACTACAACTACTTCTATTTTTGCTACTACTGCTACTTTTGCTGCAAAAATCGCTTTTATTACTTCTACGACTACTACTACTGCTACTGCTACTACTACTGCTACTCCTACTACTTATCTTACTACTAGTGCTACAACTACTACAGCTGCTACTATAACTATCGCTACTACTAGAGTACTATTGCAACTACTATTACGGTTACTACTACCACTACTGCTCCTAATACTGTTAATATAGCTAATACAACTTTTACTACAATTGGAACTACTACTATAGCTTCTACTTCTTCTACTACTACAGCTAGTACTACCACAACTACTACTACTATTGCTACTGCTACTACTACTGCTGCTACTATAATTATTACTCCTACTACTAATTCTGCTGTTACTACTACTCCTACTGCTAAAACTATGACTGCTGCTGCTACTACTATTGCTACTACCACTGCTCCTATTACTACTGCTACTACCTCTACTATTGCTACTAGTCCTAGTACTACAACTACTACTACTGTTACTATTGCTACTATAGCTGATACTACTACTACAACAGCTACTACTGCTACTAATACTACTACTACTACTACGACTATTAGCCTTACTACTACTATTTCTACTACTACTTCTACTAGTATTGCTATCGCTACTACTACTACTACTATAATTGCCACTACTGCTACTACATATACTGCTATTACTATAATTGCTGCTACTACTGCTTTTACTGCTACTAATGCTAGAGCTATCACTTCTACTATTGCTTCTCCTACTTCTATTGCTAGTACTACCACGACAAGGAAGACGTACGGACGAGTGGCCACGACGGGCGCTAAAAAACGACTACGACGCGTGACGAATCAGTCCACTATACGCCACGGCTATATCATCGAGAGGGGTACGAGGATCCAAGACGCGACTGGACGAGGCCGACACTGCTAACGAGGGCCGCGACGACGCTTACGACGACGGTACGGCGACGGGGGCGGCGAAGATCTACGAGACGATGACGAGGCTAACCCTCAACTACAACTACTTCTCTGACTACTACTACTCTTTATACTATTGCTACAGCTTGTCTAAATGGATTAGTTTACGACCCAAAGAAAAACAACTGATACAACGGGTGGGTGCTACTATCTCCTAGAAACGGACGACAGCGACTGACTACCTTAGGACCCCAGCAGCTGCTGCTACGACTACTGCTACACTTGCCGCTACTACTCATACTCTGACTTACCGTCTGCTTCCACTACTACTACTTCTACTACAACAACTACAAATACAATTGCTACTAGTATTGTGGCTACAAATACTACCAATACTACTACTACTTCTATTTTTATTTTTACTACTATTGCAACCACTACTAGTACTACTGGCACTACTACTACTAGTACTACTACTACAACAACTACAACAACAACAACTACTACTATTGTTGTTGCTGCTGATCTTAAAACTGCTGCTTCTACTACTTCGACCACTGCTACTACCACTACTACTACAACTACTACTAGTACTACAATTATTACTACTACTGTTACTGCTACTGCTACTACTACTCCTACTACTACTACTTCTCCTACTTCTATTACTACTGCTTCTACTTCTGCCGCTATAACTGTTGCTACTCCTACTAATACCACTGCTGCTGCTACAACCACTTCTACAACTAGTATTACTACTAGTACTATTAACTTTGCTAGCACTATTACTACTACTACTACTGCCACTGCTACAACAACAACTACTACTACTATTATTGCTGCCACTACTACGGCTGCTGCTACTGCAACTTCGACTACTGTTGCTACAACTACTATGACTACTACTTCTTCTATAACAACAACAACAACTACTACTACTACTACTACTACTACTACTACTACTACTATAGCTGCTGCTGCTACTACTAGTAGTACGACTACTATTAGTTCTCCTCCTCCTACTACTACTACTGCTATTACTACTACTATGCCTGCTGCTACTACTTCTATGGCTACTAGTTCAACTACTACTTCAACAACAACAATAACAACAACTACTACTACTACTACTGTTACTACTACAACTACTACTACCATTGCTACAGCTGTTGCTGCTACTACTATAGCTACTACTTTTGTTACTACTAATACTACTACTACCACTGCTACAACTGCTGCTACTACTACTATAGCTACAACTGCTGCTACTACTACTATAGCTACTACTGTTACTACAACTACTATTCTTACTACTACTACTTCTACAATTACTACTACTACTACTACAACAACAACAACAAGTACCAGTGCTGCTGCTTCTACTACTACTACTACTATTGCTGCTGTTGCTGCTACTACTACTACTACTACTATTATGATAATTACTGCTACTACTGCTACAACTACTGTAGCTATTACCACTACTTCTTCTTCTAATGCTACTGCTTTCGCTACTATTAGTACTACTACTATTGCTATTACCACTACTACTTCTACTACAACTGCCTCTACTAGTCCTACAACCACTGCTACTATTGCGACTACTTCTACTACTAGTACTACTACTACAACAACAACAACTACTACTACTACTACAAATACTACTGCTGCTATTGCTTCTACTGCAATTACTATGGCTACTACCACTACTAATAATGTCATACCTGTTGCTGCTACTACCACTCATACTATTGCTACCACTACTGCTACTACAACTGCTACTACTATTGCTACTAGTAGTACTGCTGCTGCTACTGTTGCTACTGCTGCTTCTACTACTACGGCTACTACTGCTACTACTACTGCAACTTCTTCTACTAGTACTACTATTGCAACTACTAGTACTACTACTACTACTACTACTACTACTACAACAACGACTATTAATCCAACTACTACTACAACTACTTATATTTTTACTACTACAGCTACTACTGCTACTGTTACTTCTACCACTACAATTACTGCTACTACTACTACTACTAATACTACTTATCATTCTACTTGTACTACAACTACTCCTACTATACATATAGCTACTACTACTAGTACTATTATAATTACTATTACGGTCACTGCTACCACTACTCCTAAAATTACTAATACTACTAATACTACTTTTATTACAACTGCAACTGCTACTAGTGCTACTCCTACTGCTACTACCACTACTGCTACTACTGCTGCTGTTGCTACTGTTGTTGCTACTGCAACTACTACAACAAAAACTAGTACTAGTACTGCTAATCCTATTAATACTGCTATTGCTACAACTACTACTACAACAAGAATTACAACTACGACTGTTACCTCTGATACTATTACTACTACTACTACTTTAGCTACTATTTCAACTACAACTACAACTTCCACTACTACTACCGCTATTACTATTACAACAACCTCTATTACTCTGACTACTACTACCGCCACTTCAACTACTGTTGCTACAACTACTACGACTACTACTTTTACTATAACCACTACTACTAGTACTGCAACTACTTCTACTACTACATCTACCTCTAGTACTACTACTACTACTTCTGCTACTACTACAACTACTACAACTGCAAATACTCCTACTACTACTACATCTCCTATTGCTACTTCTACAGCTACTTCTACTGCTACTATGACTACCCCTACGACTACTACTGCCTCTACTTGTGCTACTGCTTCTACTACTACCACTACTGGTATTACTGGTATGACTTCTGCTACTACTGCTGCTGCTACTACTACTACAACTACTACTACTTGTACTACTACTGCTGCTACTGCTGCTGCTGCTACTACTGATACTACTGTTGTCACTACTACTACTGCAACTGTAGCTAATACTGCCACTACTACTGTTACTGCTGTTGATGCTACTACTACTACAACTACTACTATTACTGCTGCTACTACTACCACTACTATTGCTATTACAACTATTACAACTACTACAATGACAACTATTGCTATTAATACTAATTCTACTTCTACTACTATTATAACTACTACTACTTCAACTACTGCCACTACGGCTACAAACACTGCTACCACTACCACTATTACTACTACTGTTGATGTTGTTGCTGCTAACACTACTACTACTACTACTACTTCCCTTACTACTACTAATACTTTTTCTACTACTACTACTACTACTATTACTACTCCTCTTATAGATTCCACTACTACTACAACTATTTCTACTGCAATTACTACTACTACTTCTACTTCTACTACTGCAGCAACTACTAGTACTACTTCTTTTCCTACTATAGCTACTACTACTATCAGTACTACTATTACTACTTTGACTACTACTACTATTAGTACAATTACAACTACTACAACTAATTTTACTACTACTACTATTACTGCCACTACTACTACTACGACTAGTTTTAACACTGTTATAACTCCTACTACAGCCGCTGCTGGTACCATTAAGACAACTACTACTATAATTATGACCAATACCTCTAGTATTGCTACGACTGCTTCTACTACTACAACTACTATTATACCTTTTACTACTACTACTACAACTAGTACTACTACTTCAACTACTCCGTCTCCTATTGTTCTGATGGCTACCATTGCAATTGCTACGACGGCAACTACTGCAACTACTACTACTGCTACTACTAGTATAGCTATAGCTACGACAAAGCTACTGCAACTACGACTACTACTACTGCTACTGCTACTACAACTGCTACTATTGCTACTACTGCTATTGTTGCTACTGCTACTACTGCTACTTCCACTACAATTGCTACAACTACAGCTACTACTAGTGCTAGTGCTACAGCTGATACCACTATTGCTACTTCTACTACTTTTGCTTCAGCTATTGCTACTGCTACTACTTCTTCTATTACTACTACTGCTACTCCTACTAATGAAAGTGCTGCTACTACTACTGCGGCTACTACTAAAATTACAACCACTACTATTACTACTACTACTACTACTACTACTATTTCTACTATTATTACTACTACTACGACAGCTACTACTATTCCTCCGACAACTGCTACTACCACTTCAGTCACTATGGTTATTACTACTACTTTTGATATAACTATTACAAATACTACAACTGCTACTACTACTGCTACTATTAATACTACTACTAGTACTACTACAATAACTACTGCTATTACTGCAACCGCTGCTACAACTACTACTGCACCTACAACTGCTACTATTAATACCACTACTACTACTGTTGCTGCTACTACAACAGCAACAACTACTGCTATTATTGCAACTGTTGCTGCAACTACTACTGCAGCTAGAACTTCTACTATGATATCGCTACTACTACTACATTATTAATACTGCTTCTACTAATAGTACCACTATAACAACCTCAACTCCCACTACTACTGCTGCTACAACTGCTACTACTAATGCTACTACCACTACTACAATGACTACTGCTACTACTACTACTGCTATTGCTACTGCTACCACGACTACTACTACTACTGCTACAATGACAACTAATACCTCTACTACTACTGCAGCTACTACTGATACTACTACTACTACTACTACTAATTCTCTTACTACTACAAATACTGCTTCTACTACTACTACTACTTCTGCTGCTGCTGCTACAACTTCCTCTACTACTACTTCTGTTTCTACTACAACAACAACAACTACTACTACTTTTACTACTACAGCTACTACTAGTACTACTTCTATTACTACTACTACTACGGCTACTACTATTAGTACTCCTATTTTTACTTCGACTACTACTACTACTATTACTACAATTACAACTACTACAACTAATTTTAGCACTACTACTTCTACTAGTTTTACCACTGCTACAACTCATACTACAGCTGCTGCTTGTATTGTGATGACTACTACTACTATAATTACCACCAATACCTCGACTACTGCTACCATTGCTTCTACTGCTACAACTACTACTATACCTATTACTACTACTACAACTAGTACTACTACCTAAACTACTTCGTCTACTACTACTATGACTGCTACTATGCAACTCCTGCAACTACTAATACTGCTACTACTACTGTAGCTATAGCTATGACTACAGCTACTACAACTATGACTACTGCTACTGCTACTGCTACTACTACTGCTACTGTTGCTACTACTACTGCTACTGTTGCTGCTGCTACTGCTGTTGTTGCCACCACTACTGCTACTTCCACTACATTTGTTGTAATTACCGCTACCCCTAGTGCTAATGCTACTGCTGATACTACTACTGCTACTTCTACTACTTTAGCTTCTGCTATTACTACTGCTACTACTTCTTCTATAACTACTACTGCTACTCCTAATAATGCAAGTGCTGCTACTACTACTACTGCTAGTACTAGTATTACCACTACTGCTACTACTACTGCTACTACTACTACTACTACTACTACTACCACCACCACTACTACTACTATTAACACTACTACTACTGCTTCTACTAACAATTTTGTTACTACGGTTACTACTACTACTTTTGCTATAACTATAACAAATACTACAACCGCTACTACTACTGCTACTATTAATACTACTACTACTACAACAATAACTACTACCGCTATTACTGCAACTGCTGCTACAACAACTACTGCTGCTACAACTGCTACTATTAATACTACTATTGCTACAACTACTACTCCCACTGCTACTACTGCTACTACTACAACAACAACAGCAACTACTACTGCTATTATTGCAACTGTTTCTACAACTACTACTGTGGCTACACCTGCTACTACTTCTACTTCTACTAAGATATCGCTACTACTACTACATTGTTAATACTGCTTCTACGGCTACTATAATTAGTACTATTTTTGCTACTTCAACTACTACTACTATTACTATAAATACAACTACTACAACTAATTTTACTACTACTACTATTACTACCACTACTACTCCTATTACAGCCGCTACTTGTACTATCATGACCACTACAACTATAATTACCACCAATACCTCGACTACTGCTACAACTGCTTCTACTGCTACAACTACTATTATACCTATTACTACTACTATACAACTAGTACTACAACATCAACTACTTCGCCTACTACTGCTACGACTGCGACTCCTGCAACTACTACTACTGCTACTACTACTATAGTTATAGTTGCGACTACAGTGACTACAACTATGACTACTGCTACTACTACTGTTACTACTACTGCTACTGTTGTTATACTATTGCTGTTGCTTCTACTATTGCTACTTCCACAACAATTGTTGCAACTACCGCTACTACTAGTGCTAGTGCTACTGCTGATACTACTACTGCTACTCCTACTACTTCAGCTTCTGCTATTGCTACTGCTACTACTTCTTCTACTACTACTACTACTACTCCTAATAATGCAAGTGCTACTGCTACTACTACTGCTACTACTAGTATTACTACTACTACTACTACTACTACTACTACTACTACTACTACTACTACTACTACTACTACTACTACTACTACTACTACTACTACTACTACTTCTACTGCTATTACTACTACTAAGATAGCTGCTACAATTCCTACGACTGTTGCTACTAACGCTCTTGTTACTACGATTACTGCTACTACTTTTGCTATAACTACTACAAATACTACAACTGCTACTACTGCTGCTACTATTAATACTACTACTACTACAACAACTACTACTGCTATTACTGCTGTTGCTGCTATAACAACTACTGCTACTACAACTGCTACTATTAGTACTACTACTACTACAACTACTACTCCCACTACTACTACTGCTACTACTACTGCCACTATTAATACAACTACTACAACAACAACAACATCTACTACTGCTATTATTGCAACTATATCTACAACTACTACTGCGACTACCCCATCTACTACTGCTACTTCTACTACGATAACGCTACTATTACTACATTATTAATACTGCTTCGACTAGTAGTACCACTATAACAACTACAACTCCCACTACTGCTATTGCTACTACTGCTACTACTAATGCTATTGCCACTACTACTACTACTACTACTACTATTGCTGCTACTTCTACTACTATTGCTACTACTACCATGGCTACTATTACTACTGCTACCGTAACAACTACTACTACAATAACAACTAATTCCTCTACTACTGCTGCTGCTACAACTGATACTATCGCTACTACAGTTGTTGCCACAACTACTATAACAACTACTACAGTTGCTGCTACTACTGCTACTTCTACTGCTACTGCTACTACTACTACTAGTACTGCTACCACTACCCTTACTACCTTAGCTACTTCTACCAATACTACTGGTACTGCAACAAGTACAACTACCCCTACTACTATTATTGCAACGACTAGTATTTCTACTACGACTACTACTAGTAGCAGTACAACTCCTACTATTATAACTTCTATTACTAATACTACTACAGCAAATAATGCTATCACTACTACGACTGCTACAACTGCTACTACTACTACAACAACAAGAACTACTACGACTACAACTACTACTGCCTCTACTATTACTTCCTCTACGACTTTTACTACTGCTACTACTACATCTATTACTACTATTGCTACACCAACTAATACTACTGTTGCTACAACCACAATTGCTACTAATAGTACTACCATTACTGCTACTACAGATGCTACTACTACTACTGCTACGACTACTTCGACTTCTACGACTGCTGCTACAGCTACTACGATTACTACTACAACAACTACTACTGCTACTGCTTCTACTGTTGCTACTACTGCTGCTACTACTACCATTGCCACTGCAACTACTACTACTACAATAACTACTACTGCAACTATTACTACTACAATAACAACTACTACTACTTTTGCTATTGCAACTACTACTACTACTGTTGCTACTGCAACTACTACTACAATAACAACAACAATAACTGCTATTACTAGTACTGCTACTCATACTACTGCTGTTGTTGCTGCTGTTACTGCTACTACTATTGCTAGTACTTCTACTAGTTACACTACTAGTACAACTACTGCTACTGCTACTGCTACTACAACCAATGCTACTACTGCTTCTGCTACTACTTCTCCTGCTCCTAGCACTAGTACAACGGCAACTACTATTACTGCTGCTATTACACTTACTACTACAACAACTACTACTACTACTAGTGCAACGATAGCTATTGCTACCCCACTACTAGAACTACTACTGCTGCTGCTGCTGCTAGTACTCTAACTACTACTATTATCTCTACTACACTACTACTCCTGCAACTTCTACAACTACTGCTCGTACTGCTACTACTTCTATGGCTACTACTACTACTACAACTACTATTTCAACTACTACTATTTTTACGGCAATTGCTACTACTACGAGTACTACTACTTCTACTGCTGCAACTGCTACAATTATCAGTACTTCTCATACTAATACGACTATTGCTACTACTACAACTTCTATTGCTACTGCTACTACTACTACTACTCCAACTGCTACTACAGCTACTATTGCTACAACAACTACTACTCCGTTGCTACTGCTAATACTACTACTGCATCTCCTACTACTACAACTCCTATTGATTCTACTGCTAATATAACTACTACTGCTCCTTCTACTACTATTACTACTATTATTTTTACTAATAATACTCCTTCTACTACTGCTACTTTACTGCTATTACTTCTACAACTACTATGGCTGCTACGACTAATGCTACTACTAATACTAATACTACTACTACTACTACCACTATTGCCCCAACTTCTACTACTATTGCTAACACTACTATGACTGCTACTACTATTACTAGTACTACGACTATTTCAACTTCTACTACTGCAACTTCTCCTACTACTACTACTTCTGCTACTACAACTACTACTACAGCCACTACTATTACTACTTTTGCTGCTACTGCTACTACTAAGCTACTATTGCTACCACTACAACTTCGACAACTTCTACTACTACTGCTACTATAAAAACAACTAGATCTTCTACTCTTATTATTGCTTATCCTACTTCTTCCTCTTCTCCTACTACTATTGCTAATAATTTTACAACTCCTACAACCACTACAGCTACTCCAAACACTACTGCTATTGCTACTATTACTACTAATTCTATTACTAAAGCTTCTGCTGCTACCGCTACTACAACAACTACTATTGCTCCTACTATTATTATTACAACTACTACTCCTACTACTACTACTGCCACTACTGCTGCTAGAACTCCTACAACTATTACTATTAGTATTGTTGCTACTGCTGCTCCTACTATAATTACTATAATTGCGGCTACTATTTAGCAATTAGAACTATTGCTGATGCGACTACTTCAACTACTAGTGTGGCTGCTACGACA
Organism: Trichopus zeylanicus subsp. travancoricus; assembly: GCA_005019695.1. Classification (NCBI taxonomy): domain Eukaryota; kingdom Viridiplantae; phylum Streptophyta; class Magnoliopsida; order Dioscoreales; family Dioscoreaceae; genus Trichopus; species Trichopus zeylanicus. Next base: position 162,028 of record RXID01012285.1, on the reverse strand, counting down.
ACTACTACTACAACAACTACAACAACTACTACTGCTACTAAATACTACTACTTCTGCTATTACTACTACTACTACTACTACTACTACTACTTCTACTACTATAACTACTGCTATAGCTACAGCCAAAGCTACAACTACTACTGCTGCTGCTACTACTACTTCTACTTTTACTACTACTTCTACTACTACAACTACTGCTACTTCTACTACAATTGCTACATCTAATACTACTTCTCCAATAACTACTGTTGCCACTACTCTTGCGACAACTGCAGAGACTTCTACGAAGAGAACTACTACCACCACTACTACTTCATCTCCAACTACTACTTCAACTACTGTAGCTACTTCCTCCACTACTACACTAATACTGCTACTTCTACTACAACTTCACTAATACTACTACTAATACTACTACTATTGTAACAATTGCTGCTACTACTGCGACTATTACTGCTTCTAACACTACAATAACTTCTGCTACGACAACTACTACTATTTCCACTTCAACTGCTGCTGCGACTACTACTACTAATAATACTACTGCTACTACTGCTATTGTCACTTCCACGACTTCTTACGCTACTACTTTTACTACTACTACTACCACTACTACGACTACGGCTACTACTGTTACTACTACTACTGCTACTGCTACAACTATTACTATTGCTACAACAATAGCTACTAATTACTACTACAACAACAACTACTACTACTACTACTACTACTACTACTACTACTACTACTACTACAACTACTACTACTAATAGTAGTACTACCAATACTCCCACTGCTACTACTACTAGTACTACTCATACCACACCAACTATTGCTACAACTACTACTAATAGGAGTTTTCCTACTACTGCTACTACTGCTTCTACTATTACTACTACTACTACTGCAACTACTGCTACTGTTGTTGCTGCCACTGCTACTGCTACTACCGCAATTATTACTACTACTGTTACAACTATTACTGTTGCTACTACTACTACTTCTACTCCTACAACTACAACTGCCATTACTACTACAATACTACTATTACTACCACTACTACAACTTCTGCTACAACTACTTATACTGCTATTACTACTACTCCTCCTATTACTACTAGTAATGGTACTACTGCTACCACTCGACTTCTCTGACTACTGCTACTAATGCTATTACTTCGGCTACTGCTACTACTACTATTACTACTATTGCTACAACTACTACTACAACTACTATTAATACTACTACTACTATTGCTGCTGCTCACTACTACTACTACTACTACTACTACTACTACTAATATTAATACTGCTACAACTTCAACTATTGCTACATTTTATACTACTACTATTACTGCAACAATGACTACTACTAATACTACAGCTATACCTACTACTGCTACTTCTACTACTGCAACTACTTCTGATTCTGTTACGGCTACTACCACTACTACTCCTATTACTACTACTATTGCTGCTACACTACTAATGTTGTTGTTGCCAATGCTACTTCCACTACACCTAGAATTGTTGCAGCTACTACAACTACTTCTGCTATTACAACTACTACTATTACCACTTCTACTCTTACTGCTGCTACTACTACTAAAAGTACTAATACTACTATTACTACTACTACTACTTTCGCAACTACTATTGCTATTACTTTTACTACTACTACTACCACTACTCCTACTACTGCTACTACTGCCACTACAGCTATAACAACTGCTACTACTATAGTTATTACTACTACTACTACTACTACTACTACTACTACTACCACCACCACCAATACAAGTATTGCTACAAATACTACTACTACAGATACCACTACAACTATTGCTACTACTACTACTAATATGAGTTTTGCTACTCCAAATACTTCCATTGCAGCTGGTGTTACTGCTTCTACTACTACTGTTGTTGTTGCTGCTACTATTGCTACTACTGCTACTGTTGCCGCTGCAAATTCTACTCCTTATAGCACTACAACTACCGCTATTACTACAAATACTACTATTACGATCGCTACTAGAACTTCTGCTGCAACTACTCCTACTGCTACTACTAATACTACTCCTATTACTACTACTACTACTACTACTACAACTTTTCCTCCTCCTACTACTAGTACCACTGCACTACTACTTTGCCTACTACTACTACTATTATAGTTACAACTACTACCACTACTACTTTTTCTACTACTACTACAACAACAACTACTATTATTGCTATTACTGCGACTACTACTCATACTACTGCGACTAATACTTCTTCCACTATTACAACTACTACTACTTCTACTTTTTCTACTTCTACAACTATTACTATTGCTACTACTACTACTACAACTACTACTACTGCTACTGCTCCTAATACTAGTACTACTGCTACTTCTACTGTTAATAGTTCTACTACTACTGCTACTACCACTACTACTACTACTATTACTACTACTACTACTACTCCTCCTCCTGTAGCTACCACTACTCCTACTACTACTACTGCTACTACTCTAATTCTACAACAACAACTACTACTGCTACTACTGTTGCTGCTACTGCTACTACGACTACTACTTCTACTTCTACTTCTACTGATTCTACTGCTCCTAATTCTACTACAACTACTCCTTCTACTACTACTACTCCACCTACTACTATGACTGCTACTCCTAATACTACTTCTACTACTACTCCTCCTGCTACTACTTCTATAACTTCAACTACTATCACTACAACTTCTACTACTACTACAACTAATATTATGACTATTATTGCCGCTACGACTTCTACTACAACTATTATTGCCTCTCCTACTCCAATTCCTACTCCTACTACTATTCCAACCAAAATTTTGCTAATACTACCACTACAACTGCTACTACTATTGCATCAACTACAACAACTACTACAACTGCTACTGTTGAAACTACTACTATTGCTACTATTCCTACTGCTAATACTTCTACTACTACTTCTACTACTACTACTACTATGATTACCGCTACAACTACTTTTGCTACTACTACTCCCACTACTACTAATATTACTACAACAACTACTACATCTACTACTACTACTACTCCTCCTACTACTGCTGCTATGACTAAAATTACTACTAGTACTGCTATGACTAAAACTATTACTACTACTACTATGATTATTACAACCTATACTACTACTACTAATACTACAACTACCATAAGTACATCTACTGCTACTCTTACTACTACTACTACTGCTGCTACTCTACTACTACTGTACTACAACTATTATTGCCACTCCTATTACTACTGAAACCTCTACTACCGCTACCATTGCTACTACTACTACTCCTAATACTATGACTACTACTGCTACTGCTACTTCTATTACTGTTACTACTATTATTGCTACTACTTTGACTATTGCTATCGCTACTACTAGTAGTACTAGTAATGCAACTGCTACTACTACTGCTACTTCTATTGCTACTAATACTACTACTGGTAGCACTACTACTGCTACAGCTACTATTATTACTACTGCAACAACAACAACTACTGCTACTATTGCTTCTACTACTACTATGACTACTACTACTGCGGCTACCTATACTACCACCACTATCACTACTACTACTACTGTTGTTGCCACTGTTGCTACTACTACAACTACTACTACCACTACTACTGCTACCTATACTTCTACAACTACTACAACTGTTACTTTTGCTACTACTACTACTTTTGCTGCTACTGCTGCTCACACTGCTCCTTCTACTACAACTTCTACTACTACTTTTGCTACAACTACTATGGTTACTACTACGACTACTGCTGCTACTACTACTACTTTTACCACTGCGGCTACTACTACTACTACTAGTACTAGTACTATGACTTCCACTACTACTAATACTCCAACTGCCACAAATATGGCTACTACTACTACTGCTAGTACTTCTATAACTACTTCTACTACTACTACTACTGTTGCTATTATAGCTATTACTACTACTACTACTACCCCTTCTCGCCCTACTATTACTACTACAATTGCTACTACTAAGGCTTCAAGTACTATAGCAATTGGCACTACTACTATTACTTATACTAGTACTACTACTAGTACTGTCGCTACCACTTATGCTTCTACTACTACTACCACTATCACTACTACTACGACAGTGACTACTGCTATTGCTGATACTATTACTACTACTACTACTGTTACTACTACTACTGCTGCTACTGCTGCTACAAATAGTACTACTACTACTACTACTACTACTACAGCTACTATTGTTGCACCAATTACAACTACTACTACAACTATTTTTGGTATAACTGCCTCTACTACTGCTGCTACTGCAATGACTACTCCTACTACTTCTCTTGCTACTACTACTACTACTACTGTTGGTGCTGCTGCTACTACTACTACTCCGAATATTACTAATACTACTGCTACTACTACCACTATAATAATAATAATAATAATACAACTATTACTACTGCTGCTGCTACTGATGCTATTACTACTACTATAACTACTACAACTACTTCCACTACTACTACTACTATTACTACTACTACGGCTACATCTACTTCCACTACCTCTATCACTATTACTACAACGGCTGCTACTACTAGTACTACTGCTGCTACTACTACTCTTCTTGTTGTGACTCTTGCTGCTACTGCTTCTACTCTTCTAAGTAATGTTGCCACTAATGCTACTACTACTACTACTCTTGCCACTCTCGCTACTACTGCTGCTACTCCTACTCTTGCTCCTACTGTTGTTGTTGCTATTGCAACTACTACTGCTACTGCTACCACTACTACTGCTACTACTACTACTATTGCAACTACTACTACTCCTACTATTGCAACTACTACTACTGTTACTACTGTTACTGCTACTATTGCTACTGTTACCACTCTTACTACTACCATATCTACTGCTACTACTGCTACTGTTGCTGCCATAGCTACTGCTACTACTGCTACTAATACTACTACTACAGCTTCTACTCCTGTTGCTCCAACATCTAGTACTATAATGACTTTTGCTACTGCTACTACCACTGCTATCACTACTACTACTACTGCTGCTACAACTACTATGACTACTGCTTAAACTACTATTGCTGATATTGCTTTTGCTACTATAGCTAATCCTACTATTGTTAATCCTACTACTGCTACTCCTACTACTACTACCGCCACTACTACTACTACAATGCAACAACTACTAGTGCTACTACTACTGCTACTACAGCTACTACTACTATGCTACTACTAATATAGCCATTGCTACTATAGATACTACTACTAGTACTTCTACTGCAACTAATGCTACTATTACTGCTACTACTACTACTGCTACTATTACTGCTACTACTACTACTGCTACTACTACAGTTGGTACTTCTCCCACTGTGACATCCACTACTATGACTACTACAACTGCTACAACTACTACTCCTAGTGCATCTACTCCTACAAGTGTTACTTTAACTACTACTGCTATGACTACTACTACTACATCTATTATAACTACTACTGCTACTATTATTACTTCCACTATTACTATAGCGAGAATAACTACTACTACAACTACTATAGCTACTACCCCATCTGCTTCTTCTCGTACTACTACTATAATTACTACTACTACTGTTGCTATGACAACTATTGGTGCTACTACTATAACTACTGTTGCAACTACTACTACTACAGCTACCATAACATCGAGTACTATTATTACTATAATTACTACTAGTACGATTGCAACTACTACTACAACAACAACAACAACTACAAGTACAACTACTAGTATTATGCCTGGTATTACTACTATTGCTCCTACTATTACAACTCCTCCTCCTACTACTACTACTAGTACTACTACTGGCCCTACAACTACTGCTACTTCTACTACTACTACTACTAAATCTATTGCTACTGCAGCTATTGGTACAACTCTTGCACTATTACTTCTATGGCTACTAGTACTGTGACTATTACTGTTCCTACTACCCATACTACTATTGTTGTTGCTGTCGTGGCTGAAGTTGCTACTTCTTATACCATCACCACCACCACCACCACCACTATAATCTCTACTACTACTATTGCAACTACTACTACTGCTGATACTATTGCTACTACTATTATTACTACTTATACTACTACTGCTGCTACTTCACCGTCTTCCACAAATACTGCTCATACTACAATGACTACAACTACTGCTGCTACTACTATGGCAATTGCCACCACTATTGCCAATAATACTACTGCTATTACTACTACTACTGTAGCTGCTACTGTTGCTACTCCTACAATAACAACAACAACTACTACTACTACTACCACAACTACTACTACTACTACCACAACTACTACTACTACCACTACAACTACTGTGACTGCTGTTGCTGCTACTTCTACTACTGCTACTGATGTTGTTGCTACTTTCACTACAACTACTTTCGCAACTACTTCGATTATTCCTCCCGCTACTACTACTATTACTACTAATTTTGCAACCACTTGTGCATCTACTACCACTACTACTACTTCTACTACTATGACTACTAGCACTACTCCAACTACAACTACTCCTAATGCTACTTCTACCCCAGCTCCTACTACTACTACTATAACAATTACTACTGCTACTACTGCTGCTACTACTACTACAACAACTACTACTACTATTACTACTATAACTACTACTGCAACAACTACACCAATTGGTACTACTACTTTTGCTATAAAAACTACTACTGTTGTTACTCCTATTACTACAACTATGACTGCTAGTACTATTGCTACTACAACTACTCGTACTTTTATGATTACTTCGGGCACAAATTCTACTACTCCTACTACTACTACAACCATGACTGCTACTACTATAGCTACTACAATTATAACTACTTTTACGATTACTTTGGGTAACAATTCTACAACAATAACAACAACAACGACAACAACAACAACAATAACTACTACTACTATAGCTATTGCTACTACTACTACTACTTTGGCTACTAATATAATACTACTATAATAACTTCTACTGATACTACTACTACTACCACCACCACAACTACCGCTACTACTACTACTACTACTGTTAGTACTACCACAACTATTGCATCTACTTCTCCAACTACAACTACCCTAGTACTGCTTCTACTACTACAACTGCTGCTACTACTACTACTACCACCATGACTACTACTACAACAACTACTACTGCTATTGCCACTACTTCCATGACTACTATGACTATTGCTACTACTACTACTATTATAACTAATGCTATTGCTACTACTAATACTGCTTCTACTACTGCTACTACAACTAATGCTAGTAGTAGTTATTATTATTGCTGTATTTGGAGTATTAGGACTAGTAGTAGAAGAAGAAGTAGAAGTTGTAGTAGTAGTTATTGTTGTTATTATTGTAGTTGGATTATTAGGAGTAGTAGTAGTTGTTGTTGTATAGTAGTAGTAGTAGTAATATTATTATTATTATTATTATTATTATTATTATTATTATTATTAGTAGTAGTAGTAGTAGTAGTAGTAGCAAAAATAGTAGTAGCAGTAGTAGTAACAGATGTAGTAGTTGTAGTAGTTATAGTTGCTGTAGCAATAATAGCAACACTAGTAGCTACAGTAATAGTAGTAGTAGTACTAGTAGTAGTAGTGGTAGGAATAGTAGGAGTAGTAGTAGTCACAATAGGAGTAGCAGTTGTAATAGTGGTAAAAGTGACAGTAGTAGTAGTGGTAGGAGTAGTAGCAGTAGTAGTAGTCATGGAAGTAGTAGTAGTAGTAGGTGTAGTAGTTATAATAATTGTAGCAAAAGTTGTAGTAGTATTGGTAGCAACGATAGTAGTAGTAGGAGCTATAGTAGTAGTAGTTGTAGTTGGAGCAGTATTTCTAGCAATAGTAGTAGGAGTACCAGTTGTAGGAATAGTTAAAGAAGTATTATTGGTAGCCACAGTAGCATGAGTATCATTAGTAAAAATAATAGTAATAAAGTACTAGCAGGAGTTATAGTAGTACTAGTAGCAGTAGCTGAAGTAGTAAAAGTTGTAGTAGCAATAGTTATCATAGAAGTAGTAGTATTAGTAGTAGGAGCAGTAATTGTCATAGTAACAGCAGTAGTAGCAGTAGTTGTAGTTGTAGTAATAGTTGCAGTAGTGGTAGTAGTAGTAGGACTAGTAGCAATAGTTGTAACAGTAGTAGTAATAGTAGTAGTCATAGTAGTAGCAGAAGTACGAGTAGTAGTAGCAATAGTCATAGTAATAGAAGTAGGAGTCGTAGTAGTAATAGTTGTAGTAGTAGTAGTAGCTATAATAGAAATAGCTATAGCAGCATTTCTAGTTGTAGTAGTTGTTGTGTTAGTAGTTGTAGTAGCAATAGTAGCAATAGTAGTAGTAGCAATAGTTGAAGTAGTAGTAGTAGTTTTAGTAGTTGGGGTACTAGAAGTAGTAGCTGTAGCAGTCATGGTAGTAGCTGTGGTCACAATAGCAGTAGTTGCTGTGGTAGTAGTAGTAGTTGTAGTAGTAGAAGATGTAGCAGTGGCAGTAGTAGTGGTTATAGTAGTAGTAGTAGTTATAATAATATAGTAATAGCAGTAGTAGTAGCAGCAATAGCAGTAGCAGCTGTAGTTGTAGTAGTAGTAGTAGCAATAGTTGTACTTGCAATAGTAGTAGTAGTAGGACTAGTAGTACAAGCTATAGCAGTAGTAGAAGCAGTAGTAGTAGCTGTAGCAACAATAGTAGCAGTTGTGGTTCTGGTAGTTATAGTAGTAGTAGCAGCAGTAGTAGTAGACGTAGCTATAGTTGTAATAGTAGGAGTAGTTGTTGTAATAGTCATAGTAGTAGTAGTAGTGGTAGTAGCATTAGGAGTAGTAGTAGTAGTAGCGATAGTGGTACCTGTACGAGTAGTAGCAGTTGTGGCAGTAGCTGTAGTAGTAGTGGTAGTAGTAGTAGTTGTTGTAGTAGTAGTAGCAGTAGAACCAGTAGTAGCAGTAGTTGCAGTCCTAGTATTGGTGGCAGAAGTAGCCGTAGTGGTAGTTGTCATAGTAGATGTAGCAATAGTAGTAGTATTAGTAGTAGTAATAGTAGTAGTAGTAGTAGTAGTAGTAGTAATAATAATAATAATAGTAGTTGCAGTCCTAGTAGTAGTAGATGTTGTTTTAGTAGGAATAGCAGTAGTACTAGTTGCAACAGTGGTAGTTGTTATAATTATGTGGGAAGTAGTACCAATAGTAGTAGTAGTATTAGTCAAAGTAGCCATAATAGTAGTAGTAGTAGCAATGGTAGAGGTAGAAGTAGTAGTAGTAGCAGCAATTATTACAAAATAAGTAGTAGTAGCAGTAGCCGTAGTTGAAGAAGTAGTTGTAGTAGTAGAAATTGCAGTAGTAGTAGTAGAAATTGCAGTAGTAGCAGTAGAAGTACTAGTGGCAGAAGTAGTAGTAGTTGTCGTAGCATCCATACTAGTAGTAGAAGTAGAAGCAGTAGTGATAGTAGTGACATAAGTAGCTATTATAATAGCTACAGTAGTAGTCATTGTAGTAGGAATTGTTGCAGTAGTATTAGTAATAGTAGTAGTTGTAGGAGTACTAGTAGTAGTAGTAGCAATAGTAGTTTCAGTACTAATAGTAGGAGGAGTAGTTGTAGTAGTAGTGGCGGTAGCAGCAGAAGCATTAGTAATAAATTTAGTACGAGTAGCAATAGTAGCAGTAGTGTTTGGAGTAGCAGCATTGGTTGCCGCTATTGTAGAATTAGGAGGACTAGTAGTAGTAGGAGTAGTAGTAGTAGGTGTAGGGGAAGAAGTTGTATAAGCAGTAGCAGTAGTAGAAGTTGTAGTAATATTTGTAGTAGCAGTAGTAGCAAAAGTTATAGTGATTGCAGTGATAACAGTAGTAGCTATTGTAGCAGCAGGAGGAGGAGAAGTAGCAGTAGTAGTAGTAGGAGAAGTAGTAATAGTAGTAGATATAGTAGTAGATATAGTAGTAGTACTAGTAGTAGTAGTAGTAGTCATAGTAACGTTAGCAATAGTAGCTCTAGTCGGGGTAGTAGTAGTAGTAGTTATTGTTGTATTATTAGTAGCAGTAGTAGCGGTAGTCATAGCAACCTTAGTAGTTGTAGTAGTAGCAGTACAAGTGGTAGTAGTAGTAACAACAACAGCAGTAGCCGCAGTTCTAGCAGTAATAGTAGTCGTGGTAGTAGCTTAAGTAGTAGTATTAGCAGTAATAGGAGCAATCAGAGCATTTGTGGCACTTGTAGTAGTAGGAGCTATAGTAGTACTAGTAGTAATAGTAGGAGCAGTTGTAGTTGTAGTTGGATGAGCTATAGTAGCAGTAGTGGTAGGAGTATTAGTAGTAGTAGTAGTGGTTATAGCAGCACTAGTTGTCAGATAGTAGTGGTAGTAGTAAGAGCAGTGGTAGCAGTTTTAGTAGTAGTAGCAAAAGGAGTAGTAGTTGCAGTAGTAGTAGTAGTAGTAGTAGCAATAGTGGTGGTAGTACTAGTAATAGTAGAAGTAGTAGTAGTAGTTGTAGAAGTAGTACTGATAGTAGTAGTGGTAGTAGTAGTGGTAGTAGTAGTGGTAGTAGTAGTCGTAAAAGTAGTGGTATTACTAGTAGTAGTAGTGGTAGTAGTAGCAGTCATAGTAGTAACAGTAGCAACAGTAGCAGTAGTAGTAGGGGAAGTAATAGTAGCAGAAGTCATAGTAGTAGTAGTAGTAGTAGTAGTAGTAATAGTTGTCAAACAAGTAGTAGTACTAGTAGCAATTTTAGTAGTTGGAGGAGGAGGAGTAGTAGTAGTAGCAATAATAGCACTAGCAGTAATAGTAGTGTCAATAGTAGTAGAAGTAGTAGTAGGATTTGTAGTAGTAGTAGTATTATTGGTAGTAGTAGCTGTAGTGGCTATCTTATTAGCAGTAGCAGAAGTAATATGAGAAGTAGTAGTAGACATAGTAGTAGTAATAGTAGTAATGGTAATAGTAGAAGTACAAGTATAACTAGTAGTAGCAGTATTAGTAGTAGCAATTGTACTAGTAGTACTAGTACTAGTAGGAGAAGTAGTAGTAATTACAGTAGCAATAGTAGCTATTTTAGCTGCGGCAGTAGCAGTAGTAGCAGTAAAAGTAGTTCTAGTAGCATAAGTAGTAGTAGTAGGAAAAGTAGGACTAGTAGGACTAGTAGTAGGACTAGTAGTAGTAGACGTTGTTGTTGTAGTAGTAGCAGTAGTAGCAGAAGTAATAGTAGTAGTGGTAGTGGTAGTAGTAGCAGAAATTGTTATTGTAGTAATAGTAGTAGCAGTAGTAGTAGTCATAGCAGCCGTAGAAGTTGTAGAAGTAGTACCAATAGTAGTAGAATTAGTAGTAACAGCTGCCATAGTAGCAGTTGTTGTAGATGTCGCATTAGTAGTAGTAGTAGGAGCAGTTGTAGCACTTGTAGTAGTTGGAGTTGTAGTAGTAGTCGTAGTAATAGTAGGAGCAGTAGTAGTTGTGCTCGTGGTAAGAGTATTTGTAGTAGTAGTAGGAGTATTAGTAGCAGCAGTAGTGGTAGGAGTATCAATATTAGTTGGAGGAGTAGTAGTAGTACCTTGGGCAATGGTAGTAATAGTAGTGGTAGTAGCAGTAGCTGTAGGAGTACTAGTTGCAGTAGTAGCAATAGTTGGAGTATTATTAGTTGTTGTTGTTGCAGTAGTAGCAGTCATAGTAGTAGCGATTGCGTAGTAGCGATAGTAGTCGGATCAATAGCAGTAGTAGCAAGAGTAGTAGCAGTAGTAGTAAGAGCATTATTTGTAAAAATAATAGAAGTAGTAGTAGTAGTAGTAGAAGGAGAAGCAGTAGTTGTATTAGTAGTAGAAGAATCAATAGTAGTAGTAGAACTAGTAGGAGCAGCAGTAGTAGTAATAGCAATAGGATAAGTAGTAGTAGCAGTAGGTGCAGCAGTAGTAGTATTAGCTGTAGTAGAAGTTGTAATAGTAGTAGTAGTAGTAGCAGTGGTTGCAGTAGTAGGAGAAGTACCATTAATAGTAATAGTAGCAGTAGTAGTAGCAGTAGTAGTCGTAGTTGTAGTTGTTGTAGTAAAAGTAGTAGTAGATGAAATAGTAGCAGTAGTAGTAGAAGCAGCACAAGTAGTAGTAGTGGAAATAGTAGTAGTCATAGTAGTAGCAGTAGGAGAAGTTGTAGCTATAGTAGTATTGGCGATAATAGTTGTAGTAGCAGTCGTAGGAGTAGTAATAATAGTTGCGAATATAGCTATGGTAGTAGCAGCAGCAGCAGCAGCAGCAGCAGCAGTAGTGGTAGTAGTAGTTTTAGTAGTTGGGCTAGTAGTAGTAGTAGTGTTCGTAGTAGTAGTAGTAGTAGGAGAAGTAGTAGTTGTTGTAGTAGTTGCATTAGTAGCAGTAGCAGTAGTAGCAGTAGTAGTAGGTGCAATTGTAGCTGCAGTAGCAGTGGCAATAGCGATATCAATAGTCATAGTATTAGGAGATGTAGTAGTAGTAGAAAAAGTAGTTGTAGCATTAGTTGTAGTAGCAGTAGCAGTCATAGTAGTTGTAGTAGTAGGAGAAGTAGTAGTGGTAGTAGTAGCAGCAGTAGCAAAAGCAGCAGCAAGAGGAGTAGTACCAATAGTATCAGTAGCAGCATCAGCAGCTGTAGCAGCAGCAGTAGAAGCAGTAGTAGTAGTAGTAGTAGTTGTTGTTGTAGTAGTAGTAGTTGTAATATCAACAATAGTGGTTGTAGCAGCATTAGTAGTAGCGGCAACTATAGTCGTTGTAGTTGTAGTAGTAGAAGCGGTTATAGTAGCAGTAGTAGCAATTGTAATAATAGTAGCAATAGTAGTTTTAGTAGTAGTAGTAGTAGTAGCCATTGAAACAGTCACAGCAGCAGCAGTAGTAGTAGTAGTGGTAGTACTAGTATTAATAATAGTAGTTGTAGTAGCACTAGTAGCAGTGGTACTAGTGGTACAAGTAGTAGCAGTAGTAGGCATAGTAGTTTTATGAGCAGTGGTAGTGGTAGTAAAACTACTAGTGGTAACAGTAGCAGAAGTAGTAGCAGATGTAGTTATAGTAGTCCTACCAGAAGTAATAGAAGAAGTAGTAGAAGTAGAAGGTGTAGTAGGAGTAGTAGTAGTAGCTGTAGCTATAATAGATATAGTAGTAGATGAAGTAGCAGCGGTAGTTATAGTTATAGCAGTAGTACTAGTAGTAACAATAGTAATAAAAGTAGTAATAATAGTATTAGTAGTATTAGTAGAAGTTGTAGTAGATGCATTAGTGACAGTAGTTGCAGTAATAGTACTAGTAGGGGAGGTAGTAGTAGTAGTAGAAGTCGTAGTAGCAGTGGTAATAGTAGTAGTAGCAATAGTAGTAGTAGCAGTATTAGTAGTAGTAGTTGTTGTAGTAGCAGTAGTAGTAGCAGTAGCAGTGGTGGAAGCTGTTGCAATAGTAGTAGGAGCAGTAGTAGAAGTAGTAGTAGTAGTAGCTGTAACAACAGCAGCAGAAGTAGTAGTAGTAGCTGAGCAGTAGAAGCGATAGTAGTAGAATTATTACTAGCAGAAGTAGTAGTAGCAGAAGTTGTAGTGGCTATAGTAGAAGTAGTAGTAGTAGAATTAGTAGTAGTAGTTGTAACAGTCGCATTAGTTGCTGTAGTAGTATTAATAGTAGTAGTAGCACTAGTTGTCAGAGTTGTAGTTGGAGTAGCAGTAGCTGTAGTAGTAGTAGTAGTATTTGTTAGAGAAATAGTAGTAGTAGAAGCAGTAGTAGTAGTAACACTATTAGTAGTAGTAGTAGTAGTAGTAACAGTAGTAATAGTAGCTATAGTAGTAGTAGTTGTAGCTATAGTAGGAGAAGTTGTAGTAGCAACAGTAGCAGTAGTAGTCGTAGTAGTAGTAGAAGGAGGAACAGGAGCAAGCGTAGCAGCAGAAGCAACAGCAACAGGAGTAGTAGTCGTAGTAGTAGTTGTACTAGTATTAGTAAGAAACGTTGTAGTTGTAGCTGTAGTACTAGGAGAAATAGTAGTAGTAGTAGTAGTAGTTTGATTATTATTATCACTAGTAGTAATAGTAGTCTGATTATTATTATTATTATTAGTAGTAGTAGTACTAGTAGTATTGGTAATAGTAGTAGCAGCAGTAGTAGAAGAAGCATTAGTAGCAATAGTAGTATTAGTTGTTATTGTAGCAACTGCAGCAGTGGTTGAAGTAGTTAGAATAGCAGTAGCAGAAGTAGTAATAACAAATATAGCATTAATAGTTGTAGAAGAAGAAGTAGTAGTAGTAGTAGCTGTAGCAGTGGTAGAAGTAGTAGTAGAAGCAGTAGTAGCAGTCGTAGCAACAATAGTAGTAGCAGTCATAGCAGCACTAGTGCCAGTAGCAGCCGTTGTCGAAGTAGTTGCAGTAGTTGTAGCAGTAGCTATAGTTGTAGCAGAAGAAATTGTCACCATAGCAGTAGTAGTAGTTGTAGTAGTAGTTGTGGTTGTGGTAGTAGTAATGGTCGAAGA
>RXID01012285.1:127500-142500 GCA_005019695.1 Trichopus zeylanicus subsp. travancoricus | reverse complement strand
GTAATAGTAGTCGTAGAAGCTATAGTAGTTGTAGTATTAGAAGTAGTTGTAGTAGTTGTAGTAACGGTAGCGAGAGTAGTAGGAGTAGTAGTAGTAGTAGTAGCAGAAGCAAAAGTAGAAGACTAGCTGTAGTAGTAAAAGTAGTAGTACTGATAGTAGTAATAGTAATAGTTGTAGTAGTGGAAGTAGCAATAGCAGTTGTTGTAGTAGTAATTGTAGTAGTAGTAGCATTAGCAATAGTAGTAGTAGTAGTAGTAGTGGTGGTGGTAGTAGTTGCAATAGCAGTAGTAGTAGTCATAGTGGTAGTACTAATATTAGCAAAAGTGGCAGTATTAGTCGTAGTAGTAGTAGTAGAGGTAGCATTAGTAGTAACAATAGTAGCCGCAGTAGTGGTAGTAGTAGTTCTTGTAGTACTAGTAGCAGTAGTTGTTGTAGTAGTAGTAGTATCCGCAATAGCTGCGGTAGTATTAAGTAGTAGTAGTAGTTCTTGTTGTTGCAGTAGTTGTAGCAGCAGCAGTTGTGATAGTAGCAGCAGTAGTAGTTGTAATAATAGTAGCGGCAGTTATAGCAGTTGTAGTAGTAGAAGTAGTGGTAGTAGCAGAGTAGTTGTAGCAGCAGTAGTAGTTGCATTAGTAGTTGTTGAAGTATTAGAAGCAGCAAAAGTAGTAGTACCTCAATTAGCAGTAGCAGTAGTAAAACTATCTATAGTAGTGGCAGAAGTACTAGTAGTAGTAATAGTAGTATTTGTAGTAGTGGTAGTTGCAGTACTCTTAGTAGTAGTAGTAGTAGCAATAGTAGCACAAGTGGCAGTAGCAATTATGGTATGAGTAGTAGTGGTGGTTATAGTAGTAGTAATAGTAGTAGTCGTTGTTGTTATTGTAGTAATAGTTGTAGTTGTAGTGGTAGTTGGAATAGTAGTAGTAGAAGTTGTAATAGTAGCAGCGATAGTAGTTGTGGTAGTAGTAGTAGTAGTTGCAGTAGCAATAGTTGTTGTAGTAGCAGTAGGAGTAGTAGTAGTGTTGGTAGCTATGGTAGTATTAATAGTAGTTGTAGTTGTAGTAGTAGTAGGAGCAATAGTAGTAGGAGCAGTAGTAGTCGATGCAGTAATAGTAGTAGTAGTATCAGTGGTGGTAGCAAAAGTAGTCGCAAGACTAGTTGTAGTGGTGGTGGTGGTGGTAAGAGTATTCGTAGCAGAATTGGTGGCAAAACTTGTACTAGAAAAAGTAGCAGTAGTAGCAGTAATTGTAATAGTAGTAAGAGTAGTGGGAACAGCTGCAAAAGTAGTTGTAGATGTAGTAGAAATCGTAGTAGTGGTAGTAGTAGTAGTAGCAATAGTAGTAGTAGTACTTGTAGCCGTAGTAGTAGTATGAGTAGTAATAGTAGTAGTAATTGTAGCTTTAGTAGTAGTAGTAGTATTAGCAGTAGTTGTAGCAGTTGTAGTAGTAGTAGTAGTAGTACTATCCGAATTAGTATTATTAGTAGTAGTAGTAGTGGAAGTACTAGCCAAATTAGTAGTATTAGTAGTAGTAGTTGTTGTAGTACTAGTAGTAGCAGCTGCAATAATAGTAGTAGTTGTTGTAGAATTGGCTGTAGTATTAGTTGTAGTAGGAGCAATAGTAGTAGTAGTATTAGAACAAGTGGTAATAATAACATTTATAGTAGTAGCAGTAGTGGTAGTCGTAGTAGTAGTAGTAGTCATAGTAGCGATAGTAGTAGTAGTCATACTTGTAGTAGAAGTAGTAATAGTTGTAGTAGTGGCAGTAGTTGTAGTAGTAACAACAGTAGTAGTAACAGTAGTAGTAGTAGTAGCAATAGTGGTGGTAACAGTTGTAGCAGTAGTAGTAGCAGAAGTAGTAGTTGCAGCAATAGTAGTAGCAGCCGTTGCAGTGATAGTAGTAATAGCAATAGTTGCAGTAGTTGCTGTAGGGTTTGTTGCAGTAGTAGTTGTTGCAGTAGCAGTAGATGTAGTAGTAGTAGTAATCATAGAAGTAGGAGTAGTAGTTGTTATTGTAGTAGTAGTAGCAGTTGTTGCAGTAATAATAGTAGTAGTTGGAGTTGTTGTAGTAGTAGTAGCAGTGGTAGCAGTTGTAGTAACAGAAGTTGTTGCATAATAAGTAATAGTAAAGGTAGCAATGAAGTAGCAGAAGTAGCTATAGTAGTAGCAAAAGTAGTAGTAGGGGTAGTAGTAGTGGCAGCAGAAGCAGCAGAGTAGTAGTAGTAGTAGTAGTAGTAGTAGTAGTAGTAGCAGCAGTAGTAGTACTACTAGTAGTAATAGTATTTGTTGTAGCACTAGCGCTAGTAGTAGTACTAGTAGTAGTAGTAGTATTTGTTGTAGCACTAGCGCTAGTAGTAGTGGGAGTATTAGTAGTTATTGTTGTAGTGGAAGTAATACCAATAGTAGTAGCAATAGAAGTAGAAATAATAGTATTAGCCGTAGTACTAGTAGCGAAAGAAATACTAGCCGTAGTAGTAGTGACAGTAGTAGTAGTAGCAGTAGTAATAGAGCAGTAGTAGCTGTAGAACTGGAAGCAGTAGTAGTATTAGAAATTACAATAGTAGTAGTTGTTGTTGTAGGTGAAGTACTAGAAGATATAGTCATAATAGTAATAGTAGTAGTAGTTATTGTTGTAGCTGAAGTACTAGAAGAAATAGTCATAGAAGTAATAGTAGTAGTAGTAGTAGTTATGGTAGCAGTGAAGCAGTAGTAGAAGTAGTGGTAGTAGTAGTTGTCATATTGTAGATAGTTGTAGTAGTAGTAGCAGCAATAGTAGCAGACGTAGCACTCGTAGTAGTAGTAGTGGTAGTAGCTGTAGTAACAATAGTGGCAGTAGCTATACTAGTAGTAGTTGTTGTAGTAGTAGTAGTCAAAGTAGTTGTAGTAGTGAAAGTAGTAGTAGTGGTAGTTGTTATTATTGTTGTTAAAGTAGTAGTAGTAGTAGGCGGAGCAATATTAGTGGTAGTTGTGGCAACAGTTATAGTAATAGCAATAGTAGTAGCTGTAATAGTAATCATAGGAGTAGTAGTAGTAGTAGTAGTTGTTGTTGTAGTAGTAGTAGCATTAGTGCTTGTAGTCGTGCTAGTAGTAGCGGTAGTAGGAGTAGAAGAATAAGTAGCAGTAGTAGTCAAGTAGTACTAGTAGTAGCAGTAGTAGAAGTAGTCATAGAACTTGTATCAGTATTAGGTGTAGCAGTAGTAGTAGTAGTCTTACAGTAACAGTAGTAGTAGTAGCAGTAGTAGCAGTAGTAGTAGTGGTAGTTGTAGTAGTAGTAGTAGCAGCAGTCGTAACTATAGTAGCAGTAGTATGAGTAGTAATAGTACTACTACTACTAAAATATGGTCATAGGATTAGTAGTAGTAGTAGTAGTAAAAGTTGTGGAGGTAGTAGTACTAGTTGTAGGAGAGGTAGTAGTAGTTGTGGTTGTTATTATTGTACGAGAAGTAGTTGTAATAGCAATAGTAGTAGTTATAGTAGTTATAGTGCTAGTATTAGCAGTAGTGGTAGTAGCAATAGCAATTGTAGCAGTTGGAGTAGCAGCAACTAAAGTAGTAGTAGTAGTAGTTGTAGTAGTCATAGTTGTTGGAACAGTAGCAGTAGTAGTAGTCAGAGTGATAATAGTAGTAGTTGTAGAAGTAGTCGTAAGAGTAGTAGTAGTAGCAGTACTAGTAGTAGAAGTAGTCGTAGTAGCAGTAGTAGTAATAATAGTAGTATTTGAAGTAGTAGCAGTAGCAGCAGCTACAGTCGTAGTTGTAGTAGGAGAAGGTGTTGTAATCGTGGAAGTTGTTGGAGTTTTAGGAGTAATAGGTAGTCACATAAGTTATAGGATGGTAAGGAGGAGTAGTAGTAATAGGAGTAGTCGTAGTAGCTGTAGTAGTAGTAGTAGGAGTAGTAGTTGTTGCAACAGCAGCAGCAGCAGTAGTAGTAGGAGTAGGTGTGTTAGTATTAGTAGTAGTTATTGTAACAGTAGTAATAGTGTTAGTATTATTAGTAGTAGTAGTAGCAGTGGTAGTACTAGCAATTATACTAGTTGTTCAAGATGTAGCAGTAGCAGCAGCAGTAGTACTAATAGCTGCGGTAATAGTATTAGTAGTTGTAGAAGTAGTAGTAATAATAGTAGCAGTAGTTGTAGTAGTAGTAGTAGTAGTAGTAGTAGTAGTAGTAGTAGTAATAATAATTGTAGTAGTAGTTGTTGTTATTGTTGTAGTAGTAGCAGTAGTAGTTGTTGGAGTTGGAGTTGGAGTATTAGGAGGCATTAGTAGTTAGAGTTGGAGTAGGAGTATTAGTAGGCTTAATGGTAGTTGGAGTAGGGGTTGTAGTGGTAGTTGGAGTAGGGGTGGTAGTAGCAGTTGGAGTACTAGTAGTAGGAGGAGTTGGAGTAGAGGAAATCATAGCAGTAGCAGCAGGAGTAGTAGGAGTAGTTAGAGTCAGAGCAGGAATAGTAGTGGTAGTAGTAGTAGTAGTATGAGTAGTAGTGTTAGTACTAGTAGTTGTGGTGATAGTAGTGGTAGTTTTTGTTGTTGTTGTTGTTGTTGCAGTAGTAGTAGTTGTTCTAGTCGTAGTAGTAGCATTAGTAGTAGCATGAGTTGTAGTAGTTAGAGTAGGGGTACTAGTAGTTGTAGTAATACTAGTAATAGAAGGAGTTGGAGTAGCAATAGTAGCAGCAGTAGTAGTGGCAATAGTAGGAGTAGAAGTAGAAGTAGTAGAAGGAGTAACAGGAGTAGTAAAAGCAGCAGTAGTAGTAATAGTAGTAATAGTAGTAGTGGTGGTGGTAGTAGTAGTTGCAGTAGTAGTAGTAGTAGTAGTAATAGTAGTAGTTGGAGTGTTTTGAGTAGAAGTATTAGTATTAGTAGTAGTAGTAATAGTAGTAGGATTTATAGTTGTTGTAGAAGGAGTAGTAATAGTAGTAGTAGTAGTAACTGTTGTGGTGGTAGTAGTACTAGTAGTTGTAGTAGGAGTAGTAGTAGTTGAAGTTGTAGGAGTGTTAGGAGTAGTAGTTGTTGTACTAATAATAGTAGTAGTAGTAGTAGTAGTAGTAGTAGTAGTAGTAGTAGTCGTAGGAGTGTTAAGAGTAGTAGCAGGAGTAGCAGTAGGAGTTGTAGTATAGTAGTGGTAGTTGTTCCTGTAGTACTAGTAGTAGCAGTAGTAGTAGTAGTAGGAGTAATAGTCGGAGTAAGATTTGGAGTGGACTAGTAGTCAGATTTGTAGTAGTAGTTGTAGAGTAGTTCGAATGCAAGTAGTAGTAGCACTAGGAGTAGGTGTAGTAGTAGTTGAAGTAGTAGAAGTAGTTATTATAGTGGAAGGAGTAGTAGTAGTAGTACTAGTAGTAGTACTAGTAGTAGTAGTAGAAGTAGCAGTTGTAGAAGAACCAGCCGCAACTGCAGTAGTAGTAGCACTAGGTGTAGTAGTAGTAGTAGTTGCAGTGGCATTAGTAGGAGTAGTAGTCGGAGTTGGAGTAGGGGTAGTTGAATTGGCAGTAGCTATCATAGTGCAGTAGTAGGAGTCATAGTAGGAGTATAGAGTTGGAGTTGGAGTAATAGTAGGACTTGTAGTTGTTGTAGTACTAATAGTAGGAGTAGCGGTGGTAACAGCTGTAGGAGTAGAAGTAGTAGTATTAGTAGCAGTAGAAATATTAGTGGTAGTATTTGTGGTGATATTAGTTCTAGCAGTAGCAGTAGTGGAAGTACTAGTAATAGTAGCATCAGTTGTAGTACTAGCAGCATTTGCATTCGTAGTTGTAACAATAATAGCAGTAGGAGTAGTAGTTGTAGTTGTAGTAATGGTTGTATAAGTCATAGTTGTAGTAGGAAAAATAGTTGGAATTGTAGTTGTTGGAGTACTGGTAACAGCAGTAGTTCTAGAAGAAGTAGTAGTTGTAGTAGTAGTAGTAGTAGTTGTTGTTGTAGAAGTAGAAGTGGCAGCAGCAGTAATAGGCATAGTAGTAATATTAGCATAAGTAGTAGTAGTAGTAGTAGGAGTAGGAGTAGGAGTAGTGTTAATAGTAGTAATGGTAGTAGTAGTAGTAGTTGTAGGAGTTGTAGCAGTAGGAGTAGTAGTAGTAGTAGTAGTAGTAGTAGTAGTAGTTGTTGTTGTTGTTGTTGTTGTTGTAGTAGCAATACTAGCTGAGTAGTAGTACTAGTAGGTGTAGTAGTTGCAGTAGGAGTTGGAGTAATAGTAGTAGTAGTAGGAGTAGTAGCACCATTGGTAGGCATGTAGTAGGAGTAGTAGTAGGGGTTGTAGTTGTTGTAGTTTTAGGAGTAGTAGTAGTAGTAGTGATAGTAGTAGTGGTAATAGGAGGAGTAGTAGTAGTAGGAGTAGTCGTAATAGTAGTGGTAGTAGCAGTTTTAGTAGTAGTAGTAGTAGTAGTAGGAGTAGTAGTAGTAGCAGTAGTAATAGCAATAGGTTTAGGAGTAGGAGCAGTAGTAGGAGTGGTAGTCGTACTAGTAGTAGTTTTAGTATTAGTTGTAGTAGTACTAGCAGTAGTAGGAATAGTGAAAGTAGCAATTGTATTAGAAATAGAACGAGTTGCAGTAGCAGTAGTAGTAGTAGTTGGAGTAGGGGCAGTAGGAGTAGTAGGAGTTGTGGAAGCAGTAGGAGGTGGAGTAGGAGTAGTAGTAGTTGTTGTCAGAGTAATCGTAGTAGTAATTGTAGTAGTACTAGTAGCAGTAGCAGTACTAGTTGTACTAGTATAAATCATAGTTGTTGTTGTTGTTGTTGTAGTAGTAGTAGTAGTAGAAGTAATCAGAGTATTAGGAGTAATTGTTGTTGGAGTAGTAGTAATGGTATAAGTAGTTGTTGTTGTTGTCGTTCTTATTGTACCAGCAGTTGTAGTAGCAGTTGCAGTAGCAGCTGCAGTAGTAGTAGTAGTAGCAGTAGAAATGGCAGTTGTAGTACTAGTAATAGTAGCATCAACTGCAGCAGTAATAGTATAGTAGCAATAGCAGTAGTAGTAGTAATTGTAGTTGTTGTAGAAGTAGTAGAAGCAATAGCAGGAGTAGGAGTAGGAATAGTAGTAGTAGTAGTAGTTACAGCAGCAACATCTGTAGTTTGAGTAGTGGTCGGTGGAGTAGTAGCAGTAGTAATAGTAGTAGTTGTAGGAGTAATATTAATACTAGTAGAAATAGTTGTAATAGTTGAGTAGTAGCAACAGCAGTAGTAGTTGTTGTCGTAGTAGTAGTAGTAGTAGTACTAGTAGCAGTAGTAGTAGTAGTAGTAGTAGTAGAAGTACTACTACTAGCATTAGTAGAAGTAGTAGTAGTCATAGTAAGAGTAGTGGGAGTAGCAATAGAAGTAGCAGTAGTAGCAGCAGCAGCAAAAGTAGCAGTAGTAGTTGTTGTTGTTGTAGTAGTAGCAGGAGTACTAGTAGTAGGACTGTAGTAGTAGAACTAGCAGTAGCAGTAGCAGTAGCAGTTGTAGTACTAGTTGTAGTGGTAGGAGTGTAGTAGTAGTAGGAGGAGTGTAGTAGTAGTAATTGTTGTTGTAGCAGTAGTAGTAGTAGTGGTGGTGGTAGGAGTGTAGTGGTAATAGTAGTAGTAGCAGGAGTGTAGTAGTGGTGGTAGGAGTTGTAGTCGTAGAAGTTGTTCGAGTGTTAGGATTAGTAGGTAGTCATAGATGTTTTAGGAGTGTTAGTAGTGGTAGTAGGAGGAGTAGTAGTAGTAGTAGCATAAGTAGTAGTAAAAGGAGGAGTGTCTGAATTTGTAGTAGTAGTAGTAGTAATAGTAGTAGTAGTAGAAGTAGCGTTAGTATTAGTAGTAGTAGTAGTAGCAAGAGTTGTGCAGGAATAGTAGTAGCTGTAATTGTACTAGTAGTTGTTGTTGTTGTCGTTGTTGTTGTTGTTGTTATTGTTGTTGTAGTAGTGGTAGTAGTGGTAGGAGTAGTAGTAGTAGGAGTTGGAGTAGGAGTATTAGTAGGCATAGCAGTAGTAGGAGTAGGTGTAGTAGTTGTAGGAGTAGTAGTAGCAGTCGGAGTAGGAGGAGTAGTAGTAGCCGTAATAGTAGAAGTAGGAGGAGTAGTAGTAGTAGCAGTAATAGGAGTAGGATAAGTAATTGTAGTAGTAGTAGTAGCAGTAGTAGCAGTAGTCATAGTAGTACTAGAACTAGTAGTAGTGTTAGTATTAGTAGTAGTAGTACCAATAGCAATCGGAGTTGTAGTAGTAGCAATTGTACTAGCAGTAGTAGTAGTTGCGGTAGTAGTAGTAATAGCAGTAGTAGTAGTAATAGTGGTAGTAGTCGGAGTAGTAGTAGTAGTAGTATAAGGAGTAGGTGTGTTTGTATTAGTAGTAGTAGTGGTAGTAGTAGTAGTAGTAGTGTTAGTATTATTATTAGTAGTAGTAGGAGTGGTAGTAGCAACAATTGTACTAGTTGTCGAAGTTGTAGTAGTAGTAATTGTTGTTGTTGTTGTAGTATTAGTAGTTGTAGGAGTAGGTGTATTAGTAGTAGTAATTCTGGTAGTAGTTGTTGTTATTGGTGTAGTACTAGTATTGGCGGTAGTAGTAGTAGTAGTAGTAGTAGTAGTGGGAGTTGGAGTAGGGGTATTAGTAGGCATTAGTAGTTGAAGTTGGAGTAGGAGTATTGGTTGGCATAGTTGTAGTTGGAGTAGGGGTAGTAGTAGTAGGAGGAGGAGTAGGAGCAGGAGGAGTTGGATTAGTAGTAGTAGTTGCAATAGAAGTAGGAGTAGTAGTAGCAGGAGGAGTTGAATTAGTAGTAGTAGTTGCAGTAGTAGCAGGAGTAGTGGCAGTAGCAGTAGTAGGAGTAGTAGGAGTCATAGTAGGGATAGTAGTAGTAGTAGTAGTACGAATAGTAGTGTTAGTATTAGTAGTAGTTGTAGCAGTAGTAGTAGTAATAGTAGTAATAGTAGTAGTGGTGGTAGTAGTAGTACTTGCAAAAGTAGTAGTAGTAGTTGTAGTAGTTGGAGTGTTTGGAGTAGAAGTGTTAGTACGAGTTGTGGTAGTTGTAATAATAGTTATAGTAGTAGTTGTTGTAGTAGTAATAGTAGTAGTAGTAGTAGTAGTAATTGTTGGGGTAGTAGTAGTAGTGGTAGTCGTAGTAGTAGTAGTAGTTGAAATTGTAGGAGTGTAAGGAGTAGTAGTGGTAGTAGTAGTTGTCATAGTAGTAGGACTAGTACTAGTAGTAGTTATCAGAGTAGCAGTAGTAATAGTAGTAGGAGTGTTAGTAGGAGTTGTAGTTGGAGTAGTAGTATTAGTAGTAGGAGTAGTAGTACAGTAACAGTAATAGTAGTTGTAGGAGTAGTTGGAGTAGTAGTATAGTAATAGTAGTAGTTGTTGTTGTTGTAGTAGTAGTAGTAGTTGGAGTAGTGTAGTAGTAGTCGTAGTTGTTGTTGTTGTTGTTGTTGTAGTAGTAGTAGTAGTTGTTGTTGTTGTTGTTGTTATTGTTGTAGTAGTAGTAGTAGTAGTAGTAGTTGTTGTTGTTGTTGTTGTTGTAGAAGTAGTAATAGTCTTAGTAGTAGTAGTAGCAATAGTTATTGTGTTAGCGGCAATAGCAACAATAGTACTAATAGTGGTGTTAGTGGTAGTATTATAGTAATAGTAGCATTAGTAGTTGTAGTGGTAGTAGTAGCAGTTGTTGTTGTTGTTGCTATTGTTGTAGTAGTAATTGCAGCAATAGTTGTAGTATTAGTGGTAGTAAGAGTTGTAGTTGCAGCAGTAGTAGGAGTTGTAGTTGTTGTAGTGGTAGCTGCAATAGGAGTAGTTGTAGTAGCAGTAGGAGTTGGAGTAGGAGTAGCAATAATAGTAGTCATAGTAGTAGTAGTAGTAGTAGGAGTAGTGGTAGTCGCAGTAGTAGGAGTAAGAGTTGGAATTGTAGTAGTAGTAATAGTAGTAGGAGGAATAGTAGCAATCTTAGTATTAGTAGGAGTAGTAGTAGCAGTAGAAGTGGTAATATTAGTGGTAGTAGTATTGGTTGTTGTAGCAATAGTAGTCGTATTAACTGGAGCAATCATAGTAGTAATAGTAGTTATAGTAGTATTAGTCATAGTAATGTAGTAACAATAGTGGTATCATCAGTAGTTGTAGTAGCCGAAGTAGTAGTTATAATAGTAACAATAGTAGTGGTTGTAGTAAGAGTGTTAGGGGTAATAGTAGTTGGAGTAGTAGTAGTAGTAACAGTTACAGTAGGAGAGTAGTAGTAGTGGCAGAGTAGTAGTAGCAGCAACAACAATAACAGTAGTAGTAGCAAAAGTAGTAGTAGTAGTAGTATGGGAAGTAGTAATCGTAGGAGAAGTATTAGTAGTAGGAGAAGTAGTAGTAGCGACAGTAGCTATAATAGTAATAGCAGCAGTTCTAATACCAGCAGAAGTAGTAGTTTCAAAATTTGCAGCAGTAGCAGCAACAGTAGTAGTAGTAGTAATGGTAATGATATTAGTATTAGTAGTGGTGGTTGTAGTAGTAGCAGTTGTAGCAGTAGTAGAAAGAGTAGTAGTAGTTGAGGTAGTTGTTGTAGCTGTAGTTGCAGTAACAACAATAATAGTTGGAGGAGATGGAGTAGTAATAGTTGTTGTTGTTGTAAAGTAGTAGTAGTAGTATTAGAATTTGTAATAGTATCACTTGTATTAGCAATTGTAGTAATCGTAGAATAATAGTAGCAGTACCTATAGAAGCAGCAGTATCAGCAGTAATAGTAATACTACTATGGATGCTACGATGACTAATACAACCTCTATTCCTTGTCCTAGTACTGCTACTACTTTGAATTCTACTACTACAAATGCTAGTACAATTGCTGCGACTACTCCTATAACTGCTACTAATACAACTACTACTGCTATTATTGCTACTACTACTTCTTCTACTACAACTCCTACAACAAGAAGTACTACTACTATTGCTATTGCTGCTGCTACTACTTCAACAACTACTACTACAACAACAACTATTGCACCTAATGCTACAACTACTACTACTAGTACGATTGCTACTTTTACAACTGCTTCTCCTATTGCTACTACTACTTCTACTACCAGTGCTACTAATACTACTACAACTGAGCTACTACTACTACTACTATTACTTCTACTACTGCTACTACTACTACTACTACTACTACTACTACTTTTGCCACTACTATTGCTACTTCTGCTACTACTGCTCCTACTACTTCAATTGCTATGACTGCTACTACAATTATTTCTACTACTACTACTACCACTACTGCTCCTTTTGTTGCTGTTGCAACTGCTACAACAACAACTACTACTACCTCTACTACAGCTTCTGTTACTACTACTCCTACTATTTCTATAGCAACCACTACTATTACTAACATTTCTATTATTACTACTACTACTAAAAACAACACTACTACTAGTACTACTACTCGTACTACAACTGCTACTACCACTGCTGCTGCTGCCATTGCTACTGCTACTACTGCTCCACCTCCTCCAACTGTTGTAACTACCACTACTACTGGTATTGCTACTACCACAATTTCTCCTACCGCTACTATTGCTACTGCTATAGCAACTACTCTTACTACTGCTACTACAACTACTACAACTTTTGCTATTACTACTACTACAACTGCTGTTACTCCTATTATTACTACTAGTACTACTACTACTGCTGCTACTATTTTACCACTACTATAACTTTACTACTACTGCTATTACTACTACAACTACCACTATTGCTCCAACGGCTACTGCTGCTACTGCAACTACTATTACTACTACCACAACAACAAGTACTACTACCACTACTCCTGCCGCTGCTGCTACTATTATCACTACTACTACAACAACAATTACTACTACTACTACTCCTGCCGCTGCTGCTAGTATAGCTATAACTACTACTACTGCTACTACTACTATTACTTTTCCTACAACTTCTGCGGCTTCTAGTACTGCTACTACCGTTGTTTCCACAACAACTACTTCTGCTACTCCTACAAAAAGTACTACCTCTACTATAACTGCTACACCTGCTACAATTACAACTACTACTAAAACATATTCTACTACTATTAAAGCTACTACTACTTCCACAAATTCTATTACTAGTCATATTACATCACCTGCTACTACTGCTGCTGCAATCACTACTATTACCTCTACTACTGCTGCTGCTACTACAACTACTACTACTACTACTATTGCAACTACTACTACTTCAATAACTACTACTACTACTGCTACACCTACTAAAATTACGACTAATACTACTGCTACTACTCTTACGATTAGAACTACTACTACTACTATTGTTATACCTACTACAACTACAATTATTACAACTAATATAAATACTGCTGCTGCTGTTGCTGCTCCGGTAACTACCAATACTATTACTTCTCCTACTACAAATACTATTGCTACTTCTACTACTGAAAAAATTGCCACTACTACTGCCTCTACTACTAGTACTATTGCTACTATTACTTCTACTACCACTGCTACTACTACTTCTACTACCACTGCTACTACTACTGCAAGCTCTGCTTCTATTACTACTACTACTTTTACTATGAATACTACTACTACTGCTATGAGTGCCACTACTCGTATTACTAATACTGCTACTACTGCTAATACTACTACTATTACTGCTGCTGCTGCTACTCCTACTACTACTACTACTACTACTACTACTACTACAACAACAATTGCTACAACAGCTATGACTACTCCTACGAATACTTCTACTGCTACTTCAACTACTACTACGAACACTACTACTATGACTACTACTACAACTACTTCAACTACTATTACGAACACTACTACTACGACTACTACTACTGCCATTACTGCAACTACTGCTTCTACTACTACCTCTACTACTACTGCTGCTACTGTTACTACAATACTACCACAACTACTGCAACTACCACTACAATTACTACTGCTGCTGCTACTAGTGCTACTATACTGTTACTACTACTCTCTTACTACTACTGCTACTTTGACTACTAATACTGCTACTCCTACTCCTACACATACTCCTCGTCCTCCTCCACCTCCTCCTCCTCCTTCTTCTACTATTACTACTACTACTACTTCCACTACTACTACTGCTGCTGCTGCTGCAGTTGTTGCTATTGCAGCTACTCCAACTAGTACTACTACTGCTATGAGTACTTCTACTGCTACAACTACTTTTGTGACTACTACTACTATTGCTACAACGGGTGTTGCTACTTCTACGACTATTGCAACTATATTAGTACCACAACAACAAGTACGACTACTACAATAACTACTATTACTATTACTGTTGCTAGTACTACCATAATTACTACTACTACTTCTACCTCAACTGCTACTACAACTACCACTACTATAACTACAACTACTACTACAATTGCTACAACTAATACTACTGCTACTACTACTACTATTGCCCCTACTACTACTGCTACTCCTACAACTAAAACCGCTACTACTACTACAACAACTGCTACTACTACTATTGTTGTTGCTACAGCTGCGACCACTGCTGCAGCTACTCCTACTAGATCTACTACTTCTACTACTACAACTAATTTTGCTACTACTACTATTGCTACTACTACTACTACAATTGCTACTACTGCTGCTGCTACTTCTATAACAATTGCCACTATATTAGTACCACAACAAGAACAACTACTACTACATATAATACTATTACTATTGTTGCTGCTACTATTACTACTGCTACTACAACAACTACTACTATTACTACAGCTACTTCAACTGCTATTGCCACTAGTATTACTACTACAACTTCTACAATTACTACTACTACTACTACAACTACTACTATAATTACCACTACTACTACTACCACTACTACAGCTACTACTACCACTACAACTGCTACTATTACTATTGCTACTACTGCAACAACTACAATTAGTACAACCACAGCTACTACTGCTACTTCTACAACAAAAACTGCTACAACTACGGCTACTACTGCTGCTACTACTGCTGCTGCTACTACTACGACTACTACTACTACTAGTACTACCACACTACTACTACTACAGCTATTGCTGCTACTAGTATTACTACTCTTACTACTACTATTGCTGCTACGACTATTGCTACTACTACAGCTGCTGCTGCTACTACTATTACAACGACAATTGCTACTACTACTACTATTACTGCAACTACTGTTACTACTACTACTACAACTGTTGCTTATAATGCTACTACTGCTACTACAGCTACTACCCTTACTACTACTACTACTACTACTACTTCTACAACTATTACTGCTACTACTACTACTACTACTACTGCAACTACTCTTGTTACTTCTACTAATACTACTACTGCTATTACTACAATTATTGCTACTAGTGCTACTGTTGCTACGTATATTACTACTACTGCTGTTGCTGCTGCAGATGATTCTACTTCTGCTACTGCTATTACTACTACTAGTAGTACTAGAACTACTCTTCTTGTTACTGCTGCTGCTGCTGCAGATGCTTCTACTTCTGCTACTGCTATTACTACTACTAGTAGTACTAGAACTACTCCTCTTGTTACTGCTGCTACTACTGCTAGTACTACAGCCACTTCTACTACCACTCCTATTACTACTTCAACTATTGCCACTAATACCATTGCCACTACTACTACAACAACTACTACTACAATTGCAGCTACTAATAGTACTACTACTACAACAACAACTTGTGCTACTTCTCCTACTACTACTACTACTACTATTACTACTACGGCTATAACACTACTATTGCCACAACTACCACTACAACAACAACTATTATTACTGCTACTGCTTTTACTACTACTCCTACTATTACTGGTACAACTACTTCTACTATTACTAATACTACCACTACTACTGCTGCTGCTGCTACTACTGTTGTTGCTGCTGCTGCTGTTGTTGCTACTATTACCGCTGCTCTTATAACTGCTACTACTACTACTTCTACAACTACTGCTAAGCTGCTACTGCAACTACTACTACTACTACAATTATTACTACAACTATTACTACTACTATTATTACTACTACTGCGGCTACAACT
>RXID01012285.1:62500-122500 GCA_005019695.1 Trichopus zeylanicus subsp. travancoricus | reverse complement strand
CTACTACTGCAACAACAACAACTACTACTACTACTAAGACAACAACAACAACTAATACTGCTACTACTACTACTACTATTACTACAACTACTGCTACTAATACTACTACTACATTTACTACAACCACCACCACTACTACGACCACTACTACTACAACTACAACTACCGCTACTGCTACTACAACTACTACTATTGCCACTGCTACCTCTACTACTATGACTTCGAGTCCTCCTACTACTACGACTTCTACTACTCCAACAACCCCAACAACAACAACGATTACTACAACTACCATTACTACTACTACTGCTATGACTACTACTGCTACAACTACTATTACTTCTACTACTACTACTACGGTTGCTGCTACTATTACTGCTACTACTACTGCTACAATAGATACTACTACTCTTACTACTACTGCTACAACTACTATTTCTTCTTCTTCTACTACTACTACTATTGTTGCTGATGCGGCTACTACTGCTACTACTAATACTTGTACTACAACTACTACTACTGCTGCTACTACTACTACTACTATAACAAGAACAACAACAAAAACTACTAGTACTACTATTACTACCACTACTACTACTAGTACTAGTACGACTACTACTACTATTGCTACTACAATAACTACTTCTACTACTACTACTACTCCTACTGCTACTTTTGCTACTACTATCGCAAGTACTACTATTAATACTACTGCTACTATGGCTACTACAACTACTACAACAACAATGACTACTACTAATGGTGCTACTTCTATTGCTGCTACTTTCCCTACTGCTACTAATATTGAAACGACTATGGCTACGATGCTATGGCTGCTACTACTACAACTGCAAGAATTACGACTATTGCTACAAATATTTCTTCTACTACTACAACTGTTACTATGGCAACTACCACTATAGCTATTACTACTACTCATACTACTACTACTTCTGCAACTACTATGACCACTAACAAGACAGCAGTTGCTACTACTACCACTACTACTACTCTTACAACTACAACTTCTACAACAGCTACTACTACTACTTTGGGTACAACTACTACTACTACTACTACTGCAACTGCTACTACTGATACTTCGGCTACTACTACTTGTACTACTAATACCACTACTACCAGAACTACTACTACTGCTACTCCAATACCTAATACTATTGCTGCTGCTTCTACTTCTACTTCTACTACTACTACTACTATTGCTACTTCTGCCACTACTGCTACTATTACGACTGCTACTACTACTACTACAACTACTACTACTATTGCTACAACAACTTCTACTACTACTATATTTCCTACTACTACTACTGCTACTACAAATATGACAATGACTACTATTGCTAGAACTACAACAACTACTGCGACTACAACTATGACCACTGATACTTCTATTACTACTACAACTGCTGCTGCTACTACTACTACAGCTATAATTACTACTCATACTAGTACTACTTTTGCTACTACTGTTGCTACTACAACTGCTACTAGTACTGCTCCAATTACAATAATTACTACTACTACTGGTACTACTACGACTACTACTATAACATCTACAACTTCTACTATTGCTACTTTGGGTACTACTACTGCTACTACTACTACTACTACAACTTCTACAACAGCTACTACTACAACTTTGGATACTCCTACCACTACTACTCCTATTGCTACAACTACTACTACTTCTACAACTACTACTTCTACTACTTTGGCTACTACTATGGCTGATACTAATGCAACTTCGGGTACTACTACAGCTGATAATACTACTTCGGGTACTACTACTACTACAACTGCTTCTACTACTGCTACTGCTACTTCAGGTACTACTACTACTACCACTACTACTTCTACAGCTGCTACTACTGCTACTTCGGGTACTACTACTACAACTACTACTATAACAACAACTACTACTACTACTAATGTTGCTGTCCCACTACTACTACTACTATTGCTACTACTGCCACAGCAATATTACTACAACTATTATTTCTACTGTACTATTACAACTACTTGAACAACAACAACTACTACTACAACATCTACTAATAAGAGTACTATTACTGCTACTCCTACTTCCACTACTACTTCCAATTTACTAGTACAACGACTTCTACTACTACTAGTACTATTATTGATACTTCTGCAACTACTATTGCTACTGCTACTACTTCTGCTACTACTACTTCTACGACTACTGCTATGACTGTTGCTTCTACTACTACTACTTCTGCTACTACTACTTCTACGACTACTGCTATGACTGTTGCTTCTACTACTTCTACTACTTCTACCATTAATAGTAATACTACTACTACTACTACTACTATGGCTATAGCTACAACTCAACTTCTACTACCTCTACTACTACGTTTACCACTACTACTATTACTATAGCTACTATAACTTCAGCTACTACTACTACAACTTCTACTACTACTATGTCTACTACTGCTACTTTTGCTACTGTTGCTGCTACTACTACTACTAATACTACTACAACAACTTCTACTACTATTGCTTTTACTTCTCCTATTACTACTCCTACTACTGCTACTACTACTGCTACGACTAACACTAGTACTATAACAACTTCTACTATTACTACTACTGTTAGTGCTACTGCTACTATTACCACTTCTATTCCCACAACTGCTACTACCACTACAACGACTATAGCAACTACTCCTGCTACTGCGATGGTTGCTAATGGGAATAGTGCTACTGCTACGACTATTGTAACAACTACTACTAATGAATCAACTACAACTACTACCACAATGAATACAACTACTAAAACAACTTCGACCACCACCACTATTATTACTACTACTACTATTATTCCCATTGCTACCACTACCATCATGACTATGACTAACACTAGTAGTACTGCTACAACTTCTACTACTACTACTACTACTACTACTACTACTACTTCTACTACTACTACTACTGCGACGACAACCACAATAATAACAACAACTACTACTACCACTATTACTACTACAACTACTGCTACGACTACTACTACTACAACTGCTACTACTACGACAATTACTACTACTTCTACTCCTACTCTTACTACTACTACTACTACTACTACTACTACTACTACTATTGTTGTTGTTGTTGCTGCTACTACTACTACTACTAGTAGCACTACTACTACGGCTACTATGGCTACTACTACTACTTCTACAACTACTATTGCTTCTACTGCTACTTCTGCTGCTACTACTACTCTTAATACTACTGCTACTATGGCTACTACAACTACCACTACAACCTCTACTACAACTGATGCTACTACTTTTCCAACAACTACTACTATTGCAACTACTATGGCTATGACTGCTATTGCTACAACTACCATAATTACTACAACCACAACTACTGCTACAAATATTTCTTATGCTACTTCAACTGCTGCTACCGCTACTACCACTATAGCAAGTACTACTACTTATACTACAACTACTTCTGCAACTACTACGTCTACTAATAAAATTGCAGCTGCTACTACTGCTTCTACTACTACTATTACAACTACAACCTCTACAACAGCAACTATTGCAACTTTGGGCACTACTAATACTACTACTGCTACTACTACTACTACCTCTCCAATTGCTACTACTGATACTTCGAGTATTACTACTACTGCTTCTATTACTACTACTACTAATGTTGTTGCTACTTCGGCTACTACTACTACTACTACTTCTATAACTGCTACTACTACTACTACAACTCCAATTACTAATACTACTACTGCTGCTGCTGCTTCTACTACTACTTCTACTACTACTAATACTATGCTAGTTATGTTACTGCTGCTACAACTGCTACTATTACGATTGCTACTACTATGCTACTAGTACTACTACTTCAACTACTACTACTACTGCTACAGCAACTTCAACTGCAACTACATTTCCTACTACTACTACTACTACTACTATGACTATGACTATGACTACTATTGCTACTACTACAACAACCGCTGCAACTACAACTATGGCTACTGATTCATCTATTACTACTAAAACTGCTACTACTACGACTATTACTACAACTATACTTACTACTCATACTAGTGCTACTTTTGCTACTACAGCTGCCACTAATAAAACTTTTGCTACTACTACTCCTACTAGTACTGCTATTGTTACAATAACTACTGCTACTTCGGCTACTCCTACAACTACTGCCACTATTGCTACTAGTACTTCTACTACTCCTACAACTGCTAAGACTTCTACTTTTGGGTACTACTACTACTAATACTACTACTACTTCGGGTACTACTACTATTGATACTACTACTTCTACAACGGCTAATACTGCTACTTCGGGTACTACTACTACTGCTGCTACCACTACTAATGCTGCTGCTACTACTTCAGGTACTACTACAACTACTCCTCCTACTACTTCAATGGCTACTACTGCTGCTAATTCGGGTAGTACTACTACAACAACTACTGCTACTACTACTCCCACTACCGCTGTCCCACTGCTACTACTACTATTGCTACTACTACCACTGCACTATAACTACAGCTATTATTTCTATTGTACTATTACTACTACTTGAACAAGAACAACTGCTACCATTACCACCACCATCACCACTACTACTACTACTACATCTACTAATAACAGCGCTATTTCTGCTACTCATACTTACACTACTACTTCCAATTCTACTAGTACAACTACTGCTACTATCACTACAACTGCTTCTAGCACTACTAGTACTACTATTGCTACTATTGCAAGTACTATTGCTACTACTACTACTTCTACGACTATAGCTATGACTGTTGCTGCTACTACTTTTTCTACTACTACTTCTGCTACTTCGACTGCTACGACTACTACAACTACAGCCACTACTGTAACTACTACTAATTCTACTACTACTACTACAACTATTACTATAGTGGCCACAACAAATACTACTACTTCTACTACTCCTCCTCCTCCTCCTACTACTACTACAACTACTATAGCTACTACTATTGCTATTATTTCTACTACTACCACTGCTAGTACTATTACTACTACTTCTGCTACTACTACTAGAACAACTACTACTTCTACTACTACTACTAATTCTACTGTGACTATTGTTAGTACGACTACTACCACTTCTACTATTACGACTACTACTATTACTACTACTTCTACAACTATTAATGCTGCTACCCCTACTACTACTACTTATCCTACTAGTACGACTGCAGCTATTGCTAATTCTACTCCTACAACTACAACTACCATGGCTACTGCTACAACTCAACTTCTCCTACTACAACTACTACCTCTGCCACTACTACTACTACTACAACAACTACTACTGCTACTTCCACTACTACTAATACGTCTACTACTACCATAGCTACTAGAACAACTACAGCTATTGCTTTTAGTAGTACTATTACTACTACTACTACTACTACCAACACTACTAGCACAACAACTTCTGTTGTTACTACTAATGCTAGTTCTACTACTACTATTACTAAGACTACTATTGCTACTGCTGTTACTGCTACAACTACTACAACCACTACTACTCCTACTGCTACTACTGCTTGTACTGCTACTACTACTACGCCTAATAGTGCTACTACTCCTACTACTGTGACAAGTAATGCTACTAAAGCTGCTACAACAACTACAACTACGAATACTACTACTACTATTACTTCGCCGAATACTACTACTTCTACCACAACTGTTATTACTGCTACTACTGTTACTACTAGTACTGGTACTCCAAATAGTACTACTACTACTACTACTACTACTACTACTACTACTACTACTACTAATACTACTACTACAACTACAACAACAACTACTACTATTACTACAACTTCCACTACTATTGCCACTACTACTACTCCTCCTAACACTACTACTACTATTCTTGCTATTGCTGCTACTACTAATTCTACAACTACTACTACCACAACAACAACAACAACAACTACTACTACTACAACAACAACAACTACTACTATACTAGCACTACTATTATTACTACTACTTCTCCTACTGCTACTACTGCTACTATCGCTACTACTACAAACATTACTACCACTACTACTGATATTGGTACTACTGCTTCTACTACAACTAATACTTCTCCTCCTCCTCCTCCTCCTCCTCCTCCTCCTCCTACTACTACTACTACTACTACTTCTTCTACTACTGCCACTTCTAATATTTCTACTTCTACTACTTCGCCTATTGTTACTACTACTGCAACAACTATAATTGCTACAGCTACTTCTGCAGCTACTACTACAACAAGTACTGCTACTATTAAAGCTACTACTGCTACTACTACTACTACTACTAGTAGCATGACTATTACTAGTACGACTACGACTACTGCTACTACTACTACTTCTACAACTATTGTTGCTGCTACAGCTACTACTACTACTCTTCTCCCATTACTACCCCTACACCTACTGCTACTACTAATATTGCTACTACTACTACTACTACTACTATGGCTATAGCTACAATTCAACTTCTCCTACTTCTACTACTACTTCTACAGCTACGACTGCTACTACTACTACTTCTTCTTCTACTACTACTACTACAGCTGCTATTGCTGCCACTACTACTACTACAATAACTTCTACTGCTATTTCTTTTACTTCTATTATTACTACTCTTGCTACAGCTACTACTGCTGCTACTACTAACACTACTACAACAATAATTTTTACTGTAACTACTGCTGCTAGTGCTAGTACTACTTTTACCACTCTTATTATCACAGCTACTACTACCACTACTACTACTACAACAATTACTACTGCTACTACGCTACTGCTACAATTAATAGTGCTACTACTACGACTACTATAACAACTACTACTAATGAATCGACTACAACTACTACTACAATGAATACAACTACTACAACAACTTCTACTACTACTACTATTACTACTACTACTACTACTATTGCTGCTCCTCCTACTACTACTCCTATTAATACTAGTATAACTACTACTACTATTGTTTCTCCTATTACTTCTATTACTACTACTTCTACTTCTACTTCTACTGCAACAACTGCTACTACTGCTAGTACAACTACTACTTCTACTACAACTTCTAATAATTTTGCTACTGCTACCACTACTACTACTACAACAACAACAACTAGTGCAGCTGCTGCTTCTATTGCTACTTCTACTATTGCTGTAACTGCTTCTACTAGTAATACTACTACTTCTACTATTTCTATTAGTATTATAACTAGTGCTACTCCTAATAGTACTACCACTACTGCTGCTGCAGCTGCTGCTGCTACTGTTGCTTTTGCTGCTACTACTATTGTTATTGTTGCTGTTGCTGCTACTAATGCAACAACAACTACTACTACTAGTACTACTACTACCACAACTACTAATACTACTGCTACTGCTACCTCTACTATTATTTCACATACTCCAACTACTACTTCTACTACTATAGCTACAACTACCGCTACCGCTACTGCTACTGTTGTTGTTGTTGCTGCTACTAATAATACTACAACCACTGCTGCTATTATTACTGCTAATAATGTTACTATTAGTACTAGTACTCTTAATACTACAACTACTAGTACCACTACTACTACTACTAATACTACTACCACTACTACTACCACTACTACTACCACTACTACCACTACTAATACTACTACTACCACTACTACTACAATTACTACTACCACTACTAATACTACTGCTACTATTGCTACTACTACTACTACTACTGTTACTACTAGTACTACTACTCAAACTACTACAACTACAACAACAATAACTACTTCAACTACTAGTACTAGTACTAGTACTACTACTACTACTACTTCTTCTACTATAGCTGCTGCTGCTGCTACCACAACTACTAATACCGTAGCTACTACTACTCCTGCTACTCCAAAAACTAATACTACTGCTACTACTAATGCTACTACTACTAGTATTCTTGTACCTGTTGTTGCTACTGCTATCCCTACCATTACCATTGCTGCTGCTACCACTACTACTAATAGTACTACTACTGGTACTGTGGCTGCGACTTCTAACACTTCTACTACTACTAGAGCAGCTTCGGCGATAGCTACTGCTACTACTACTGCTGCTACTGCCACTACTAATACTACTACTACATCTCTTATAACTGCTAAAACAACTACTTATATGACTGCTAGTGCTATGACTGCTACTACTACGATTGCTGCTTCTACTTCTACAACTACTTATACTACTGCTACTACTTTTGCTATGACTACTACTAGTAGTACTACTACAGCTCCTACTATTACTATTACAGCTAATCCAGCTACTACTGCTGCAACTACAACAACTACTGCTACTAAAGCAACTACGGCTACCACTACTACTCCTCCTCCTCTTACTACTGCTACTACTGCTACTACTACTACTACCACCACTACTTCTTCTACTACTACTATTACAATTACTAATATTGCTGCAACTAATGCTACTACTGCTACTACTACTGCAACTAATACTACTGCTGCTCCCATTGCTACTACTACTACTATAACTACTACTAAAGCCACTGCTGCTACAACTACTACTACTACTGCTATTACAACTACTACTACTACAACTCCTACAACTAATGCAACAACTACTGCTACTACTGCTGTTGCTGCTACTACTACTACATCTACAAATATTTCTCCTACTCCTAATATAACTACTACTACAATGGCTGCTACAACTACTGCTACTACTTTCGCCACCACTATTACTACTAACACTACCACTACAACAATAACAACAATAACAACTACTACTACTACCACTACTACTACATTTTTTGCACCAACTACTTCTAATACTACTATTGCTGGTGCTGCTTCTACTACTACTACTCCTCCTACTACTACTGCTACAATAACTACCATAACTACTACTACTACTATCACAAGTACTACTACTGCTACTACTATTAGTACTACTTCTACAACTACTACTCCTGCTACTACAACTATTACTGCTATTATTACTACTACTACTACTTCTACTGCTGCTGCTACAACTACTACTATTAATACTACTACTACTTGTACTACTACTACTACAATGACTACTAATACTACTACTACTACTATTGCAACTACTACTACTACTCCTCCTACTATAGCTACTACTACTACTCCTACTAGTACTACTACTACTATTACAAGTCGTACTACCACTCATACACAAACTCCTATTCCTACCACTCCTTCGACATGTACAACTACTTCAACAATTATAACTACTACAACCCCTACTACTATTGCTACTATTTCTACTACTGCTACGACTACTACTGCTATTGCTACATCTATTACTATTATTACTACTATTACCACTATTACCACTACTACTTCAATTACTAGTGCAATTTCTACTACGCCTGCTTCAACTCCAACTACTGCTACTACTACTACCACCACCACCTATACTCCACTATTACTCCCACCTCAACCCTTACTACTGCTACTAATACTGCTGCAACTAATACTAGTGCTACTTTAACTACTACTACTACTTCAACAAGAATAACTACTACTACTGCTGCTCCTACTCCTGCTCCTGCAATTACTACTAGTACTCCTACTGCTACTGCTGCTACTACTACTTCTACTCATACTCCTACTCGTACTACTGCCAATATTACAATTAGTACTACCACTAGTACTACAGCAACTCCTACTCCAACTCCTATAGCTACTTCTACACCTACGGCTACTACTGCTACTATTACTACTACTATTACTACTATACTAGTCTACTACTACTACTACTATTACAACTACTACTACTTCTACTTCCTCTAGTACTACTAATACTTGTACTACTATTACTACCGCTATTTCTAGTATTTCCAAGACCACTACTACTACTACTACTACTACTACTACTGGTATTATGACTACTATTGCTACTGCTACTGCTACTACTTCAACAACAACAACTACTACTACTACAACTACTAATGCTACTACTACTACTTCTACAACTACTACCACTACAATGACTACTACTACTACTACAACTACTCTACTACTCCTGCTACTACCACTACAATGACAACAACAACAACTACTAGTACTACTCCCTATATTACTGCCACTACTGCAACTACTACTACTACTACTACTCCCTATATTACCACTACTACTACTCCCTATATTACTGCCACTACTGCAACTACTACTACGTTATTATTAGGACTACAATTGCTGCTACTACTACATTATTATTGCAACTACAATTGCTGCTACTACTACTACTACTACAACTCCTACTACTACTGCTATACTCCTACTACTATTACTACTACTTCTACTCCTACTACTACTACTACTTCTACTACTACCTCTACTACTACTACTACTCCTCCTACTACAACAACAACTACTGCTACTCCTACTACTTTTACTACTCGTACTACTACTGCTTCTACTCTTACTGCTACTACTACTACTCCTACTACTACTACCACTACTACGACTACTACCACTGCAAGTAATTCTACTACTACTAGTAGTATTACAACAACTACTAATACAATGCCTGCTACTACTATTGCAACTACTACCACTGTTACTTTTAACTACTGCTAATACTTCTACACCAACTCCAAACACTACTCCTGCAACTACTTATGCTACTACTATTACAACAAGAACAACAACCACTACTACTAGTACTCCTGCTACTACTAGTACAACTATAACTACAACCACTACTCCTACTAGTACAACTACTATGTCTACTACTACTATGACTACTACTACTACTACTGCAACTACTACTGCTGCTACTATTACCTCTAATACTACTACTATCGTTACTACTACTACACTACTATTAGAACTTCAACTCCTAGCACTGCCACTACTCCAACAATTACTACTATTATTACATTTAATACTACAACTGCTTCTACTACTACTATGACAACTACTCCTACTTCTACTACTACCACTCGTACTGCTACTTATACTACTACTTTTGCCGCTACTACTACTACTACTAACCACAACAACAACAACAACTACTACTACTACTACTACTTCTACTACTCCTACTACTACTACTACTACTTTTACTACTCCTACTGCTACTGCTACTATTACTCCAATTGCTACTATAGCTACTCCAAATGAAACTATTACTACTACTACTATTACTTCTACTACTTTTCCTACTAAGACTACTACTACCATTACAATTATGACTCCTCCTCCTACTACTTCTTCAACCACCACTATTGCTACTATTGCTGCTACTGCTGCTGCTGCTGCTGCTATTACTACTACTACAACTACTACTACAGTTACTACAACTACAACTACTACTATTGCTACTACTACTACTATTTCTGTTGCTACAAATACCATTGCTACTGATATTATACCTATACTAGTAATATTAGTACTACTACTACTACTACTACTACAACTACTACAACTACTACTGTGACTACTGCTATTATTGCTACTACTACTATTACAATTACAAATACCACTACTGCTACTACCACTACTGCAACAACTACTATTGCTACAACTACTACTACTGCTACCAGTACTACTACTCCAACTACTACTACTACTCCTCCTACTACTCCTACTACTCCTACCACTACTGCTACTACTGCTACCCCTGATGCTACAATTACCCCTACACCTAAACCATGACCTATTACAAGAACTACTGCTTCTATTATAACTACTACTATAGC
Organism: Trichopus zeylanicus subsp. travancoricus; assembly: GCA_005019695.1. NCBI lineage: Eukaryota > Viridiplantae > Streptophyta > Magnoliopsida > Dioscoreales > Dioscoreaceae > Trichopus > Trichopus zeylanicus. Next base: position 110,671 of record RXID01012285.1, on the reverse strand, counting down.
TACTTGTACTACCACTACCATAACTACTACTACAACTATCTCTACTAGTACCACAACAACTACTACTGCTGCAAATGTTGTGGCTGCAACTCCTAGTACTACTACTACTGCTGCTAATAATACAGCTACTACTACTACTTCTACGACTCCTACAACCACATCTATAACTACCACTCAACTACTGCTGCTGCTGCTGATACTACTCCAACTACTACAACAACAACAACTACTATTATTACTACTACTACAACTACAACTACTATTACTGCTGTTGCAACAACAACAACAATAACTACTACTACTACTACTACTACTACTACTACTACTACTACTACTACTACTACTACTACTACTATGACTATTGCTACTACAAAAACTACCACTACTACACCTGTTACTACTAATACCACCATGACTACTACTACTACTACTACACCTGTTACTACTAATACCACCATGATTACTACTACTACTACTACTAATATTACAACAACTATTGCAATAATTACATCTACATCTATTACTATTACAACTACTTCTAAACTACTACTACTACTAAACTACTAGTACCACTTCTGCTACTGCTGCTACTACAATGGCTACTACAACTACTTCTACTACAACAACAACTACTAATAATTTTACTACTAATACTGCAGCTACTACTACTACTCCTATTGACACTACCGGTACTACAATTACAACTATTACCAGTATCGCTACTACTACTACTACTACAACAACTACTTCTACCACTGCTACAAGTACTACTGCTACCACTACTTCTACTACTACTAGTAGCGCTACTACTATTGCTAATGCAGCTACTACTAATACTACACCTACTACTCCTACTGCCGCTACAACAAATGCCACAACTAGTATTGCTACAACAACTACTACTACATCTTCTACTATTACCACTAGCACCTCCACTACAACTTGTACTGCTACTACAACTACTTCTACTACTACTACTACTTAACTACGACTGCTCAACTCTGCTAACTACTCTACTGCTGCTCTAACTGACTAATAACTACTGCTAACTACTATTAGCACGACTGCTATACTAATTATACTACTACTACCACTAACTACACCCACTACGACAACTAACGACTACTCCTACTTACACGACTACTACTATCTCCACCACTACTACTATTACTACTACTACTTCTACCACCACTACTGCTACTACCGTTATTACTACAATGACTGCTACTACTACTACTAATACTACTGCTACTTCTACTATTGCTCCTACTACTACTACTACTACTACTACTACTACTACTACTACTACTACTACTACTACTACTACACCTGCTGCTGCTACTACTACTGCAACAACAACAACAACAACTACTACAACTACAAATACTCGTATTGCTTCTACTACTACTACTACTACTACTTCTGCTTCTACTACATCTATAGCTCCTAATACTACTACAACTACTCCTACTGCTACTACTCCACCTACTACTACGACTGCTACTCCTACTACTGCTTCTACTACTACTCCGGCAACTATTTCTACTACTACTACTACTGCTACTACTACTTCTATAACTACAACTACTACCACTACTACATCTACTACTACTCCAACTACTAGTATTACTATTATTGCTGCTACTATTTCTGCCACTACTACTACTACTATTATTACTACTCCTACTACTATTCCAACTATAATTTTTGCTAATACTATCACTTCAACAACTACTACTACTACATCAACTACTGCCACTATCGCTATTACTACTACTATGACAACTACTTCTACCACTGCTTCAAGCACTACTAATACTACACCAACTACTCTTACTGCCACTACAACTAATGCTACAACCACTATTGCTATAGCAACAACTACTAATTCTTCTACTATTACTACTAGCACTTCCACTACAACTTATACTGTTACTACTACTGCTTCTACCACTACTACTACTACTGCTACTGTTGCTGCTGCTGCTACTATTAGCACTACTGCTACTACTACTACTACCACTACTACACCCACTGCTACAACTACGACTACTCCTACTACCACTACAACTACTACTACCACTACTACTATTACTACTACTACTTCTACTACCACCACTACTACTACCGCTATTACTACGATGACAGCTACTGCTACAATTGATAATACTATTACATCTTCTTCTACTACTACTACAACTACTGTTGTGACTACTACAACTACTATTATTGCTACAAATACTGCTACTACAATTGCTCCTACTACTACTACTACAACAACAACAACAACAACAACCACAACTACTACTACTACTACTACAACAACAACAACAACAACAACTACTACTACTACAAATACTCCTATTGCAGCTACTACTACTACTACTTCTTCTACTTCTACTACTTCTATAGCTCCTAATACTGCTACAGCTACTGCTACTAATACTACTCCACCTACTACTACGACTGCTACTCCTACTGCTACTTCTACTACTACTCCGGCGACTACTTCTACTACTACTACTGTTGCTGCTGCTGCTACTTCTATAACTACAACTACTACCACTACTACTCCTACTACTACTCCAACTACTAGTATGACTATTATTGCTGCTACTACTTCTGTCGCTACTACTATTACTACTCCTACTCCAATTGCTACTCCTACTACTATTCCAACAATAATTTTCGCTAATACTACCACTTCAATAACTACTACTACGACATCAAGTACTGCAACTACTCCTACAACTGCTGCTGTTGAAACTACTACTACTGCTACAACTATTGATACTACTGTTGCGACTACTAATACTCCTACTGCTCCTTTTCCTGCTACTTATACTAGTTCTACTACAATAATGACTACCACGACTACTACTGCTATGACTACTATTACAACAGCTTCTTCTACTATTACTCCTACTACTACTAATACTACTGCAACAACTACTACATGTACTACTACCCTTGCTACTATTGCTGCTGTGACTAAAACTACTACTACTGCTGCTATGACTAAAACTACTACTACCACCACTATGATTATTACTACCTATACTACTACTAATAATACTACAACTACTATAACTACATCTACTTCTACTATTACTACTACTACTGTTGCTGCTACTTCTATGACTACTACTACTACTACTATTATTGCCACTACTACAACTTTTATCGCCACTACTACTACTACTACAACCTCTACTACTCTGACCATTGCTACTATGACAATAACTACTACCATTGCAGCTCATGCTGCTGCTACTTCTGCTGCTACTACTACTATTAATTCTACTACATTGACTACTTCTACCGCTACTACTAGTACTACTACTAATGCTACCGCTACTACTACTGCTACTACTACCGCTACTTCTACTGCTACTAATACTACTACAGATAGCACTACTACTGCTATAGCTACTATTACTACTACTGCTGCTATTACTATGGCTACTGCAACAACAACAACAACTACTGCTGCTGCTACTACTACTGCTACTATGACCACTACCACTACGGCTACTTATACTACCACCACTACAACAACTACTACTACTGTTGTTGCTGTTGTTGCTACAACTACAACTACTACTACAACTACTACAGCTACTTCTACTTCTACAACTACTACAATTGTTACATCTGCTACTACTGCTGCTCATATTGTTCCTGCAACTACAACTTCTACTACTACTTTTGCTAGAACTGCTACAACTACTGCTATGACTATTGCTGCTGTTGCTACTACTCCAACTACCACAACTATGGCTACTACTACTGCTAGTACTGCTACAACTACTAGTACTACTACAACTACTTGTTCTACTACTACTGTTGCTATTATAGTTGTTGCTACTGCTACTACTACCCCTACTCGACCTACTATTGCTGCTGCAGCTGCTACTGCTAGTAAGGCTTCAACTACTATAGCAATTGGCACTACTACTATTACTTATACTAGTACCACTACTAGTACTATCGCTACCACTTCTACTTCTACTACTACTGCCACTATCACTACTACTACTGCAGTGATTACTGCTACTGCTCGTACTATTACTACTACTACTGTTACTACTGCTTACTACTATTACTACTACAACTAATACTACTAGTGCTATTGCTACAGCTACTACTGTTGCAACTATTACAACTATTACTACTACTATTACAGGTATTACTACCTCTACTACTGCTGTTGCTGTTGTAGCTACTACTCCTACTACTTCTCCTGCTACTACTACCATTACTGTTGCTACTCTACTAGTACTGTTGCTATTGCTGCTGCTGCTATTGTTGTTGTTGCTGCTACTACTACTCCTAATATTACTTATACTACTGCCACTACTACCACTATAATAGTAATAATAATAATAACTATTACTACTTCTACTACTACTGATGTTGCTACTACTACTAAACCTACTACAACTACTTCTACTACTACTATAGCTACATCTACTTCTACTACTTCTACTACCATTACTACAACTACTGCTATTACTAGTACTAGTACTAGTACTACTGCTGCTGCTGCTGCTGCTACTCTTGTTGTGACTCTTGCTGCTACTACTTCTACTCTTGTAAGTAATGCTACTACTACTACTACTCTTGCTACTCTTGATACTACTGCTGCTACTATTGTTGTTGCTACTACTACTAGTACTACTGCTACCACTACTACTACTACTATTATTGCAACTACTACTACTACCATTGCAACTACTATTCCTACTAATACTACTACTACTACTACTACTACTACTACTACTATTGCTACTGCTATTACTCTTACTACAGCTTTGTCTGCTGCTACTACTACTACTGCTACTACCATAGCCACTTCTACTACTACTACTACTACTAATACTACTACTAATACTACTACTGCTAATACTACTTTGGCTACTACAGCTAATACTACTATTGTTTATCCTACCACTGCTACTCCTACTATTGCTACCGCCATAACTACTACTACAATGCCAACAACTACTAGTGCTACTACTGCTGCTACTACTGTGGCTATTGCTAGTACAACTAGTATTGCTACAGCTACTACTACTATGCTGCTACTAATATAGCTATTGCTGCTATAGATAGTACTACTAGTATTGCTACTACAACTAATGCTACTATTACTGCTACTGTTGCTACTGCTACTACTATTACTTCCACTACTACTACTGCTACTACTGCTATAGCTAGTATAATAACTACTACAACTACTGCTACTACAACTACTATAGCTACTACCCCATCTGCTTCTTCTCCTACTACTACTATAATTACTACTACTATTGCTGCTACAACAACTACAGGTGCTACTACTATAACTACTATAGCAACTACTACTACTATAGCTACCACAACTATGAGTACTATTATTACTATAACTACTACTACTACGACTGCTACTAACACAACCACTAATGTTACTACTTCTACTACTGCTATAACTACTACTGCTACTGCTACTACTATAATAACTACTACTACTACTATGACTACTACTACTACTGCTACAATTATTGTTGTTGCTACAACAACAACAACAACTACTACTACAACTTCTACCACTACTGCGACAAAAATAACTAGAAGTACTACTACTAGTACTATGCCTAGTACTACTATTACTCCTACTATCACTGTGACTACTACTACTACTACTAGTACTACTACTGGCCCTACAACTACTGCTACTTTTGCTACTACTACTACTAATTCTATTGCTACTGCAACTATTGGTACAACTCTTGCAACTACTACCTTTGTGCCTACTAGTACTATGACTACTACTATTCCTACTACCCATACTACTATTATTGCTGCTACTGTCGTGGCTGCACTGCTACTTGTTATACTACCACTACTACTACTACTAGTCTTGCTACTACTACAACTACTACTACTGTTGCTGCCACTATTATTACTACTAATACTACTACAATTGCTACTTCACCGTCTTCCATAAATTTTGCTCATACTACGATAACTACTACTGCTGCTACTACTACTATGGCAACTGCTACCACTCTTGCCAGTAATACTACTGCTATTACTACTACTACAGCAACTCCTACTGTTGCTGCTCCTACAATAACTACTGTTGCTACAACTACAACAATAACAACTACTACTACCACTTAAACTACTACGACTGCTACTGTTGCTACTTCTGCTACTACTACTACCATTGCTACAATGACTGCTACTTTTACTATAACTACTTCTGCAACTACTTCAGCTATTACTACTACTACAAGTACTACTACTGATTCTACAACCACTTGTGCAACTACTGCTTCTACTACTACGACTCCTACCACTACTCCAACTACTACTACTCCTAATGCTACTTCTATACCAACTCCTACTACTACTACTACAATAATTACTACTACTACTACTGCTGCTGCTGCTAATACAAATGCTACTGTTACTACTATAACTACAACAAGTGCTACTACTACTTTTGCTACAATAACTACTACTAGAACTATGACTGCTACTACGATTGCTACTACAACTACTACAACTTTTACGATTACTTCGGGTACTAATTCTACTACTCCTACTACTACTACAACTATGACTGCTACTACTATTGCTACTACAACTATAACTACTTTTATGATTACTTCGGGTACTATTCTACAATAACTACTACTACTATAGCTATTATTATGACTACTACTACAACTACTACTACTGCTATGGCTACTAATATACTACTACTATGATAACTACTATTGATACTACTATTGCTGCTACCACGTCTACTATCGCTACTACTACTACTACTCCTATTGCTACTACTACTACTAATGCTAGTACTACTATAACTATTGCTACTACTACACCAACTACAACTACCACTACTACTACTTCTGCTGCTACAACTGCTACTACTATTACTACTACTACCATGACTAATGCTACAACAACTACTATTGCTATTGCTACTACTTCCATGACTACTATGTCTACTGCTACTACTACTACTATTGTCACTAGTGCTACTGCTACTACTAATACTACTATTTGTACTACTGGTACTGCTTCTACTACTGCTACTGCTACTACTAATACTACTATTGTTACTACTAATGCTGCTTCTACTACTGCTATTTTAACTAATGCTAGTAGTAGTAGTTATTATTATTATTGTATTTGGAGTATTAGGAGTAGTATTAGAAGTAGAAGTAGAAGCAGTAGTAGTTGTTATTATCGTTATTGTTATAGTTGGAGTATTAGGAGGAGGAGTAGTAGTAGCAACAGTAGTAGTAGTAGTAGCAGCAGTAGTAGTGGTAATAATAGTAGTAGTAGTAGTAGTAGTAGTAGTAGTAGTAGTAGTAGTAGCAGCAGCAGCAGCAGCAGCAGTAGTAGTAGTTGTTGTTGTGGTAGTAGTAGGTAAAGTAATAGTAGCAATAGTAGTAGCAGACGTAGTAGTCATAGTAACCATAATAGTAATAGAAGTAGTAGTTGTAGTAGCTATAGTTGTAGTAGCAATAATTGTAACACTAGTAGCCACAGTAATAGTAGTAGTAGTATTAGTAGTAGTAGTGCTAGGAGTAGCAGGAGTAGTAGTAGACATAGGAGTAGCCACAATAGTAGTAGTCACAGTAGGAGTAGTAGGAGTAGTAGTAGTCGCAATAGTGGTAATAGTGGCAGTAGTCGTAGTAGTAGTAGGAGTAGTAGCAGTAGTAGTAGTCATGGAAGTAGTAGCAGTAGCTGTAGTGGTCATAATAGTTATAGCAAAAGCTATAGTAGTATTGGTAGCAACAGTAGTAGTAGTAGGAGCTATAGTAGTAGTAGTTGTAGTTGGCACAGTATTTCTATCAATAGTAGTAGGGGTACCAGTTGTAGTAAAGAAGTAGTAGTGGTAGCAATAGTGGAAGCAGTAGCAGGAGTTGTAGTAGTACTAGAAGTAGTAGCTGAAGTAGTAAGAGTAGCAGTAGTAGTAGTATTAGTAGTAGGAGTAATAATTGTCCTAACAATGGCGGTAGTAGCAGTAGTAGCAGTAGCTACAGTAACAGTTACAATGGTGGTAGTAGTAGTAGTATTACCAGTAGTAGTAGTTGTAACAGTAGTAGTAGTAGTAGTCATAGTAGTAGTAGAAGTATGAGTAGTAGCAGCAATAGTCATGGCAATAGAAGTTGGAGTAGTACTAGTAATAGTAGTAGTAGTAGTAGCAGCAGTAATAGCAGTAGTCATAGTAGCATTTGTAGCTGAAGTAGTTATTGTGTTAGTAGTTGTCGTAGCAATAGTAGCAATAGTACTAGTAGTAGTAATAGTAGTAGTAATAGCAATAGTTGAAGTAGTAGTAGTAGTTTTAGTAGTTGGGGTAGCAGAAGTAGTAGTTGTAGCAGTCATACTACTAGCAGTAGTTGAGTGGTAGTAGCAGTATTGAAGTAGTAGAAGATGTAGCGGTGGTAAGTAGTTAGTTGTTGTAGTAGTACAACAGTATTATGTAGATATAGTAAGAGTAGTAGTAGTAAATAGTAGTTAGTAGTAGTAGCAATAGTAGTAGTTTAGTATAGTAGCAGAAGGAGTAGTTGTACAAGCTATAGCAGTAGTAGAAGAAGCAGTAGTAGTAGTTGTAGCAACAACAGTAGCAGTAGTTATTGTAGTAGTTATAGTAGTAGCAGGAGCAATAGTAGTAGAAGTAGCTATAGTTGCAATAGTAGGAGTAGTTGTTGTGGTAGTCATAGTAGTAATAGTAGTAGTAGTAGCATTAGTAGTAGTATTAGTAGTAGCAGCAGCTATAGTAGTAGTAGGAGAAGTAGTATTAGTAGAAGTAGTAGTTGTACGTGTAGTAGCAGTTGTAGGAGTAGTTGTAGTAGTAGCAGCTGTAGTAGCGGTAGTAGTAGTTGTTGTTGTAGTAGTAGTAACAGTAGAAGCAGTAGTAGCAGTAGTTGCAGTCCTAGTATTGGTAGCAGAAATAGCCATAGTTGTAGTAGTAGTAGTGGTAGTTGTCGTAGTAGATGTAGCAATAGTAGTAGTAGTAGTAGTAGTAGTAGTAGACATAGTAATAATAATAATAGTAGTTGCAGTCCTAGTAGTAGCAGATGTTGTTTTAGTAGGAGTAGCAGTAGTACTAGTTGTAGCAGAAGTAGCAGTTGTTATAATTGTGGGAGTAGTATTACTAGTACCAAAGGTATTATAGTCAAAGTAGTCACAATACTAGTAGTAGTAGTAAGAATAATAGAGGTAGAAGTAGTAGTAGCAGCAGTTGTTAAAATAATAGTAGTAGTAGTAGTAGTCGTAGTTGTAGAAGTCATAGTAGTAGTAGTTGAAGTAGTTGTAGTAGCAGTATAAGTAGTAGTAGCAGAAGTGCTAGTTGTTATTGTAGCAGCCATACTAGAAGTAGAAGTAGAAGTAGTAGCAATAGCAGTAGTAGTAGCATAAATAGTTGTTGTAGTCTCATTATTTCTTCCAGTGGTGATAGGTCATTCTACATTTAGGGAAAGAGCTAGGCGAACTTGACTTTGTGGAGTTCTCCCACATCCCGCCTCCTGCCTCTCACCTCCAGCCCATGTGGGCTAGAACGTAGCAATGTAACGAGGAAATTTCATCCGCACGGTGCATAAGTAATTGCTACAGTGGTAGCCACAGTAGTAGTAGTTGTAGTAGGAATTGTAGCAGCCGCAATAGTAATACTAGTAGTTGTAGGAGTACTGGTAGCAGTAGTAGCAGCAGTAGTAGGAGTAGTAGTTGCAATACTAATAGTAGGAGCAGCAGTAGTAGTAGTAGTGGCGGTAGCAACAGAAGCATTAGTAATAGATTTAGTACCAGTAGCAACAGTACCAATAGTGTTTGGAATAGCAGCATTAGTTGCTACGGTTGTAGAATTAGGAGTAGTAATAGTAGGAGTAGGAGTAGTAGTGGTAGGTGTAGGGGAAGAAGTAGAATAATCAATAGTAGTAGTAGAAATTGTTGTAGTATTTGTAGTAACAGTAGTAGCAAAAGTTATAGTGGTTGTAGTGGTAGTAGTAGTAGCTATAGTAGCAGCAATGGCAGGAGAAGTAGTAGTAGTAGTAGTAGCTGTAGCAGCAGTAGTAGTAGGAGAAGTAGTACTAGAAGTAGAAATAGTATTAGTAGTAGTAGTCATAGTAGTGTTAGCAATAGTAGTTGATGTCGGGGTAGTAGTAGTAGTAGTGATTATTATATTATTAGTAGCAGTAGTAGCAGTAGTCATAACAGCCATAGTAGTTGTAGTAGTAGTAGTACGAGGGGTATTAGTAGTAACAACAATAGGAGTAGCTGCAGTTCTAGTAGTAGTAGTACTCGTGGTAGTAGCTTTAGTAGTAGTATTAGTAGTAGTAGGAGTCGTAGGTGCGTTTGTGGCACTTGTAGTAGTAGGAGCAGTAGTAGTACTAGTAGTAATAGTAGGAGCAGTTGTAGTTGTAGTAGGATTAGCTATAGTAGCAGTAGTGGTAGGAGTATTAGTTGTAGTAGTAGTGGTTGTAGCAGCACTAGTTGTAGGATAGTAGTAGTAATATCAAGAGCAGTGGTAGTAGTTGTAGTAGTAGTAGAGAAAGGAGTTTTAGTTTCAGTAGTAATAGTAGTAGCAATAGTAGTGGTAGTAGTAGTAATAGTAGAAGTAGTAGTAATAGTAGAAGTAGTAGTGATAGTAGTAGTGGTAGTAGTAGTGGTAGTAGTAGTGGTAGTTGTAGTGGTACTAGTAGTGGTGTTACTAGCAGTAGTAGTAATAGTAGTGGTGGTAGTAGTGGTAGTAGTAGCAGTCATAATAGTAATAGTAGCAATAGTAGCTGTAGTAGTAGGGGAAGTAGTAGTAGTAGTTGTTGTTGGACTAGTAGTAGTACTAATAGCAATTTTAGTAGTAGGAGTAGTAGTAGTAGTAGTAGTAATATTAGTAATAGTAGTAGTAGCCATTGTGGTAGTAATAGCAATAGTAGCATCAGTAGCAGTAGATGTAGTAGTTGGATTAGTAGTAGTAGTAGTATTATTAGTTGTAGCAGTAGCAGAAGTAATAGGAGAAGTAGTAGTAGACATAGTAGTAGTAATGCTAGCGATGGTAGTAGTAGAAGTAGAAATACAAGTAATAGTAGCAGTATTAGTAGTAGCAATAGTAGTAGTAGTAGTACTAGTAGGAGAAGAGTAGTAATTGTAGTAGCAGTACTAGCTATTTTAGCTATGACAATAGTAGTAGTAGTGGTATAAGTTGGAGTAGGAGTAGCAGTAGAACTAGTTCTAGTAGCAGGAGTAGTAGTTGTAGGAAAAGTAGTAGTAGTAGTAGTAGTTGTAGTAGTAGGAATAGCAGTCGAAAAATAATAGTAGAAGTAGTCAGTGTAGTAGTAGTAGTAGTTGTTATTCTTGTTGTTGTAGTTGTAGCAGTAGTAGTCGAAGTAGTAGTAGTAGTAGTGGTAGTAGTAGTAGAAATTGTTGTTGCAGTAATAGTAGTAGCAGTAGTAGTTGTCGTAGCAGCCATAGATGCTGTAGAAGTAGTAGTAATAGTAGTAGGAGTAGTAGTAACAGCAATCGTAGTAGTAGTAGTACTAGTAGCAGTAGTTGTAGTTGTCGCATTAGTAGTACCAGTAAGAGCAGTTGTAGCACTTGTAGTAGTTCGAATTGTAGTAGTAGTAGTAGTAGTAGTAGGAGCAGTAATAGTTGTACTAGTGGTAGGAGTATTTGTAGTAGTAGTAGTAGGAGTATTAGTAGTAGCAGTAGTGGTAGGAGCATCAATAGTAGTAGGAGTAGTAGTAGTAGTACCATGGGCAATAGTAGTGGTAGTAGTGGTAGTAGTAGTAGCAGTAGGAGTAGTTGCTGCGATAGTAGCAGTAGTTGGAGCTTTATTAGCAGTCATAGTTGTAATAGCAGTCACAGTAGTAGCGGTTGCCGCAATAACAATAATAGTTGGATCAGTAGCGGTAGTAGCAAGTGTAATAGCAGTTGTAGTAGGAGTATTATTTGTAAAAATAATAATAGTTGGAGTAGTAGAAGGTGCAGCAATAGTTGGATTAGTAGTAGAAGAAGAAGCAATAGTAGTAGGAGTAGTAGGAGCAGCAGTAGTAATAATAGCAATAGGATAAGTAGTAGTAGCAGTATGTGCAGCAGTAGTAGTATTAGTAGTAGTAGAAGTAGCAGTAGTAGTAGTAGCAGTTGTAGTGGTATTGGTAGTCATAGTAGTAGGAGAACTACCATTAATAGTAGCAGTAGCAGCAGTAACAGCAGTAGTAGTCATAGTTGTAGTTGTTTTAATAAAAGTAGTAGTAGATGAAATATTAATAGTAGTAGTAGTAGTAGCAGTAGTATACTACTTTGATTACTACTACTACCACTATTGCTGTAGCTACAACGACCACAACTACTTCCGCTACTTCTATCGCTACTACTGCTGCTGCTGCTGCTACTACTACTACTACTACTAACAGTACACCTTCTACCACTACTTCTACAAATACTACTACTTGTACTAGTACTCCTACTCCAACTACTTCTACTGCGACAACTCCAACCTTTAATACTCCTACTACAACTACTACTACAATAACTTCTGCTACTACAACTATCACCACCACTACTACTACTAGTTCCACTGTTGCGTTGCTACTAATGTCACCACTCCATCTACCACTACTAATACTACTTCTACCATAGCAAAAATTACTACTATTGCAACTGCTGCAACTACTACTACTGCTGCTATTATTACTACTACTACTACTATTACTACTGTAACACTACTACTACTACTACTACAACTATTTCTACAACTACTACTCCTATTGCTACTGCTACTGTTGCTTCGGTAACTGTTGGCACTAGAACTACCACTACACCAACAACTACTGCTGCTGCTACTACTATTACCATAACAACAACTACTACTACTACAACTACTACTATTACTCCAACTCCTACTCCAAATACTACTCCTACTACTACTGCTATTATTGTCACTTCAACAATAACAAAAATGACTACTACTATTGATCCTACTACTGTTACTAATGCCACTACAACAACAACAACAACAACTACTAACACAAGAACTACTACTACTAATAATAACACTATTACTATTACTGTTGGTATTGCTACCACTACTAAAACTACTAATACTCCTACTACTACTGCTACCCCTTTTACCGCTATGAGTACTACTCCTGCATCTATTAAGACTACTACAACTCCTATTACTACTGCTTTGATGACTACTTCTACTACTACTACAACTACTACTGCTACTACTACTGCTGCAACTACTACTACTACTTTTGCTACTACTACTACTTCTACTACTACTACAACTCCTGGTTCTACAACCATCACTACAACTACTCCAATTAGTACCCCTATTACTACTACTACTACTACTACTACTACTACTAGTACTACTACTACTACTACTACTGCTTCCACTACTAGTTCAACAACTACTACTACTATTACTCATTCTACTACTAGTATTACAACTACTACCTCTAGTCCAACTTCTACTTCAACTACTAGTACTACTACTCCTATCCCTACTCCTGCCCCTACTACTACTACTCCCACTACTACTACTACTACTACTACTACTACTACTAGTACTCCAACTGCTGCTACTACTACTACTCCTATTACTACCACTACCACTACTACTACTACTCCTCCTCCTATTACTACCACTACCACTACTACTACTACTCCTACTCCTATTACCACTGCTACTACTACTACTACAACAACAACAACAACTAATACTAGTACTACTTCTACCACGACTATTACTGCGACTACTATTACAACTACTTCTACTACTTCTACAACAACAACAACTACTACTTCTGCTACTGATACTACTGCGACTACTACTGCTACTACTATAAAAACCACTGCTATACCTACGTCGACTACTGCTACTACTACTATTACTACTACAACAACTATTACTGCTACTACTACAGCTACTTCTGCTACTACTACAACTACTGTTACTTTTATGACTATTGCAACTACTACTACTTTGCCTGTGACTACTACTGCTACTACTGCTACTATTGCTACTCCTGCTACTACTACTACAACTACGAATGCTATTGCTACTGCTACTACAACTTTTACTATTACTACTAATACTGCTACTTTTACTACTTTTACCACTACTACTGGTACAACTACTTCTACTACTGCTACTACTCCCATTGCTGCTACAATTGCTACTACTACCATTACTACTACTACTACTATTATTGCTACCACTACTATTACTGCTACTATTGTGACTAGTACTACAACAACTACTACTGCTACTGCTACTGTAGCTATTACTACTACAACTAATGCTTCTACTACTACTATGACTAGCATTGCTGCTACAGCTACTATTACTGCTACTACTGTTGCTCCTAATACTACTGCTACCATTATTGCTACTATTACTGCTACTGATGCTGCTGCTACTACTACTAATACTTCTTCTGCTACTACTAATGTAGCTACTATGATAGCTACTACTACTACTATTACCACTTCGACTACTACTACCACTACAACTACTACTAGTTCTACTACTACTAGTACCTCTACAACTAGTACTACTACTACTACTACTACTGCTATTGTTGCAACTAATACTACTCCTCCTCCTACTACCACTATGACTACTGCTAGTACTAATACTGAACTACTACTACTACGGCTAGTACTACAAGTACTACTAGCACTATTGCTACAACTTATACTACAACTACTACTAGCACTATTGCTAATACTTCTACTACTGCTACAACTACGAGCACTACTGCTACTGCTACACTAGTACTTCTACTACTACTACTACTACGACTGCAGATATTGTGACATCTGCTACTCCTATTACTACAACAACTACTACACTGCTACTATGTTGCTACTGCGAGTATTGCTACTACTGCTACTACTACGCTACCACTACTACTATACCTACTACTACCGCTACTACTACCACTAATGCTATTACTACAACCACTAATACTGCTTCTACTGCTACTACTACTAGTACTACTACTATTGCAACTATTAGTACTCATACTACTACTAATACTACTACTCTTGACTCCTACTACTAATACAACTACTGCTTCTACTACTACTACTTCTACTACTAGTACTCTCTGACTCCCTCTTCCACTGCTGCTACAACTACTGCAACTACTGCTTCTACTACAACACTACTAGTAGTGTTCATACTACTACTAGTACAACTACTACTGCATCTACTACTAATATTACTATTACTACTGCTAGTACTTTTACCACAACTACTGCTACTGCAACTTGTACAGCTACTTCGACTACTACTACTACTGTTAATACTCCTACTACTACGATTAGTGCTACTACTATTATTTCTACTCCTAATGCTACTACTACTACAACTACAACTACAGCTACTGCTGCTGCTGTTGCTACAACTACTACTGCTGCAACTACAGCTACTACTATGGCAACTAATGCACCTACTGCCACTATGACTAGTACTGCTACTACTGCCACTATTACAACAACTACTGCTGCTACTTGTACAATGGCTACTATTATTGCTAACATTACTGCTACTACTGCTGCTGGTACTTCTACTACTACTACTTTTGCTACAACTAACTGTAGCTACGACGATAGCTACCACTACTATTGTTGCTACTACTACTACTACTATTACTACTATGGCCACAACAACTGCTACTATTATTACCACTTCCACTACAACTACTAGTACAGTACATCAACGCCTACTACTACTACTACTACCACGATTAGTACCACTACTACTAGTACGACTACTACTAGCACTACTACTACTAGCACTACTACTAGTATTGCTATTGCTGCAACTACTACTACTACTCCTACTCCTACTACAACAACTACTACTACTGCTATGACTTCTACAACCAGTATAAGCACTACTGCTACTATTGCTACTACTAATACTTCAACTACTGGTACTACTAGTTGAACTACTACTACTACAAATACTAGTCCTGCTACTACTACTGCTAGTACGACTGCTACCACTTCTGCAACAACTACTACTACTATTACCACTCCTACTACTGTTGCTATTACAACAACTGCCACTGCTACTACTTCTACTACAAGTACTAGTACTATTACTACTAGGACTGCAAATATGTGACTACTACTACTGCTACTAATACAACAACTACTACTGCTACTACTACGCTACTACTACTACTACGGCTACTACTACTACTTCTGCTTTTGCTACAACTACTACTGCTGCTTCTAGTACTGCTACCACTAGTACTACTACTACTACTACTAGTACTCACACTACTAGCAGTACTACTGCTTTGACTCTTTCTACTACTACTATTGCTACTACTATAACTACTGCTTCTACTACTACTACCACTAGCACTACTACTACAAAATACTACAAGTACTCATGCTACAACTAGTACTATAGCTCCAACTCCTTCTACTACTACAAATACTACTACTACTATTGCTGCTTTTACTACTACTATTACTAATACCACTGCTAATACTACTGCTACTGCTACTACAACTGCTACAATTGCTTCTACTGCTATTGCTACTACAACTGCTGCAATTGCTTCTATTGCTACTAATATTGCTACTACTGCTATTAATACTTCTATTACTACAACTACTTCTGCTACCACCGCTACTACTACCTCTATTACTACAACTACTGCAACAACTACTACTACTACTGCCGCTACTACTACTGCAAGTACTACTGCTCCTGCTTCTGCTACTGCTACTGTTGCTGCTGCTTCAACTACAACTACTACTATTGGTACTATACTGCTACAACCACTACGAATACTTCTACTGCTACTACCACAACTACTGCTTCTACTACTACTACTACCACCATTACAACAACTACTACTCCTACTACAACTACTACTACTATTACTATTGCGACTACTACTACTACTACTTCAACTACTACTACTACTACCACAACTACTACTGATACTACCACTACTACTACTACTACTACTCCTACTACTACTGCAACTGCAACTGCTACTCCTACTACTACTAGTACTACTACTATTACAATGACTACTACTACTACTGTCGCTACTGCTACTCCCACTTCTGCTACTAATACTACAACTACAACTACTACTACAATTGCGACAACTACTAGTACTTCTATTAGAACTACTGCTGCTACTACTACTACTATTCTACTACCACTACTAATACTACAATTACTATGGCTATTAGTACTTCTTCTGCAACAACAAATACTACTACTTCTAGTTCTAATACTGCTTCTACAGCTACTACTACAACTACTAACATTACCGCTGCTATTGCTTCTTCTACAGCTGCTATTATTACTACCGGTACAACTACTACACCTACTACTATTGTTACTGCTACTGCTACTACTTCTCCTACTCCTACTACTTCTATAATGACAACTACTACTACTGCTAGCACTACTACTACTTCTAGTACAGCTGCTACTACTACTGCAACTACTACTGCTACTGCTACTGCGGTTGATGCCACTATTGCTACTTCTACTACTCCAGCTACTTCTCCTG
This sequence comes from Trichopus zeylanicus subsp. travancoricus, assembly GCA_005019695.1. Taxonomy (NCBI): domain Eukaryota; kingdom Viridiplantae; phylum Streptophyta; class Magnoliopsida; order Dioscoreales; family Dioscoreaceae; genus Trichopus; species Trichopus zeylanicus. Next base: position 93,104 of record RXID01012285.1, on the reverse strand, counting down.
CTGCTACTGCTGCTAATACAACTACTACTACTACTGCGGCTGCTTGTACTACTCCTTCTACTTCTACTAATACTACTACTACTTCTACTGCTGTTACTACTACTACTACTACTACTACTACTAGTACTACTAATACTACTACTACTAGCACGATTTTTACTACTAATGCTGCTACTACTACTACCGTTGTAGCTGTGGCTACTAGTACTAGTACTATTATTACTGTTACGACTAGTACTGCTTCTACTATAGCTTCTACTGCCACCACTACTGCTACTACTATTACTCTTCCTTCTACTACTAGTACTATTACTTTAACAACTACACCTACTACTACTACACTACTACTACTACTGCTGCTACTACTACTACTACAACTACTGCTACTACTATTACTGCTACTATTATTATTATTTCTACAGCCACTGAAGCTACTTCTGCTGCTGCTACTGCACCTACCACGACTACTACTGCTTCGGCTACTGCAACAGATAATACTACTACTGCTACTATTACTGCTACTTCTACTACTGCTGCTACGGCTACTTAAACTACTAGTACTACAACTACTGTTGCTGTAACTTCTATAACTAATTCTGTCACTACTGCTACTGCTACTACCACTACCACCACCACCACTACTACTACTACTGCTACTACTACCCCAAACACTAGTAGTACTACCACTACTATTTCAACTACTATTACTACTACTATTACTACTACTACTACTACTACTACTACTACGATTATTACTGCTACAACTAAAACTGCTACTACTACTACTACTTATAATACTACAAGTACTACTAGTACTACTACTACTACTACTACTCCTACTACGATTATTACGACAACAACAACTACTACTACTACTAATATTGCTACCACTACAAATACTACAACTACTCCTAGTACTACTACTAACTTCTACTACTACTGCTATTATTGCTACTAATACTACTACTACTACTCCTACAACAACAACGACTACTACTACTACTCGAACACCTAGGCCTACACCTACTACTACTACTACTACTACTACTACTGTTGCTATGACCACAACTACCACTACCATGTCTATTGCTACTACTACTACTGCATCAACAGCAACAACTACTTCTACAACTAATACTAGAACTACAACTATTGCTATTACTACCACTACAAAAGTTACTACAACGACGACTACTACAACTAATACTGCTACTACTTGTACTAGTACTACTACCACTACTCCTCCTACTACTATTACTTCTACTAGTATAACAACTACTACTAGTACTACTAGCACTACAGCTATTACTACTACTGCTGCTAGTACTTATACTACTACTACTGCTGTTGTTAGTACTACACTTACTACCACAGCTACTGGTATTACTGCTACTACTTCTACTACTCTTCCAACTACTTCTGCCACTGCTACCACTTCTACTGCTTTTACTGCTACTTCTTCTACTACTTCTCCTACTACTACTACCACTACAGCTGTTGCTACTACTACTAGTAAGGCTTCTTCTATTACTATTGCTGCTACTAATACTTCTACCGCTACTCCTACTACTACTCCTACTAAAACTACTACTCCTCCTACTACTATTCCGATTACTATTACTAATGCTGCTGCTACTGCTACGACTAATACTATTACTATGACTACTACTACTGCTACAACCACTACTACTACTACTACTACCACTACCACTACAAGTACTATGACAACAACTACTACTACTCCAACTATTGCTACTAGTAACACGACTACTACTACAACTACTTTAACAACTATAGGATTGCTACTTTTGCTGCTACTACTACTATTACAAATGCTGCTGGTGCTACTCGTACTACTACTACTACTACTACTACTACTACTACTACTACTACTACTTCGAATACTACTATGACTACTACTACTACTACTATTGCGACTACAACTACTCCTACTACTACTACCACTACTATGACTATTACAACGACTACGGCTACTACCACTACACTAATGCTACAAGAGCTACTATTGCTCAAAGAACTACTGCTATTATTACTACTAGTACTACTACAGCTGCTACTACTACTACTACTACTACCCATACTACAACTACTACTATTACTACTACTATTACTACTACTACTACTACTACTAGTACAACTACAACTCCTACTACTATCTTTATAACTACAACAATTAATACAACTTCTCCTACTATAACTTCTAATACTACTGCTACTACTACTACTACTACTCTACTAGTTCTTCTACTATGACTACTATTCATAGTACCGGTACTCCGATTACAACTTCTACTACTACTATGACTACTACTGCTGTAACTGTAGCCATTACTACAGCTACTACTACAACTACTACTTCTACTACTACTACTACAGCTGCTATTACTGTGAATACTACTACTTCTACTACTACTACTACAGTTGCTATTACTGCGAACACTACTACTTCTACTACTACATCTGCTACTACTACTATTGTAGCTGCTGCTACCACTACTACAACAACTATAACTAGTACTACCCCTACTACTACAACTACAATGACTATTACAACAACTACTGCTGCTACAACTACCACTACATTAACTACTAGTACTACTACTGCAACTACTACTACTACTTGTAGTACTACTCCTAATACGAGCATAGAAACTATTACTACTACTACTAGTACCACTCCTAATACGAGTACAACAACTACTACCACTGCTACCACCACTACTACTGCTACTACTACTACCGATACTACACCCGCTACTAATACTACTATGACGACTACCACCACTACAACTGTGGCAACTACTATGACTAAAACTACTATTACTACCACTACTACTGCTACTGCTACTAAAACTATTACTATTACTAATATGACCTCTACTGCTTCTATTACTATTACTACTGCAACTACTGCTGCTAATGCTGCTTTGTTACTACTACTACTACCAGTGCTACTGCTACTACTACTACTACTACTACAACTACTACAACAACAACTACTACTACTTCTACCACTGCTACAACTACTCCTACCACTACTATCACTACCACAACTTCTACGACTACCACTAGTACTACTACTACTACAACTACTTCTCCTACTACCACTGCTACTATGACTATTGCCACTGCTACTACTACGTCTGCAACTGCTTCTACTACTGCTGCTGCTGCTAGCGCTGCTATTACTTCTAGTATTGCTACAACTGCTACTGCCCTTACCTCTAATGCTACTATTACTTCTACTACTATAATAACTGCCGCTACTGCTACCACTACAACTGCTATTACTAGAACTGCTACTGCTACCTGTACTACTGCTGCGACTACCACAACTACTACTGCCACTACTACTACTTCAACTACTCCTACACCAGCTACAGCTACTACAATGTGTGCTACTACTACCATTGCTCCCATTATCGCTATTAATACTTCTACTACTACTACTACTGCTCAAACTACCACTACTGCCACTGGTACTACTACTACTATTGCTGCTTCTACTACTGCTACTATTGCTGCTTCAGCTACTTCTACTCCTACAACTACTATAACTACTATAGCTTCTAGTACTATTACTATAATAGCTGCTGCTACTACTACTACTATTATTATTGCTACTACTACCACTATGAATAGAACTACCGCTATTACTACTACTACTACAACGACAACAGCTATTACTACTAGTACTACTAGTACAACAACTACTACTGTTGATGCTGCTTTTACTACTTCTACTACTACTACTACTGCAGATACAACACCTACAACTACTACAACAGCTACTTCTTTAACTTCTGCTACTACTACTATTACTACTACTACTACAACAACTATAACTACTTTACTACTATTGCTACAACTACTATAACTACTACAGCTATGACTATTACTACTACGGGGACTACTACTGCTACCACTACTACAGGGACTACTATGGCTACTACTACTATTACTACTATGACTATGACTACTACTACTATTACTACTAATACTACTACTACTACTACTACTATTACTACTACAACTACGACTACTTCTACCACTACAACTACAACTGTTACCCCAACAACTACTACTACTTGTCCCATATTAAAAACTACAACTACTTATCCTACTACTATGACTGTTGCTACTACTACTACTGCTACAACTAATACTATTGCTGCTACTAATACTACAATAACAACAACTATTTCTACCACTGCTACTGCTGCTACGACTACTATAACTACTGCTACAGCTATCGCTATGACTACTACTACTCATACAACTTTTGCTAATACTACTACTACTACAACTCCTGCTACTACTACAACAACTACTTTTGTTACTATTGCTACTACTACTCCTGCTACTACTACTGTTACTACTACTACTACCGCTACTATGCCTACTATTACAACAACTACTACTACTAAAATGCCTACTACTACTACTCGTACTATTGCTGCTGCAACTGTTGCTACAACAACTACTACTACTATTGCGGCAACTACTGATACTACTGCTACTGTTGATACCGCTGCAATCGCTGCAACTATTGCTAGTACAACTAATCTACTCCTACTACTGCTACAACTACTACTACTACTTCTGCTACTACTACTACCTCTTTTGCTACTACTACTAGTTTTGCTACTAGTACTGCAACTACTACTACTACTATTACTTCTACTACTGCTACTGCCACAATGATAACGACTACTGCTATAACTATTGCTTCTACTACTATACCACCAGTACTACGATTGCTACTACAACTACTACTATTACTACAATCATCGCTACTACTTCTACTACTACAACTACTACTATTGATTCTGCTGCTGCTACTACTACTACTACTATTGCTACTACTTTTGCTACTGCAACTACAACTACTACAACAGCAACAGTTACTACTTCCACTGCCACTATTATCACTACTGCTACTGCTACTATTGCTGCTACTAGTACTGCTCCTCCTCCTACTACTACTATTAAAACATTGCTACTAGAGCCGGTGCATCCGCTACTACTAGTGCTACAACAACCACAGTTGCAGCGACTTTCGCTACTACTACTGTTGCTCTTATAAATTCTACTGTAGCTGCGATTGCTACTAATGCTACTACAAGTACTACTGCCACTGCTACTTCTACCACTAATGCTGCTACTACTTCTGTGGCTACCACTACTAATATTATTACTACTACTGCTGCTGCTTTTGCCATTACTGCTGTTGCTGCTACTGCTTCTGCTCTACTATAGGTGCAACAACTATGACTACTAATGCTACTTCTACAACTACAACTTCAGCTACTTCTGCTACTACTACTATGACTACTACTGCTACTACCACTATTACTACTGCTATTACTACTATTACTACTACAACTACAACTACTACTACTACAGTGACTACTACAACAATAAGAACAACAACTACTACTACTACTTCTCCTATAATAATCACTACTGCTTGTAGCACTACTTCTACTATTGCAACTGCTACTATTACTACTACAACTGCTTCTACTTTGACTATTGCTAGTATTACTACTACTGCTACTCCTATTGCTTCGGCTAATAGTAATACTTCTCATAATACTACTACTACTGCTACTACTACTGCCAATACTACAACTAGAACTACTATTTATGGCTACTACTTCTACTACTACACTTACTACTACTGCAACAATTACTTCTATTACTATTGCTACTACTACTCCTGCTACTATTACTACTACTACTGCTGCTACTGTTTGTACAACAATTACTACTGCTATTGCTACTACTATTACTACTACTGGTACTACTACTACTACTACTTCAACTACTATTACTACTACTACTCCTACGGTTGCTGCTACTATCAATATTGCTACTGCAACTTCTACTACAACTAGTACAACTATAACTACTGCTATTACTACTACTACTACTACTACGGCAACTACTGAAACTACTGCAATTGCTACAACAACTACTACTACTGCTGCTGCAGCTATTACTACGAATCCAACTCCTACTACTACAACTAATACTATTACTACCTTCGCTACAACTACAACTACTTCAGTTGCTACTCCTACTACTACTTCTTCTCCTACTACTACTAATGCAACTAGTACTGCTACTACAATTGCTTCTCTTACTACTACTACTGCTTCAACTACAACGACTATGGCGACTGCCACTGCTACCATTACTACGATTGCTACAACTGCTCCTTCTACGACAATAATTATTATTACTACTACTACTACAATGACAACTACTGCTTCTACTATTGATATTGTTGCTACAACTACTATCGCTAAAGCTACTACTACTTCTAGTACTACTGCTACTGCTACTACTACTGCTATTGCTACTAATACTGTTACTGCTACTATCGCTACTACTACAACTACTACTTTTACTACTGGTACAAGGACTACTACTATTGTTGCTACGACCACCACCACCACCACCACCACAACAACACTAATATAGTTGCTACAACTACTGCTGCTATTGTTATTGCTACTACTATAGCTACTACAATAACTACTACAACTGCTACTTCTACTACAAATATTACTACTTCTACCGCTACAACTTCTGCATCTACTAGTACGTCTCCCAATACTATTACTTTTGCTACTAATAATACTACTATTACTACTTCTCCTCCAACTAAGAATACTTCTGCTACTACTAATATTGCTAGTAGGAGTATTACTACTACTACTACTACTATTATTGCTACTGCAGCTTCTACTAATATTACCACAACTACTATTACTGCAACTACTGCAACTACTGCTACTACTGCTACGACTGCTACCACTACTTCGACAACTACTACTGTTGCTACTTCCACTACAAATTCTACTACTAGTCCTTCTACTTCTACTACTACTACTACTATTACGGGTACTACTACTATAACAATAAATACTACTTCTACTAATACTTCTATTGCTACTATAGCTCCTGCTATTACTGCTACTAATAATACTACTAGTACTGCTCCCGCTGCTACTGGTACGACTAATACTACTGCAATTACAACCACAACTTCTACTTCTCCTCCTACTACTACTACTGTAATAGTAACTACTACTACTATTACTACTACTGTTGTTGCTGATGCTGCGCTAATACTAAAACTACTATAACTACAACAACTATTATTGTTGCTACTACTGCTGGTTCTACTTCCACTACTGCTACTCTTACTCCTACACCTACCCCTATTACTAAACATAATAGTACTGCTGCTTCTATTACTACTACTACTACTACTACTCTTAATACTACTGCTACTACTCCAACTATTGCTACTACTAGTACCACTATAACTACTATACTACTACTGCAACTTCTACTAGTATTACTGCAACTACTATTACTACAACTACTGCTACTAGTGCTATGATTGCTACCATTACTTCGACTACTACTACTGTTGCTACCACTACTACAAATTCTACCATTAGTACTTCTACTTCTGCTACTACTACTATTACAACAATAAATACTACTACTTCTACTAGTACTACTGCTATAATAGCAAATACTACTTCTACTAATACTTCTACTACTACTTCTCCTATAACAACAATAACTACTACTACTACTTTTATTACTACTACTACTATTGCAACTACTACTACTAATGTTGCTACTACTACTACTACTATGACTACTACTGCTACTACTACTAGTGCTACTACTACTTCCATGGCTACAACTGCTATGATGATTATTACTACTTCAACTACTACTACTTCTACTACGACTACAACTACTACTATTGCTGCTGCTGCCACAGCTAGTACTACTACTACAACTACAACTAATTAAACTCCAATAACTATGGCTACTGCGGCCGCTACTGCTACTACAATTGCTACAACAACTACTACTACTATTGCTACTATTTCTGCTGCCACCACTATTACTACTACTACTGCTATTGCAACTATTGCTGCTCTTGCTGCTGCAACTACTACTACTACTAATACAACTACAACTATTGCTATGACTACTATTGCTGATGTTGTTGCTACTACTACTAATACTACCACTCTTTCTACTTCTCCTACTAATACTACTACTACTACTACTACTACTACTACTACTACTACTACTGTTACAACTACTACTCCTACTGCTACTCCGACTCCTACACCTACTCCTATTACTAAAACTAATAGTACTACTGCTACTGTTACTACTACTACTACTACTACTCTCACTACTACTGGTACTTCTGCTACTACTGCTACTATTACAGCTACTGCAACTTCTACTAGTGTTACTACCACTACTATTACTGCAACTACTGCTACTAGTGCTACAATTGCTACCACTACTTCGACTATGATTATTGTTGCTACTTCTACTACAAGTTCTACTACTAGTACCTCTACTTCTACTTCTAGTACAACCGCTACTAGTACTACTACAACAACAAATACTACTACTTCTACTAGTACTACTATGATGACAATAAATACTACTTCTACTAATACTTCTACTGCTACTTCTCCTATAATAATAATAACTACTACTTTTGCTACTTCTACTACTATTACTACTGCTACTGCAACTACTACTATTACTATTAGTACTACTACTACTACTATGACTACTGCTGCTGCTTCTACTAATATTGCTACTACTTCTAAAACTACAACAACTATTACTACTTCTACTAATTCCATGACTACTACTGCTGCTACTATTTCCATGACTACTACTCCTACTATGACTAATACTACTTCTACCACTACTCCTTCCGCTACGACTACACCTACTACTACTACACTACTATTGCCACAACTACTACTACTATTACTACTACAGCTAATGATACTCCAACAACTATGGCAACTATGAGCACTACCGCTACTACAACTGCTATAACTACTACTACTTCTAATATTACTGCAACTTCATTCACTAAAACTCTAGCTAGTAGTACTATTACAACAACAACAACTACTACTGCTGCTACTACTTCTGTTGCAGCTGCTGTTACTATTACTATTAGTACTATTACTACAACTACTGCTACTCATGCTACTCCTGTTGCTGCTACTACTAGTACTACTCCTACCACTACTACTATTGTTACTGCTACTACAACAGCTACTACTACTACTACTACTACTTCTCCTACTACTACCACTACTACTACTACTACTACTAGTACTACTACTTCTGCTAGTACTACTATAGTTGCTGCTATTACTGCTACTGTTGCTACTACTATGACGACTAAGGTAGCAACTCCTAATACTACTAATGCTACTGCTCCTACTACTGCTACAACTGCTACTACTCCAACTAATACTACTGTCGCTACTACTACCACTGCTACTACAAATATTAGTTCTACTACTGCTATTACTACTGCTACTACTACTATTACTTTTCTTTCTATTACTAGTTCTACTACTACTGTTGTTTCTACAACTACTGCTACGACTGCTACTACTACTACTACTGATACTACTACCACCACTTCTTCGACTACCACTCCAACTACTACTACTTTGACCACTACTACTACTACTACTACTTTTACTACTACTGCTTCTGTTGCTACTATTATAACTACTGCTACTACTACTGCCACTACTACAAGAAAAACAATAACAACAACAACTACTGCTCTACTACTTTAACTACCGCTACCACTAATCTGATTGCCACTAAAATTACTACTCCTGCTACTACTACTTCTACTGCTACTACTGCTACTGTTACTATTGCTACAACAACCACAACTACTACTACAATTAGTACTACCACTACTCCTACGACTACTACTATAGCTATTGCTACTGCTACTACAACAGCTACTGGTGCTACTACAACTACTACTACTACTACTGTCCCTGTAGTTACTACAACGAATATGACCGCTACAACTTCTACTGCTTTCGCTACTAATACTACTTCTTGTCCTACTACTATTAGTACAACTACCACCTCTGCTACTACTACAACTGCTTCTCCTACTAATACTACTCTTGCTGCTACTACCACTGCTATAGCTAGTATTGCTACTATGACAAGTAATACTGCTGCTACTTCTAGTACTACTACTACTACTACTTTTCTACAACTATTACTATTACTACCACTACCACTACTACAGCTACTTCTGCTACTTCGGCTACTGTGGCTACTACGACAACTACTGCTACCCCTACAACGATTGCTACTTCTGTAACTAATGCTACTACTATTACTACCATAACTACTACTACTGCTACAATTGTTATAGTTGCTACAACAACTGCTACTAACACTACAACTGCTACAACTACTGCTACTTCTGCGACTAATCCTACTAGTACTACTACAACTAATACTATAGGAACTACAACTATTACTACTACTAATACTATTGGTACTACTACCACTACTACTACTACTGCGACTATTGCTACTACTACTGCTGCTGCTACTGTTACTACTACTACTACTACTACTACTACTATTGTAACTACTACTACCACTACTAATAGTACTACTATTACGACTACTACTCGAACTATTAGTATTGCTCCATGTGCTACTACAATAGTTACTGCAACTACTGCTAGGACCACTACTATTACTCTTACTACTATTTCTCCTACTACGTCTACTACTACTACTACTACTCTTGCCAATGCTGCTGTTGCCAATGCTACTACTACTACTACTACTCTTGCCAATGCTACTGCTACAGCTACTATTGCTACTGCTACAACAACTATTACTACTGCTACAACTGCTCCTACTACCACTACTATTACTGCGGCTACTACTACTGCAACTGTTCCTCCACCTACTACTACAACTACTACAATAACTACAGCTACTTCTAAAAATACTACTACGATTGTTGCTACTACTATTACTATTGCTTCTATTACTACTACTACTCTTGGTACTAGTTCTACATCTAGTATTATTTTTGCTAGTGATGCTACTGCTAGTACTGCAACTACTTTTATTGCTGCACCTACTACTAGTCCTACAACCAATACTAAGACTACTAATACTACAACTACTACTCCTATTCCTAAACCAACTCCTACTACTACTGCTGCTGCTACAACTATAACAACAACAACAACAACATCAACAACTACTACTACTATTACTACTACTACCTCTACCAATACTCCTACTGCTACCACTATTACAACAACAACTACTGTAGCTACCGCTGTTATTGCTACTGCTACTACTACTATCACTACTGCTACCACTGCTGCTACTACTACAACAACTAGTGCAACTACTACTGCTACTGCTACTGCAATTACTACTAGTAATACTATTACTATTGTTGTTGCCCTTACTCCAACTACTACTACTACAATTACTACTGCAGCTTCTACCACTACTACTACTATTACTACTCCCACTAATAATACTCATACTGCTACTACTACTATTAATAATACTACTACTGCTACTACTATTAATACTACTACTACTGATACTGCTCCTACAACAAGTTTGACAACTAATACTATTGCTACTATAACAGCTACTACTACTACGACTACCACTACTGCTACCAATACAAATACTACTATTACTACTTGTTCTAATACTACTACTCCTATTGCTGCTACTATAACTACTACTTAAATTTCTACAACTTCTGCTACTACTACTACTTCTGCTACAACTTATACTACTGCTACTACTACCCCTACTACCACTACAACCTATTCTACTACTACTACAACTACAAATACTACGACTACTACTACCGCTACTACAACAGCAACAACTACTAATACTACTATTTCGGCTAGTACTATTGCTACTGCTACTACCACTACTACTACTATAACTACTAGAACTACTGCTGCTACTACTACAACTACTAGAACAACAACAACTACTGCTACTACTACTTATACTACTACTACGGCTACAACTACTACTAATGCTGCTGCTGGTACTACTACTATTGCCACTACTATGATTTCTACAACTTCTACAACTACTTCTGCAACTGCTACTAATGCTACTACTACTATAACAATTACTACTACTACTACTACTTTTTATAGTACTAGTTCTGTTTCCAATTCTGCTATTTGTACTACTACTACTATTACTACTTTTGTGACAACTTTTGCTACTACTACTTCTACACCTGCTGCTACTACTACTAATACTACTACTACAACAACAACAACAACTACTACTACTACTATTACTACTACCACTGACTACTAGTACTTCTACTACTCCTACACCTACTACAACTACCGCTTAAACTTCTACAACTTCTGCTACTACTACTACTTCAGCTACAACATCTACTACTGCTGCTACTACCACTACTACTAATACAACCAATTCTACTACTACTACTATTATTACTGCTACTATTACTACTACTACAACAACTACTACTACTAATACTACTAATTTGGCTAGTACTGTTGCTACTACTACTACCACTACTCCAACTAGAACTGCTACAACTACTTCTACTACTACTACTACTACTACTACTAAAACTGCTACTACTAAGACTACGACTACTAATACTACTACTACGGCTACAACTACTACAACTACTGTTGCTGCTGTTACTACTACTACCACTACTTCAATTTCTACTACTTCTACAACTACTTCTGCAATTGCTACTATTGCTATTACTACAACTACTACAATTACTACTACTGCTGCTACTTTTTCTAGTAAGAGTTCTGCTTCCAATTCAGCTACTACTGCTGCCACCACCACCACCACTACTACTACTTCGGTGACTACTTCTGCTACTACTACTGCTACTACTACTACTACTACTACTTCGATGACTACTTCTGTAACTACTCCTGCTACCTGTACTACTACTACTACTGCGACTACTACTAATACTACCACTATTAATACTACTACTACTACTGTGACTACTACAACTACTATTAATATTACCACTATGACAGCACTACTACTATTAGTACTTCTACTACCGCTATAAACACTACTACTACTCCAACTGCTACTACAAGAGCTACTGCTACTAAGACAACAACTACTACTACCACTACTACCATCGCTACTACGACTGCAACTTCCACTACTGCTACTCCTACTACCATCACTACTACTACTATTACTACAACTACAATAACAACAACTACTATTACTACTAGTATAACCACCGCTACTACTCATACTACTACTATAACAACCACTACTGCTCATACTACAATTGCTACTGCCACTTGTACTTCTACTGCTACTTCTACTGCTACTAATGTGACTACTACTACTACTACTAGTACTACTACTACTAGTAGTGTTTCTGCTATTAATATATCTAGTTTTGCTACCACAACTGCAACTTTAGCTGCTACTACTTTTGCCACTACTAATACTATAACAACAACTAATGCAACTTCTACTATTGCTACTACTTCTCTGCTACTATTGCTACTATAACTACCACTACTACTATTACTACTACTACTACTACTACTATCATAATTGCTGCTGCTACAACTACTACTACAACAACAACAACTACTATAACTGCTAATACTATTGCTGCTACTGCATATGCTACTATTGCTAGAACAACTACTGCTACTACTAATGCAATTTCTACTATTGCTACTATGGCTTTTATTGCTACTTCTACTGATACTAATACTACCCTACTGCTGCTACTGCTACTACTACTACTTCTACTGGTACCTGTACTACTACTTCTACCACTGCTACAATAACTGATGCTACTAGTCCTACTTCTACAACCACTAATGCTATATTTGCTACTACTACTTCTACTATTGCAACCTTTACTACTTCTGCTACTGCTGCAATTGCTATAATAATAACTAATACTACTATTGCTACTACTATTTCTTCTACTATTGCTCCTACTACTACTACTACTACTACTAATAATAATAATAATAATAATAATAATCAGACTACTACTACTACTACTACTACTATTTCTTCTAGTACTACAACTACAACTACAACTTTTCATACTAATACTAGGACTGTTTCTACTACTACTATTGCTACTACTACTGTTGTTGCTGCTGCTGCTGCTTCTACTGCTACTCCTGCTCCTATTCCTTCTTATACTACTACTACGACTACTACTACTGCTGACACTACTACAACTTCTCCTACTATAGCTATAGCTACTACTACTATAGCTTCTGTTACTACTGGTACTACTACTGCTGTTGTTGCTGCTACTACTACCCCTTCTACTACTTCTACTATTCCTCCGACAAATACTACTGCTGCTACTATTGCTACTGCTACTCCTGCTACAACTCCTGCAACTAGTGCTACTACTACAGCTACTAATTCTACTACTGTAACAATAACTACTGATCCTACTACTACTACTACTTCTACTATAGCCACTACGTCTACTGCTACTACTACTTCTGCTAGGAATAATACTATTGCTATCGGTAGTACTTCTCAGCTATTACTACTACTGCTGCTGCTACTACTACTATTACTACTGCTGCTGCTACTACTACTACTGCTACACAAAAAATAACCACTACTACTATAACAACTACTACTATTACTACAACTACAACTACCATTGCTAATACTAGCACTACTACTATTGCTCCTATTGTGACACTTGCTCCTACTACTATTGCCATTCCAACTACTACTACAGCTACTGCTACTACTGCTACAGCTGCAACTGCTACTTCAAGTACTACTACTGTAGCTACTACTACTACCACTGCTATTATTACAGCTACTACTATTGCTGCTGCTGCTACCACTACTATGGCTACTACTGCTACTGCTGCTACTTCTACTATTGCTAATGCTACTACTACTACTACCATTGCTACTGCGGCAACTGCTACAAATACTACTACAACTGTCGCTACTATTGCACTGCTACTACTGCTTCTACTACTACTCCTACTTCTACTAATACTACCACTACTTTGGTACTACTACTACTTCTACAAATACTGTTACTTCTACTACTTGTAGTATGACTATCACTACTACTACTACCACTCCTACTTCCACTACTACTACTATAATTACTGCTGCTACTGCTACAACTACCACTACTATGACTATTACTACTTCTACAACAGCAGCCTTTGCTACTGCGGCAACTGCTACAAATACTACCATAATTGTTGCTCCCACTGCACTTCTACTAGTGCTACTACTAACAGTTACTACTACTACTTCTACTTCTTACTACTACTAGTATTGTTGCTACAACTACTACTTCTAGAACTTCTGTTATTGCGACAGCTAGTAGTACGACTACCACTACTGCTACTACTACTCCTACTTTTGCTACGGCTACTACAATCACTACTGCAGCTTCTACTACTACTGAAACTGCTACCACTACTACTCCTACTATTACTACTATGACTACCACTATTGCTGCTGCTACTGCTACTACTTCACCTACTACTACTACTACTTCTACAACTACTACTACTGCTACTATAGCTACCACTACTACTGCTACTACTAGTATTTCTCAAAGTACTACTACTACTCCTACTCTTAAAGCTGCCACCACCACCACTACTACTACTACTACTACAACAGCTACTAAGACTACTACTATTATTCTGTTGCTACTACTACTACTGCTGTTGTTACTATTGCTACTATAATTAATTCTACCACAACTACTACTGCTACTACTACTACTGCTACTGCTGCTACCACTACAACAACTACTACAATGGCTACCACTACTACTACTATAACAATAACTATTACTATTGCTATTATTACTACTACTTCTACTACTACTATTCCTGTTACAGCTATTACTGCTAATATTACTGTTACTACTACCGTTGCTAGTACTGCGACTACTACAACTACAACTACTATCATTACCATTACTACTACTACTGCAACTACTACCGCCGCTACTTCTAGCATTACTACTTCTAGTACAACAATAGCTTCTACCACTACTTCTTCAACAACTAGAACTACTACTACTACTATAGCTACGACTACGACTACTACTCCAACTACAACAACTACTACTACTATTACAGCAACCACCTCTCCTACTATTTGTACTACTACTACTACTACTACTACAACAACAACTTCTAATACTACTACTGCTGCTACAACTATTGCTGCTACTGCTGGTGCTGCTACTAGAAGTACTTCTACAACAACAGAAACTACTACTACTTCTATTACACCTCCTACACTACTACTATTACTAGTACAATTGCTGCCACTAATGCTACTACTGCTACTACTGGTGCGACTACTACCACAAGTACTATTACTACTACCACTACAACAACTGCTACTGCTAATAGCATTACTTCTCCTACTACTGCTATTGCTCTTACTACTACTTCTACAACTACTACTACCGCTATTACTACAACAACTATTTCACCTGCTATTGCTGATACTGCTTTTACTGCTACTACTACTATTGCTATTGCTACTACTGCTAATGATACTGCTACTACCACTACTACCACTACTATAGCTACGATAACTATTGTTGGTTCTACTACAACTGCTACAACTACTCATGCTACTACAACTTCTACTACAACTACCACTACTACTCCTACTTCTATTCTTTCGACTACTGCTACTACTACTACTACAACAACCACTACTACTATTACTGCTACTATTACTACTATTGCTACTACTACTGCAATTACTACTATTACTACTACAATGACAACTACTCCTACCAGTACTATTATTACCAATGCTACTATTATCACCACTACTATTGCAACTACAGCTTCTACTACTTCTACTGCCACTTTTTCTGCTACACCTACTACTACTGGTACTCCTGCTATAGCTGCTGCTGCTACTGCTACTACTTCTTTTATTACTATGGCTACTATTACAACTTCTACTACTACTCCAACTTCTACTCCTACTTCTACTACTACCGCTACTACTACTACTCCTCCTATACTGCGATGACAACAACAACAACAACTAATACTACCAGTACTATTATAGTTGCTAGCACTACTACTACTAGTACTACTATTACTACTACTACTCCTCCTCCTTCACCTAGTACTACTACTGCGACAACAACAACAACTACTACTACTTCAACTACTACTACTTCTGCTACTACTATTACTACTACTACTATTACATCGGCTGGTACTGCTGCTATTGCTACGCTACCACTACTACTACTGCTGCTATTATAACAACTACTATGACTACTACTACTACTAAATCTAGAACTACCTCTATAACAACAACTACTCCTACTAATACTACCACTATGACTATTATTACTACTACTACAGCTACTACTACTATAATTACTACTACTAGTACTACTAATACTACTACTGCTACCACCACCACTACAACTCTTACTACAACTACTACTACAACTGTTACTACCCTTACTACTGCAAATGCTACTACTACTCCTACGACTACCAGTACTACTCCTACTGCTACTATTACAACTCATACTATGACGACTATCGCTACTACTGCTACAATTACTCCAAATTCTCCAACTACAACTACTAATACTACTACTACTACTACTTCTACTACAACTACTACAACTACTACTACAACTTCAACTACTACAACTACTCTTATGACTACTACTACTGCTACAACAACAACTACTACTACTAATACTCTGACTACTACTTCTACTACTACTTCTGCTACTACTACTACTACAACTGCCACTACAGCTACTGCTGGTACTACTATTACTACTAAAATGACAACAACAACAACTACTTCTCTTGCTGCTACTACTACTACTATACTCTAACTACTACTTCTACTACTACTTCTGCTACGACTACTACTACAACAACCACTATTGCTACTACTCGTACTACTACTACTACTACAATGACAAGAACAACAACTACTTCTCTTGCTACTACTACTACTGGTACAACTACTACTACGACAACTACTAGTACTACATCTGTAACTACTACCATTACTACAACTACTACTACTAAAGTACTACTACTGCTACCTACTACTACTTGTACTATAGCTACTAATGTTGCTACTTCTACTACTATTACTAGCACTGCTACTACTAGTACTACAATTACTACTTCAGCTACTACTACTCCTACTACTACCACTACAACTACTACTACTGCTACTGCTACTACTATCACTACAACTATTACTACTGTTGCTACTACTGCTACTACAACTACAACTATGACTACTACTACTACAATAACAACAAATACTACCCCTACTAATACTACTTCTTTTCCCACAATAACAACTAATGCTCCCTCTCTGACTACTATGACTGCTGCTACTACAACTACTCTGATTGCTACTTTAACTACTACTACCACTACAAGCTCTACTACTGCTACAGCTGTAATTATCGCTACAACTACCTCTAATACTACTACTACTGCTGCTACTATGGCTAACACTGCAACACTGCAACTCCACATTTTTCGTCTACTAATGTTACTACTACTACTATGGCTAACACTACAACAACTACTACTCCAACTACTCCTGCCACTACTTCGATGACTACTACTACTAAATTTTTTATTACCACTCTAGCTACTATTACTACTATGACTATGACTACTTCTACGGATGCTACTACAAAAACTACTGCTACAACTACTGCTGCTACTACTATTACTTCTACTACAATGGCACCTACTACTACAACTACTATTTCTGCAACTACACTACTATTTTAACTACTACTCCTGCTACTCCTGCTATAGCTACTACTACTACTACTACTATGACTACTACTCTTGCTACTGCTACTGCTACTTCTACTACTTCTGTTACAACTACTATGACTATTATTACGATTCGTACAACTATGACTACTACTACTACTACTACTATAATTACTACTACTACAACTATTGTGACTACTACAACAACTACTACTTGTAGTACTACTTCTATTACTACTCCTGCTACTACTACTACTACTGCTACTACGATTACTACTACTGCTGCTGCTCCCATTGCTACTACTACAACTTCTCCTCCTACTACTACTACTTCTACTACTACTGCTACTACTACTACTGCTACTATTACTTCAACTACTACCACTCCAATTGCTATTACTACTACTGCTACTACTCCTATTGCTACCGCTATTGCTATAGCTACTACTACTACTACTACTTCAACTACTACTATTACTACTACTACCTCTACTACTGCTACTACTGCTCCTACTACTACACTAGTACGATAACTACAGCTACTAGTACTACAACTATAGCTACGCCTACCACAACTACTACTATTACTACTGCTATTACTTCTACAACAACTACTACTACCACTACTACTATGACTATTACAAATACAACACCAACTACTGCAACTACTACTTTAGCAATGACACTACTGCTACAACTACTTCTACTACTACTCCTGCTACTACCACTACTACTACTACAACTACTTCTACTACAACTAATACTCCTACTAGTAGTACTAGTACTACTACTACTACTACTACTTCTACTACTACTACTTCCACTACAACTACTATGACTACTATTAGGACTGGTACTACTCTGACTACTACTACTACAACAACAATAACAACTATTACTACTACTACTACTATGACTACTACAACTTCTTCTAAAGGTACTACTTCTACTACTACTACTATAACAACAACAACAACTACTACTACTACTACTACCACTACTACTATTACTACTCCTACTTCTACAACCACTCTACTACTACCACTACTACTATTACTATGGGTAGTAGGAATAGTAGTAGTCATAGTACTAGTAGGAGAAGAAGCAGTAGTTGCAAGAGTTGTACCAATACTTGCAGTAGCAATAGAATTGTTAGTAGTAGTAGTAGTAGTAGCAGTTGCAGTAGTAGTCGCAATAACAATAGGCACAATAGTAGTAGTACTAGGCATAGTCCTAGTATTAGTACTTATAGTTGTTGTTGTAGTAGTCATAGTAGAAGTGGCAGTTGTTGTTGTTATTGTCGTTGTTGTCATAGTAGTGTAGTAGTAGTAGTAGTAGTTGTTGTTGTTGTTGTTGTTGTTGTTGTTGTTGTTGTTATTGTTGTAGTAGTAGTTGTTGTAGTAGCAGTAGTTATAGTAGTAGTACTAACAGCAGCAGTCATAGTAGAAGCAATAGTTATCGTTGTAGTAAAGTAGCAACATTAGTGGTTATGTTAGTAGTAGCCGTAGTAGTAGTAGTTATAGCAATAATAGTACTCAGAGTTATGGTAGCTGTAGTAGTAGTCGTTACTGCAGTATTTGTAGTAGTAGCAGCAAGGGTTGTAGCAGCAGTTGTTGTTGAAGCAGCAATAGTAGTAGTAATTATAGTAGTAGTAGGAGAAGAAGCAGATGGGGTTGTAGTAGTAGTTGTAGTAGTTTTTATACTAACTATAGTAGTAGTAGCAGTTGTAGTAGTGGAAGTACTAGTAGTAGCCGTAGTAGTTATAATTGAAGTACTATTAGTAGTAGTAATAGATGTAGTTAAAGTAGCACTTGTAGGAGTACAAAGTACTAGGAGTAGTAGTTGTAGCAGTTGTAGCAGTCGTAATTGTAGTAGTCATACTAGGAGAAGTTGCTATTGTAGTAGTAGCAGTAGTAGTAGAAGAAGAAATAATAGCATTAGTTGCAATAGCAGTACTAGTAATAGTATCTATAGTAGCAATTGCAATATTAGTCGTAGCTTAGTAGTAGTAGATGTGGCAGTAGTAGCTATAGTAGTAGCCACACTAGCAATAGCAATAGTAGTAGCAGCAACAGTAGCTCTAGTAGTTGTTGGAGTTGTAGTAGTAGCAGTAGTGGCGGTAGTAGTAGTAGGGTAGTAGCAAAAGTAGCATTAGCAGTAGTACTTTAAGTAGAAGTCATAGTAGTAGTTTAAGTAGTAGTAGTAGTAGTAACAGGAAAAGTCACTATAGTACCAAATGTAGAAGTAGTAGCAGTAGTAGCAGTACTAGTATAAGTTGTAGTAGCAGTAGTAGCAGTGGTAGCAATGGCTATGGTAGCAGCAATAGTAGTAATAGCAGTAGACATAGTAGTAGTAAGAGCGGTAGCAGTAGCAATAGTAGCAGTAGCAGTAATAGTAGTAGGAGTAGTAGTTGCATAGTAGTAGCAGTTGCAATAGTAGTAGTAGTGGTAGCAGTCGTAGTAGTAGTAACAGTACTAGTAGTATCAGCAACAGCGGTAGAAGCAAGAGTAGCAGTAGCAGCAGTTGTAGCAAGAGTAGCAAGAGTAGAATTAGTAGCAGCATTAGTATCAGCATTACTTGCAAGAGTAGCAATAGTAGCAGCAAGAGTCGCAGCATGAGTACCAATAGTAGTAGTAGTAGTGGTAGAATTAGCAATAGCAGCAGTTGTAGTAATCATAGCAGAAATAGTTGAAGCAGATGTAGCTGTAGTAGTAGTAGTAGTAATAGGTGAAGTTGTAGTAGTTGTAGTAGTTGTAGCAGTAGTAGTAATTATAGTAGTAGTAGTAGCTACATCTGTAGCAGTAGTAGTAGTAATAAGTGTATTATTATTATTATTATTATTATTATCATTATGATTATTATTGGTGGTAGTAGAAGGAATAGTATTAGTAATATTAGGAGTAGTAGTAGCAGCAGTAGCAGTAGTAGTAGTAGTTGTAGTAGTTGTAGCAGCACCACCACCAATAGTAGTAGTAGTAGGAGGAGAAGTAGTTGGAGTAGCAGTAGCAGCAGCAGCAGCAGTAGTAGAAGTAGTAATAGCAGAAATAGTGGTAGTAATAGCTATAATAGTGGCAACAATAGTAGCTATAGTACTAGCAGTAGTAGCACTAGTTGTAGTAGTTGTAGCAGTAGTAGCGGTAGTAATAGTAATAGTAGTAATTGTACAAGTAGTAGTAGTAGTCACTGCAATAGCAGTAGTGATAGTGCTAGTAGTAGTAGAAGCAGAAGCGGTAGCAGTAGTACTAGTAGTAGTACCAGTATAAGGAATAGTCGTAGTAGAAGCCTTAGTAGTAATAACAGCAGTAGTAGTAGCCATAGTAGTAAGAGGAGTAGGGGTTGTAGTAGAAGTTGTTGTAGTAGTACTATTAGTTGTAGTAGTAGCCATAGTTGTGGTAATTGGAGTAGTAGTAGTAGTAGTAGTAGATGTCAAAGTACTACTAGTAGTAGTAGCAGTGGTAAAAGTAGTAGTAGTAGTATCAGCAGTAGTAGTCATAGTAGTAGCTGCAAAAGTAGTAGTAGAAGTTGTAGTAGCAGGAGCAGTATGAGTAGCAGTAGTAGAATAAGTAACAATTATAATAGTTGTAGAAGTAGAGGTAGTAGTAGTAGTAGTAGTAGTAGCAATAGTGGCAACAATAGTAGTATTAGTGGTTGTTGTTGTAGTATTAGTAGTAGTAATATAGTTGGAATAGTACTAGGTGTAGGAGTTGGAGTAGGAGTAGCAACAATAATAGTCATAATAGTAGTAAGAGTAGTAGTAGAAGTAGTAGAAGTAGAAGAAGAAGTAGTAGTAGTAGTAATAGTAGTAGTAGTAGTAGTAGTAGTAGTTGTTGTTGTTGTAGTAGTAGAAGTAGTAGTAGTAGTACAAGTGTCGTAGTAGTAGTAGTAGTAGTAGGTTCTTAGTAGTAGTAGTCCGTCGTAGGAGCAGTAGTAGTTGAAGTTGTTGTAGTAGTAATAGTAGTTGTGGTAGTCATAGTAGTAGTTGTAGTTGTAGTAGTAGAAATCATTATAGTAATAGTGGTAGCAATAGTAGTAGTGGTTGTAGAAGTAGTAGTAGTAGTAGTGGTAGTGGTAGGAGTAGTAGTAGTAGTAGCAGTGGGAGTAGTAGTGGTAGTAGTAGTATAAGTAGTGGCAGTAGTGCTAATAGTAGCAGTAATAGTTGTAGTAGTAGTAGTAGTAGTATAAGTAGTAGCAAAAGTGCTAGTAGTAGTAGTAGTCGAAGGAGTAGTAGTTGTAGCATTAGTTGTAGTTGCAGTAGGAGTAATAGGTGTAGTATTAGTAGTAGCTGTAGCTGCAATAGTAGTACCACTACTAGTAGTAGTAGATGTAGTAGTAGTAGTACTAGTAGCAGCGGTAGAAGTGGTTGTCGTTGTAGTAGCAGCAGCCGTAGTGGTAATAGTTGTAATAGTAGTAGCGGTACTAGTAATAATAGTAGTGGTAGTAGCTGTAGATTAGTTGCAAAATTAGTAGTAGTAGTTATTGTAGTAGCCGGAGCTGTAGTTGCAATTATAAGAGCAATAGTAGTAATTGTAGTACTAGAAGTTTAGTAGTAGTAATAGTTAAAAGTAACAATGGTTGTGGTTGTAGTAGTAGTAGTTGTCATAGTATTAGTAGTAGTAGTTGTAGAAGTACTAGCAGTGGTAGTAATCGTAGTAGTGGTAGTAGTAGTAGGAGGAGTAGTAGTAGTAGTAAGAGTAGAAGTAGTAGTAGTACGAGGAGTAGAAGTAGTAGAAGGAGTAGCAGTAGTTGATGTTGTTGTTGTAGTAAGAGTAGTAGAAGTAGTAGTAGTTGTTGTAGGAGTAGTAGTGGTAGTTGTAGGAGTTGTAGTAGTAGTAGTAGTAGAAGTAGTTGCAGTAATAGTGTAGTTATAGTAGTAGTAGTAGCAGTAATATAGGTAGTAATAGTAATGGTAGTAGCAGTTGTAGTGTTAGTAGTAGTAGTACTAGTAGTAGTTGTTGTTATCATTCTAGTGGTAGTAGTAGTAGTAGTAGCAGCAGCAGCAACAACAACAGCAGTAGTAGTAGTAGTATTAGTGGTCATTATAGTAGTTGTAGTAGTACTAGTGGTAGTAGTAGAAGTAATAGTAGTAGCGTTAGTAGTAGTAGCAGTGTTAGTAGTTGTAGTAGTAGTAGTAGTATTAGTTGTTGTTGTAGTAGTAGTAGTAGTAGAGTAGCAGTTGTAGTTGTAGTCATAGTAGTAGCAGCAGTAGTAGTAGTTATAATACCAGTCGCAGTAGTTGTAGTGTGTACTAGAAGTAATATAGGTAGTAGTAGTAATGGTAGTAGCAGTTGTAGTTTTAGTAGTAGTAGTACTAGTAGAAGTTTTTGTTGTCATTCTAGTGGTAGTAGTAGTACAACAGCAGTAGTAGCAGTAGTAGTATCAGTGGTCACTATAGTAGTTGTAGTAGTACTAGTGGTAGTAGTAGAAGTAACAGTAGTAGCGTTAGTAGTAGTAGCAGTATTAGTAGTAGTTGTTGTAGTAGTAGTAATAGTAGTAGTAGTTGTTGTAGTGGTAGTTGTAGTCATTGTAGTAGCAGCAGCTGTAGTGGTTATAATACCAGTCGCAGTAGTTGTAGTAGTAGGAGTAGTAGTTGTAGAAATTATAAAAATAGCGGTAGTAGCAGTAGTACTAGTAATAGTAGTAGTATTAGTAGTAGTAGAAGTAGTAGTTATTGTTGTAATAGTAGTAGTAGTAGAAATTTTAGTATTGTAGTAATAATAGTAGTAGTAACCGTTGGTGTAGAAGTAGCTGTAGGAGTTGGGGTATGAGTAGTAGTAGTACTAGTAGTTGCACTAGTAGCAGTAATGCTAGCAGTAGTACGAGTAGGAGTACGAGTAGGAGTAGTAGTAGTAGTAGTTAGAGTAGGATTACGAGTAGTAGTAGTAATTGTTGTTCGTGTTGAAGTAGAAGTAGTATTAGTAGTAGTTGTAGTAGTACTTGCATTAGTTGTAGTAGTATTAGTAGTAGTAGTAAGGGTAGAGGTGGGAGTAATAGTAATTAGAGTAGTGGTAGTAGTAGTACTAGGAGTAGTAGTAGTAGCAGTTGGAGTTGGACTAGAAGTTGTAGAAGTTGTACCAGTAATAGAAGTAGTAGTGGTAATAGTAGTAACAGTAGTAATAGTAGTAGCCGTAGCTGTAGCAGTGGTAGCAGTAGTAGAAATAGTAGCAGTAGTAGTAGGGGCAGTAGTAGTTGTAGTAGTTGAAGTAGTTGTATATGATGGAGTAGTAGGAGTAGGAGTGGCAGTTAGTGTATCAGTAGTACTAGCAGTAGTTGTAGTAGTAGTAGTACTAGTAGTAGCAATAATAGTAGCAGTAGTGGTTGTGGTTGTAGTAGCAGTACAAGAAGTACCACTCCTACTACCTCTACTTCTACTTTGTCTACGACTACAACTTCTACTACAAATACAACTACTGCAATTACAGCTACTACTACTGCTACTGCTACTACTACTGCAGTTATTACCAACGCTACTACCAATGCTACTTCTACTACTGCTACTACTACTGCTACAACATCAACAACTACTAATGCAACTACTACTACTACTACGATAGTTACTACTACAATAACAACTAATACTACTACTACAACAACAACTACTACTACTACCACTACCAGTACTAATAAACAACTACTACTTTTGCTACTACTACTGCTACAACATCAACAACTACTGATGCAACTACTACTACTACTACGATAGTTACTACTACAATAACAACTAATACTACTACTACAACAACTACTACTACTACCACCACTACCAGTACTAATAAACAACTACTACTTTTGCTACTACTACTGCTACTATTTAAGCTACTACTACTATTATTGTTGTTGCTGCTACTACTGCAGCTTCTGCTACAAGAACAACTACTACTACTACAACTACTACTACTTCAACTTTTACTATAACTACAATTACTACTATTACTACTACAGCTACTACTACTGCTGCTGCTGCTACAACTACTACCACTACTACTAGTACTGCTTCTACTACAACTACTACTGCAACTACTACTATTACTACTATGACTCATACTACTACTAGTACTACTCTACGACAACTACTGCCACTACTACTAGCACTACTACTACTTTGGCAACTATGACTACTACTACCGCTACTGGAACTATAGCTACTGCTATTTCTACTACTACTATAACAACTACTACTACTAATACTACTCACAAAAGCTACAACTACTATAACAACTACTTAATACTACTCCAACTACTACTAGTACGACAACAACTACGGCAATAACGGCTACCAATAGTATTTGTTCCAGCTACCACTGCTACTACTACTACTACTATGACTATTTTTCCTACTATTACTACTACTCCTCCTGCTGCTACTACTATTACTACTGCTGCTTTAGCTGCGACTCCTAATACTAATACTGCTACTGCTACTATTCCTTCTATTACTACCAGTACTACTACTACTATGCTACAACTACTATAGCTACTTCTACTACTTCTACTACTACTACTACTACTACTACTTCTACTACTACTACTACATCAGTTGCTACTTCTACTGGTGCTATTACCGCAACTGATAAATTTTCTAGTGCAACAACTACTACCGCAACTGCTACTGCAAGTACTACTATAAATACTACTGTTACTGCTACTACAAATATTACTGTAACAACTGCTACTATTGCTAATGGTACTACTATTGCTTTTACTACTACTACTACACCTACTACTACAACAATTGCTGCTGCAATTACTACTACTGCTACTACAGCTGCTGCTCCTACTACTACTACTACTGCTACTAATACTACTACTACTACTGCAACTACTACTACTCTTTATACTACTATTGCAGCTACTATTGTCAGTTCTGCTACTACTACTGCTCCTACTACTACTCCTCTTATAAGTAATGTTAGTATGACTTTTCCTGCTACTAATACAATTGCCATTTCTTCGACTACTGTTGCTGCTACTGCTGCTATTTCTATTAATACTACTGCTGTTGTTGGTACTACAACTACTCTAATTGCCACTACTACTATTACTACTAGCACTACTATTACTGTAGCAACTGCTACTGCTGCAACAACAACTACTACTACGGCTGCTACTACCACTACTACTATAAATACTATGCTACTAGTACTACTCCTACTACATGTACAACAACTACTACTACTATTGCTACTATTGCTACTACTACTGCTACTGCTGCTGCTGCTATAACTGCTATGGCTACTACTATTGCTACTGCTACTACCACTATTACTACTACTGCTATAACTACTCCTACAACCACAATAGCAACTAGTACCCCAGCTACTATAACTACTACTAGTACTACTCCTAACTCTGCTACTAGTACTACCTCTACTAATACTATTGCTACTGCTGCTACTATTAGTACTACTACTACTACAACTACTACTACTCCCCATACTACAACAATTGCTATTACTACTTCAACTACTGCTAGTACAACTGCTACTTCTACTAATGGTACTGCTACTAATACTATTGCTACAGCTACTATTACTACTACTACCGCTACATCTACTATTGCCACTACAATAATTGCTACTACTACTATTGCGACCATTACTACTAATACTACTTCTGTTGCAGCTATTAGTACTACTACCACCACTACTACTACTAATACTACTACAACAACTACTGTTGTTGCTGCTGCTACTAATACTACTATGCCTATTGATTCTCCTACTACTATACTATTGCAACTACTACTACTGCAAATACTTCTATTACTACTGCTATTACTACTACTATAGCTGCTGCTGCTACTTCTACTACTACTACTATGACTACTACTGGTTCCACTACTACTACTACTCACTACTACGACAACTTCTACTAGCACTACAACTTCTCTGACAACTGCTACTATTACAACTACTAATACTAAAACTACTACAACTACTACTACTACAACTGCTTCTATTGCTACTCCTACTACTCCGACTGCTACTACCACTGCTACTATTTCTGCCACTACCATTGCTTCTAGAACTACTACTGCTAATACTACAACTACTAGAACAACTCCTATTGCTATTGCTGCTACTGCTACTACTACAACTACTACTGCTTCTGCTGCTACTACTCCTACTGCTAGTACTTCTACTACTACTACAACTAATACTACTACTACTAGTAGTACTACTGGTACGACAACTACTGCTAGTACTACAACCACTGCTACTAATACTAGTATCACTACTAATTCTACTACAACTCCAACTCTGACTACTACTGCTACTCCTACTACTACTTCTGCTACTACAACTACTACTACCAGAACAACTACTACTGTTGCTAATTCTACTACTACTACAACAGCAACTACTACTATTACTGAAACTACTGCTACTACTACAAATACTACTACTACAATTGCTTCTAATGCAAACATTACCACTCCTATTACTACAACTACTACTCCTCCTACTATTCCTACTACTATTACTACAACTACTACTACTACCTCTACTATTAGTGCAACAACTGCTACTACTTCTGTCGCTACTCCTACTATTACTCCTCCTACTACTCCTATTACTCTTAATACTACTACTACTACTCTAGCTACTCTTAGAACTACTCCAACTCCTACACCTAGTCCTCCAACTACTACTACTACTGCTACTACTACCACTACTTCCACTTTGACTACTACTACTATTGCTATTAGTACTGCAACCACTACTACAACTACTACTACAATAACAACAACAATAACTATTACTATAATAACTACTACTGCTACTACTGCTACTAATACTACTGCTTTTGCTACAACTACTATTACTAATACCAGTACAACTCCTGGTACTACTGCTATGACTACTACTACTACGACTAGTACAACTACAACTACTACTACCGCCACTACTACTACTACTACTACTACTACTAGTACTCTACTGCTAAAACTACTATTACTCCAACAACTACTCCTATTGCTGTTGATGCTGCTACTACTACTACTACTACTAATACTACTACTACTACTACTCCTCCTGCTGCTACAACTACTACTACTCCTACTGCTACAACTACTACTATTTCTCCTACTGCTACAACTACTACTATTTCTCCTACTTCTACTACTATACTACTAATAATACTACTACTACAACTACTACTGCTACTGCCACTACCACTACTACTACCACTAGTAATGCTACTACTTCTACTACAACCCCAACTCCCACTCCAACTGCTACTCCTACTACTACTTCTACAACTACAACTATTACTACTACTACCACAACTACTACTGCTGCTACTACTACTACTACTACTACTACTACTACTACTACTGAAACTTCTGCTACTGCTACTACTACTACTACTACTACTACTACTACAACTACTACTGCTACTACCACTACCACTACTACTACCACTAGTATTGCTACTACTTCTACTACAACCCCAACTCCTACTCCAACTGCTACTCCTACTACTACTTCAACAACTACAACTACTACTACTACTACCACAACTACTACTGCTACTACTACTTTTACTAATACTTCTACTACTACTACTACTACTACTACTATTATTACTGAAACTTCTGCTACTGCTGCTACTACTACTACTACTACTACTACTACTCTTACTAATACTTCTATTACTACTCATATTACTATAACTACTGCTGATACTGCTACTACTACTACCACTACTACTCCTACTATTACTAATACGTCTGCTATTACAGCGACAACTACTTCTACTTCTGTTGCTACTCCTACTACTTCTCCTACTACTACTACTCCTACTACTACTACTACTCCTGCTGCTCCTACCACTACTCCTATTCCTACACCTAGTCCTCATGCTACAACTTCTACTACTACTAATACTACTAGTAGTATTGCTACTATCACTTCTACCACAACTACAACTACACCTACTATAACAACAACAATAACTACTACTACTATAACTTCTACTGCTACTATTGCTGCTTCTACTACTACTGCTGCTACTATTACTACTACTACTTATACTACTACAACTTCTACTTCTACTACTATTACTAATACTAGTACAACTCCTAGTACTACTACTACTATGACCACTACCACTACTACACCTACAACAACTACTACCGCTACTATTGCTGCTGCTACTACTGCTACTACAGCTAGTTCTAGAACTACTATGACTACTCCTCCTATTGCTACTGCAACTGCTACTACTACTACTACTTGTATTACTATAGCTACTACTACTACTACTACTTCTACTACTGCAACTACTACTTCTACTACTACTACTATTACTACTTTTTATGCTACTACTACTGCTGCTGCTCCTAATACTACTCCTGCTACTATGACAACTACTTCTACTATGTCAACTACTGCTAATGCTGCTACTGCAGCAACAGCTGCAACTGCTACTACTACTATCACTGCTGCTGCTACTTTAGCCACTACTGGTACTATTCCTGCTACTATGACTACTCCAACCAATTCTACTGCTACTAATACTGCTTCTAATACTACGACTACCAATACTATTACAGCTACCACTATGTCTTCCCCTCCTACTGCTACTTCTGCTACTACAACTTCAACAACTACAAATATTATTACCACTATTACTACTGCTACTACTACTGTTATTACTTCTTCTTTTACTGCTATTACTATTATTACTAGTACTTCTACTTTTGCTACTACCATGACTACTACTACTTCTACTTCTAGTACTGCTTCTGCCAAAACTACAACTCCTGCTACTACTACTTCTACTACTACTAGGGCTAGTACTACAACTACTACTAATACTATTGCTATTACTACTATTGT
>RXID01012285.1:0-57500 GCA_005019695.1 Trichopus zeylanicus subsp. travancoricus | reverse complement strand
CAACAACAACTACTACTAGTACTCCGACTACTACAATAACAAAAATAATAACAACAACAACTACTACTATTATTACGACTACTTCTACATCTGCTACGACTGCTGCTGCTACTACCACAACAACTACTACTAATTCTACTACTACTACTACTACTGCTACTGCTATTACTATTGCTACTACTAGTCCTATTACTGCTACTACTACTTCTACTACCACTACAACTACTACTGCTGCTACTATTACTATTCCTACTTCTACTACTAGTTTTACTACGACTACTACTACTTCTGCTGCTACTGCTATCACTACTACTACTGCTGCTGCTGCTGCTGCTACAACTACTACTTTCAATCAGACAACTATTGTCACTACGGCTGCTACTGTTATTATAACTGCTACTACTACTACTACTACGATTGATGCTATTACTATGGCGGCTACTACTACTACTACTGCTGCTCTTCCTGCTTCTGCTTCTAATATGACTACTACTACTACTACTACTGAGACTTTAACTACTTCTACTCCTACTGCTGTTACTACTACTACTATTGAGGCTGCTACTACTACTGCCATGACTATTGTTGCTGCTTCTGTTGCTGCTACCGCTACTAATACTACCACTCCTTCCTCTTCTCCTACTAACACTATTACTGCTACTACTACTACTACTACTACTGCGACTACAACAACAACTGCTGCTACTACTACTACTACAACTCCTACTGCTGCTACTGATGCTACTATTGCTAGAGCTACTACTATTGCTATTACTGCTACTACTAGTACTACTACAACTATTACTACCGTTGCAATTGCTATGACCATTGCTACAGCTACTGCTACTCCTACTACAACTACAACTACTGCAATTACGATAGCTACTACTGCAACAACTAGTGCTACTACCACTACTCTTCCTACTACTGCTACTACTAGAGTTGCAGCTACTTCTGCTACTAGTATAATATTGTTGCTACTACAACAACATCTACTGAGACTACTACTACTACTGCTGTTGCTGCTATTAATACTACTACTCCTTCCACTTGTCCTACTAATACTACTGTTGCAACTACTACTGCTGCCACTGCTACTACGACCTCAACTACCATTACTGCTACTACTTCTATTGTTGCTACTACAACTACTACCACTACCACTACCACTACTACTACTACTTGTAATATTATTGCTATGATTATTGCCACTACAGCTACTACTACTACTACTAGTAGTATTACAACTACTTCTGCTACTACAACTACTACTACTATGGCTACTGCTACTACCCTTACTACTACCACTCCTACTACTACTTGAACTGCAACTACTACTACTGCAGCTGCTACTGATGCTACTACTATAACTATTACAGCTACTACTGCAACAACTAGAGCTACTGCTACTACTCCAACTACTACTACTGCTACTACTACTACTACTACGACTTCTACCACTACTGCTACTGCTGCTACCTCTACTACCTCTCCTACTATAACTACTACCACTATTACTGCTTGTACTACTACAATCACTACTACTACTACTGCGACTACTGCTACTGCTACTTCTACTGCCACTGCTACTACAACTACTACTACGACACACTGCTACGATAAACACTACTACTACTACTACCACTACTCCAAATACTGCTACTCCTACTACTACTAACACTACTACTATAACTACTACTTCTGCTACTGTAAATACAACTATAACTAATACTACTACTACAATACTACTATTACTAATACTTCTACTACTAATACTAATAGTACTATTACTGCTATAAATACTACAACTACTACTACTTCTGCTACTACTATTGCTACTACTACAACAATGTTGTTACTGCTGCTAATACTGCTGCTACAACTATGGAAACCACTACGACTAACACTACTACTGCCAATACTGTAGCTACTACTTTTATTACTACTACTATTACTGCTACAATGGCTATTGCTACTACTGCTACTGCTGCTATTACTGTTGCTACGACTGTTGTTGCCACTACCATAGCTACTACCACTACAATTGCGGTTACTACTGCTGCTACTACTACTACTACTCCTACTCCTACTCCTAATACTAACCCTACAACAACTCATCCTGCACGAATTCGTCGAACAATTCCAATTCCTACTACTACTACTACTACAACAACTACTAATATAATAACTACTAAAACAACAACAACAACTACTGCTGTTGCTGCTATTACTACTACTACTCCTTCTGCTATTACTACTACTATTACTCCTATTTCTACTACTACTCCTTCTGCTACTGCTACTACTACTACTACTACTGCTATTACAACTATTATCATCACTACTTCTACTTCTGCTATTTCTACTACTACTAATACTACTACAACTACTACTACAGCTACTACTACAACTGATGCTGCTACTACTGCTGCTACTACTACTGCTTGTGCCACTTCAATTGCTTCTGCAACTACTACTAGTTTCGCTACAGCTACTTCTACTACTCCTTTTACTACTACTATTGCCGCTTTTGCTACGACTACTACTGCTACTACTCCAACTACTACTATTACTACGACTACGACTACTACTAGTGCTAATACCACTGTTACACTACTTCTTCTACTACTGCTACTACTAATACTTCTCCCACTACTACTACTACTCCTACTACTTCTATTACCACTACTACAGCTACTACAAATATTACTACTACTACCACTATCGCTGCCACTACTAATATTAATACTATAACTTTTACTATCACTACTACTACTACCACTACTATTGCTTCTACTACTGTTGCTGCTACATTAGTACAACTACTTCTGCTAATACTGCTATGATTACTACTACAACTATTGCAGCTACAAGTACTACTACTATCATTGATGCCATTGCTATGGATGCTACTGCTACTACATCAGCTACTACTACGACTACTGCTACTACTACAACTACTGCTACTAGTACTACTACTATTGCTAATATTATTACAACTACTGCATCTACTACTACTACAACAACAACTACTATCACTACTGCTACTATAACTACTTATACTCCTACTACTGCAATTGTTGCTTCTACTACTACTACTATTGCTCCTACAATTACTACCACTCCTACTTCTACTAGTTCTACATCTTCTTCTACTACTTCTACTACTACTACTACCCCAACCTTTGCTACTATTACAACTACTACTGCTACTACTACTACTACTACTACTGCTACTACTACTACTACTACTACTATTACTACTACTAATACTAAGACTACAACAACTACTACTACTACAACAACAATAACTACTACTACTACAACTACTTTTGCTACTACAACTACCACTACTGCGACTGCTACTACTACTACTTCTACTACTACTATTACTGCTATTGCTAACACTACTTCTGCAAATTAGACTCCTATAACTCTAAATACAACTTCTCCTTTTACTACTTCTACTACCACTACTGTTGCTAGTACAACTACTGCTAGTAACACCATGACTACTACCACTACTATAGCAACTACTACTATTGCCACTAATACTACTACT
Organism: Trichopus zeylanicus subsp. travancoricus; assembly: GCA_005019695.1. Taxonomy (NCBI): domain Eukaryota; kingdom Viridiplantae; phylum Streptophyta; class Magnoliopsida; order Dioscoreales; family Dioscoreaceae; genus Trichopus; species Trichopus zeylanicus. The sequence goes on along the minus strand of RXID01012285.1, from coordinate 53,938 downwards.
ACTCCCCCTATTGCTACTGCTTCTGCTACTAGTACTGCTACCACTACTATTGCAACTTATACTGCAACAACAACTGCAACTCCTACTACGGCTACTACTACAACTGCTACTACTACTACAACTACTACTGCAACTACTACTACTACTACTACAACTACTTCTGCTACCACTGCCACAACTACAACTACTAGTTCAACTACTACTGCTAATACTACTTTGTCTACAACAACTACTATTACTACTGCTACTGCGACTACAACTATAACTATTATCGCTACTACTACTACCACTACTGCTACTTCTTCTACTACTACTACTACTACTACTACTACTACTACTACCACTACTACTACTAATGGAGCTACACCAACAACTACTACTCCTGCTGCTTCTACAACTACTATTTCTTCTCATACTACCACTACTTTTGATACTACTACTACCACTACTACTACTACTACTACTATTGTTGCCTCTACTGCTACTACTACAACAACAATTGCTGCTACTAATGCTACTACCACTACTTCGACTACTACTATTGCTACTTCTACTACAACTACAGTGACTGCTAGGACTGATACTACCACTGCTACTGCTACTACTTCTGTTGCTACTACTACTTCACCAACTATAATTACTAATCCAACTACGACTATTGCTAGTACTACTATGACTCCTTCTAAAACTACTGCTGCTACTATAAATTCTGGTGCTACTAGTCTTACTACAACTACTACTACCATTATAACTACTATAACTCCTATTACATCGACCACTACTTCTACTTCTACTACTAATACTATGGCTAGTACAGCTACTTCAGCTACCACAACTATGACTGCTACTGTGGCTACTACTGCATCTACTATTACTACTACTACAACAACAACTACTACTATTGCTATTATTGTTGTTGTTGTAGCTACTGCTACTCCTACTTCGTTTGCTACCGTAAATTCTACTACTACTACTACTATTGTTGTTGCTACTACTACTACTACTACTACAGCTACAACTACTATTGCTGCTAATGCTACTTCTCCTACTCCTACTACTACAGCTCCTACTACTAGTACCACCGCTAATGCTACTAGTAATATGACCACTATGACTACTATAGCAACTACTGCTACTACTGCTACTATAACTGTAACAAATGCTACTACAACTTCATCTCCTACTATAACTACTCCTACTACTACTTCTACTACTTCTCCTACTGCTACTGCTACTACTACTACTACTATGACTCATGCTGCTGCTACGTCTACTAATAATACTACTATTACAATTGCAACTACTACTAGAACTACTTCTTCTTCTACTACTACTACTATTGCTACTAACATTATTTTTGCTACTACTATGACTCCTACAACTACTGCTATTGCTACTACTATTGCTTTGACTACTACTGTTACTTCTACAGTCACTATTACTACTACTTCTGCTACTACTATTGCTACTTCTACTACTACTGCTACTACTACTACTACTACCACTACCACAACAACTACTACTACCCCAACTACTAAAACTACTACTACTACTTTTGCTGCTATTACTACTAATGCAAATATCGCTACTACTGCTACTATTGATACTGTTGCTGCTATTACAGCTACTACCAATTCTACTACTACTGTTGCTGCTACAACTACTACTACTACTACTACAACTGCTGCCACTACTACCTCTGTTATTGTGGCTACTACTGCTACTACTGCTACCACTACTATGGTAGTTTTTTATGCTACTAATGCTACTACTAGTACTACTACAACTACTACTACTGCTACAACTACTACAACTGCTACAATTGCTACTACTACTACTACTACTACTACAACTTCTCCAACTCCTAATACTATTGCTACTACTGCTACTGCAATAACTACTGATACTACTACCACTACTACTGCAACTACTACTACTACTACTACTGCGACTATTAGTTTTACTACTACTACTACTACAGCTACTACTACTACTACTGCTGCTATAATTGCTACTACTACTAATGCTGCTACAACGATTTCTTCTGCTACTACTGCGAGCACTTCCTCTACTAAAACTACCTTTACTACTGCCACTACTACTACTACTACTACTACTACTACTACTACAACTATTAATACTATAGCTACTACTGCTACAAATACTTTGACTACAGCTACTACTACTTCTACTACTACTGCTATTACTACTACAATTGCTAAAACAACAACTACTAATTCTATAACTTTGATTGATTCTGCTATAACTACTGCTTCTCCTACTACTATTACTACTACTGCCACACCTGCTACAACTACAATTGCTACTGCTACTTATACTACTATTGCTACTACTACCACTGCTACTGATACTACAACTTCTACATCTTCATCTACGACTATTTTTTATGCTACTACTACAACTACTACTATAGCTGCTACTGCTTTGATTGCTACTACTACTACAACTGTTACTATGGCTACTACTACTGTAGCTGCTACAACTACTACTACTTCTCGCACTAATTCTACTAGTACTACTGTTGCTACACCTACTGCTATTACTACTGCTTCTACTATTACTAGTACAAGATAACTTCTACGACGGCTACTACTACTACTAATGCCAATGGTACTACTCTACAACTGCCACAACTACTAAAATTGCTGCTACAACTAACTCTACTACAACCACTATAACTCTTGCTACAACTTCATCTAATATAGTTACTACTGCTACTACTTCTACTACTGCTGATACCACTCCTACTGCTACTACTACTACTGCTACTACTACTACAATGACAACAACTACTCCTACTATTATTGCTATTACTACTACAACTTCTACTATAACTAATACTATTACTTCTGCTGCAAGAGCTACTCTAGCCACTGCCACTACTGCTGCAATAGCTACTATTGCTACTATTGTGGCTTCGGCCACTATTACTACTAATACAACGATTGTTATTACTACTGCTATTACAACTGCTGTAATCACTACTAATATTGCTACTACAACAACAACAACTACTACTACTGCTGCTGCTGCTATTACTACTGCTAGTACTACTACTACAACTACAACTACTCCAACTCCTAATACTACTACTACAACAACTACTGCTACTACTACCACTATTAAAACTACCACTATTGCTACCACTACTACTGCTAATGCTGCTATTGTTGCCACTACTACTACTACTACTACTACTACTTTGGCTTCTACTACTACTACAATAACTCCAACTACTACAACTACTACTGCTACTACTATTCCTCCTCCTACTACTACTATTATAGCTATTATCGCTACTACTACTACAACTACTAGTGCTACTACTACTATTGCAACTACTACATCTGTTGGTACTACTAGTACTACTACTACACTACTATCGCTACTACTACTACTACCATAGCTACTACTACTACAACCACAACAACAACAACAACAACTACTACTACTACTGCTACTACCACTTCATCTATCACTGCTACTACTGCTACTATTACAACTATAACTATTACTACTAATACCATAGCTACTGCTACTACTATTACTACGGTGGCTTCTACTATTAGTATTACTACTATCACTAGTAATACAACTGCTGCTACTACTACTCCTTCTGCTACTACTATTATGACTAGTGCTACTACCCCTATTGTCGCTTCTACTATTGCTATTAATACTACTAGTCCTCCTTCTACTACTTCTAATACTACTACAACTACTATTTTTATAGCTTCTATGATTACTACTACTACTTCTTCTACTACTACTACTACTACTATTATTTCTGCTATAACTACTTTTACTACTACTGCTACTACTACTATTGCTGCTTCTCCTACTTCTATGACTACTGCTACCATTATAACTACTACTGCAGCTGCTACTACCACTGCTATAATTGCAGCAACAACTACTACTACTGCTACTACTACTAATACAACTACTATAACTATTGATACTATTTCCTCGACTCCTATGCCTACTATTACAACTATTACTGTTGCTACTACTGGTAGAACTACTATTATTTTTACTAATGATACTCATAGTACTACTCCTTCGGCTATCCCTTCTACTACTGCAACTGTAATTGCTACTTCTACCACTACCAGTACTGCTCCTTGTACAACTAGTACTACACCTACTACAATTGCTACTACAACTATGAATTCTATTGCTAATACTACTACACATGCTATAACAACTTTTACTACTACTACTACTACAAGTACTAGTTATGATAGTAGTAGTATTTGTAGTAGTAGTCTTGCCAGCAGTAGTTGTAGTAGTAGCTATAGTATTAGTCATTATGGTAGTAGCAGTAGCAGTAGTTATTATTGTAGTAGTAGTAGCTAAAGTAGTACCTAAAGTAATCACAGAAGTGGTGGTAGTAGCAACAACAGTAGCAGTTATAGTAGTAGTAGTACTACTAATAGTAGTACTAGTACTAGTAGTAGAAATAGTAGTAGTAGCAGTACTAGCAGTAGTAGTTGTAGTAGTATTAGTAATACTAGTAGTAGTCATAATAGTATTAGTAGTAGTAGTAGTAGTAATAGTAGTAGTAGTGCTAGTAGAATATCTAGTAGCAAATGCTATAGCAAAAATAGTAGCAGTAGTTGCAGAAGTAGTAGTAGAAGTGATAGTAGTAGTAGCAAAAATTATAGCAAAAGTAGTTGTAGTAGTAGCTGTAGCAGTAGGGGTAGTAGCAGTAGCTGTGGCAATAGTAGCAGTAGTAGCAATAGTATCTATAGTAGTACATGTAGTAGTAGAAGTAGTAGTAGCAGTTGTAGCAATAATACTCGTAGTAGTAGTAGAAGTAGCAATAGTTATACTGGCAAAAATAGCAGCAATAGTAGCAGTAAAAGTAGTAGTAGTAGTAGTAGTAGTAAAAGTAGGATTAGTAGTAGTAGCAGTACTGGTAGAAGCTGTAGTAATAGCAGTAGCAGTTGTGATAACAATAATAGTAGTATTAGTAGTAGCAGCAGCAGTACTAGTAGTAGCAGTAGAAGTTGTGGTAGTAGTAGCAAAAGTACCAGCAATAGTAGTAGTTGTAGAAGTAGTAGCAATAGTAATAGTAGTAGTAGTAATAAAAATAGAAATAGCAATAGTAAAAGTAGTAGTAATAGTAATAGTAATAGCAACAGTAGTGGTTGCATTAGTAGTAGCAGCTGTAGTAGCAGAAGCAGTAGCTGTAGCAGTAGTAGCAGCAACAACATTAGTAGTAGTGGTAGTAGCTACTGTATCAGCAGCAGCAGTAGTAGTAGATGTAGTAGAAGTGCTACTAGTAGTTGTAGTAGCAGGAGTAGTAGTTGTTGTAGAAGTAGTAGTAGTAGTAGGAGTAGTAGCAGTTGTAGTAGAAGTTGGACCAGAAGTAGTAGTAGTAATAGTAGTAGTAGTAGTAGGGGCAGTAATAGTAGCAGTGGTAGTAGTAATAGTAGCTGTAGTAGTAGTAGTAGTAGTAGTGGTAGTAGTTTCAGCAACAGTACTAGTAGTAGCAATAGCAGTTGTAGTGGTGGCAATAGTAGTATCAACAAAAGTAGTAGTTATTATAGTGGTAGCAGGAGTAGTAGTTGTTGTTGTAACAATAACAGCAGTAATAGTAGTAGTATTAGTAGTAGTAGTAGTAGTAGCAGCAGCAGCAGAGTTGTGGTTGCGGTAGAAGTAGAAGTAGTAGTATTAGTAGTTGTAAGAGCAGCAGTAGTAGTATTAGTAGTAGTAGTAGTAGTTCTCATTGTAGTAGTGGTAGTTGTATGAGCTAAAGTGCGCATAGTAGTAGTAGCAGTAGTAGTAGTTTTAGTAGTAGTAGTAGGAGGAGTAGTTATAGCAGCAGTCATGGGACTAGGAGTAGGAGTAGGAGTAGGAGTAGTGCTAGTCATAGTAGTAGTAGTTGTTGTTCTTATAGTAGTAGTAGAAGTAGTAGGAGTAGTAGTAGCAGTAATAGTTGTAGTAATGGTGGTAGTAGTAGTAGTAGCCGGATTAGTAGTAGTAGTAGTAATTGTTATAGTAATAGTAGTAGTAGTAGTAATAGTAGTAGCAGCAGCAGTGGTAGTAGTAGTAGTTGTTGTTGTTGTTATTGTTGTTGTAGTAGTAGTACTAGTTGTTATTATTGCAAGAGTAGTAGTGGTGGTGGTGGTGGTAGCTGTAAATGTAGTATTAGTTGTAGTGGTAGTTATAGTTGTAGTTATTGTTGTTGTAATAGGAGTAGTAATAGGAGTATTAATGTTAGTATTAGAAGTTGTAGCAATCACGGTAGAAGTAGAAACAACAGTAGTAGTAGTAATAGGAAGCGGAGGAGGAGAGTAGTAGTAGTAATGGTGGTAGTAGTAGTAGTAGTGGTGGTAGTAGTAGTTGTGGTTGTGGTTGTAGTGATAGTAGTAGTAGTGGTGGTGGTGGTAGTGGTAAGAAGAGTAGTAGTAGGAGTAGTAGTAGCAGTAGGAGCAGTAGTAGGGGTATTTGTAGTAGTAGTAGTTCTAGTCAGAGTATTAGGAGTAGTAGAAGTAGTAGTAGTAGTAGTAGTAGTAGTAGTAGCAGTAATAGTATTAGTTGTTATAGTTGTAGTTGGAGTATCACGAGTAGTAGTAGTAGTAGTTGAAGAAGTAGTGGTAGTAGTACTAGGAGCAGCAACAGTAGTAGTAGTAGTTATTGTTGTTGTTGTAGTTAGGGTAGTAGTAGTAGTAATAATAGTAGTTGTATTTGTAGTAGTAGTCATAGTAGTAGTAGGAGTAAAACTAGTAGTAGTAGTAGCAGCAGCAGCAGCAGCAGTAGTGGTAGTGGTAGTATTTGTTGTTGTTGTTGTTGTTGCGTATTAGTAGTAGTAGTTGTACTAGTAGGAGTTGCCGCAAAAGTATCAATAGTTGTAGTCGTATTCATAGTAATAGTTGTAGTAGCAGTAGTAGTAGCGGAAGTTGTAGTTTGGGTATTAGGAGCAGGAGTAGTAGTAGTAGTAGTCGTAGCAATAGCAGTAGTAGTAGTTATAGTAGTTGTTGTACTAGCATTTGTGCCAGTAGTAATACTCATAGTCATAGTCATAGTAATTATAGAAGTAGTAGTACTAGAAGTTGTTGTTGGAGTATTAGGATAAGTAGTAGTTGTAGTAATAGTTGAAGTTCCAGCTATAGTAGTAGTAGTAATAGTAGTAGTAGTAGTAGTAGTAGTAGTAGTAGTAGTAGTAATATTATTAGTAGTAGTAGTATTAGTAGTGCTGGTAGTAGCATATGTAGCAGTATCAATAGCAATAGTAGCATCAGTAGTAGTATTAGTAGTTGTAGGTGTAGGTGTAGCAATTGCAGGAGTAGTAGTAGTAGAAGCAATAGTAGTGGTTATAATAGTTGTAGTATTAGTAGCAGTAGTAGTAGTAGTAATAGGTGTACAAGTTGTAGTAGTACTAGTAGAAGTAGTAATAGAAGTAGCAATAGTTGTAGGAGTTGTTTTTGTAGTTGTAATAGTTGTAGTATCAATAGTAGTGGAAATAGTTGTAGTATTCGCAGTAGTTGTGGTAGTAATTGCAGTGTTAGAAGTAATAATAGTTGTAGTAGTTGCTGTAATAGTACGAGTGTTAGGAGTAGGTGTTGTTGTTGTAGATGTAGTAGGAATCAAAGTAGTAGTAGCAGCAGCATCAAGATCAATTGTAATAGTAGCGACAATAGTAGAACCAACTACAGTAGTAGTGGTAGTAGAAGTATCAGCAGTAGCTAGAATAGCAGTAGTAATAGTACTACTAGTAGTAGTTGTTGTACTACTACTAGTAGTACTAGTAGCAATAGTAGTAGTAGTTTGAGAAGTAGTTGTGATAGTAGTACTCACAGCAAGAGCAACAGTAGCAGTGGCAGCTGCAACAATAGCAGCAGTAACAGTTGTAGTTGTTGTCGTAGTAGTAGCAGTAGTAGCAGTAGTAGCGGTAGTAGCAACAGTAGTAGTAGCAGTATTAGTCATAGTAGTAGTAGTAGTAGTGGTAGGGGTAGTAGTAGTTGTAGAAGTAGTAGCCGTAGTAGCAATAGCAGTAGGAGTTGTAGTAGTAGCAGTAGGAGTAGTAGTAGTTGAAGTAGTCGTAGTAGCAATAGTAGTAGTAGTGGTAGTAGCACGGGTAGTAGTAGTAGTAGGAGGAGTAGTAGTAGTAGTATTAGTAGTAGTAGCAGTCATAGTAGTTGTTGTTGTTATAGGAGAAGCTGTACTAGTCATTGTTGTTAGTCATAGATTTAGTAGTTATAGTATTTGTAGTAGTGGTAGTAGTTGTTGTGGTAGTTGTAGCAGTAGCAGCAGTAGTAGTAGCAGCAGCATAAGTAGCAGTAGTAGGATTAGTAGCAATACTAGTAAGAGTTTTAGTATTAGTAGTAGTAGTCGAAGGAATAGTAGTAGTACTAGCCATTGTACTAATAGTAGAAGTAGCAGTAGTAGTAGCAATATTAGTAGTAGTAATAGTACTTACAGTAGCAGTAGTAGTCGCTGTAGTAGTAGTTGTTGTAGTAGTGGTAGTAATAGGAGTAGGTGTAGCAGTAAGAGTAGCAAGAGGAGTTGTAGTGGTATAAGTGGTGGTAGCTGTAGTAAGAGTAATAGTAGTAGCAGTAGTGGAAGTAGTAAGAGTAGTAGTAGTATAGTAGTATGAGAAGTAGTATGAATAGTAGTAGGGGGTACTACTAGTTGTCATTGGTAATCAAAGTAGGTGGAGTAGTAGCAGTAGGAGTGGCAGCAGCAGAAGGAGTAGTAGTAGTAGAAGTAGTAAAAGTTGTGGTAGTATTAGGAGGAGTACTTATAGTAGTAGTTGATGGAATCGCAGCTGAAGAAGTAGTAGTAGAGGTAGGAGTAGTTGTTGTTGTAGAAGTTGTAGTAGTAGTAGAAGTAGTATCTGTTGCAGTAGTAGAAGGAGGAGGAGGAGTAGTAGCTGTTAGAGTAGTAGTAATAATAGTAGTTGTAGTTGTAATAGAAGTCGTAGCAGCAGTAGTAGTATTATTAGTTGAAGTTGTACTAGTAGCAGTTGTAGTAGTTGTAGTTGTAGTAGAAGGAGTAGTGGTAATAGTAGTAGGAGAAGTTTTAATAGTTGTTGTAGTAGAAGTAGTTGTAATAGTAGTGGTAGCAGTAGTAATAGTAGTCGTAGTAGTAGTAGTAGTAGTAGTAGTAGTAGTATTAGTAGTAGTTGTAGTAGTAGTTGCAGGAGTAGTAGTAGAGGCAGTAGTTGCCGTAGAAGCAATAGTAGTAGTTGTTATTGTAGTAGTAGTAGTAGCAGTAGTAGTAGGAGTTGTTGTTGTTGTTGTAGTAGTAGTAGTAGTAGTAGCAGTAGTAATAGTTGCGGTAGAAGGAGGAGGAGGAGTAGTAGTAGTTGTTGTTGTTGTAATAGCTGCAGCACTAGTTGTAGTAGTTGTAGTAGTAGTTGTAGTAGTTGTAGTACTAGTAGAAGTTGTAACTATTGTAGTTGTAGCAATAGGAGGAGGAGTAGTAGTAGCGGTAGTACAAGTAGAAGTAGTTGCAATAGTAGTAGTACTAGAAGTTGAAGAAGTAGTAGTAGCAATAGTTGCAGTAGTAGTGGTAGTAGGAGAAGTTTTAGTAGCTGTACTATTAGCAGTAGTAGTATTATTTGTAGTAATTGTAGTAGTTGCAGATGTAGTAGTAGTATTAGTTGCATTAGTTGTAGTAGTAGTGTAGTAAAAGTCGCAACAGTAGTAGTAGTAGAGGTAGTTCTAGAAGTAGTAGTTGCAGTAGTAGCAGCAGCAGCAGTAGTAGTTGTAGTAGTAGTAGAAATAGTAGTAGCAGCAGCAGTAGTAGTAGTAGTTGTTGTTGTTATAGCAATTGTAGTAGTAGTAATAGTGGTTATTGGTGTTGTTGTTGTGGTTATTGTTGCAGTTTTAGCAGTAGTAGTAGTAGTTGTTGTTGTTGTTGAAGCGACAGCAGCAGCAGTTGTTGTAGTGGTAGTGCTAGTAGTAGTATTTGTTGTTATAGTATTTGTAGTCGTAGTAGTAGCATTAAGAGTAGCAGTAGTAGATATAGGAGTTGTAGTAGTTATTGCAGCAGTACTAGTCATAGAAGTAGTAAAGTAGTAGCAATAGGAGTAGTAGTATTAGTCAAAGTAGTAGTAGTACCAATAGTAGTAGTTGTAGTCGTAGCAGGATTAGTTGTACTAGTAGTAGTAGACGGAGAGGTTTTAGTAGCTGTAGTAGTAGCAGCAGCAATAATAGTAGTAGTAGCAGTAATAGGCATAGTACTTGTGGTAGTACTTGTAGTAGCAGGAATTGCAGTTGCTATAGTAGTAGATGTAGTAGTAGTAGTATTTGTAGTAGAAGTAGTAGCAACAATAGTTGTAATAGTAAGTGGAGTAGTAGTAGTAGTAGCTATAATGGCCATTGTTGTAGTAGTAGTTCAAGTTGTAGTAGTAGCAGTAGTTCTAGTTGTAGCAGCAGCAGTCGTAGTAGTAGTAGCAGTAGAAGTAGTAGTACGCAATAGTATTTGCAAATAGTTGGTGGAGTAGTAGTAGTAGTTGTAGTAGTAGTATTAGTTCCGATTATAGTAGTCGCAATAGTAGTAGAAAGTGTTGTAGTAGTGGTAGAAATACTTGTAGCAGCAGCAGTAGTAGTAGCAGTGGGGGTAGGAGTATCAGGAGGTGGAGGAGTAGTAGTGGTACTAGTAGTAGTTGTAGCTATAGGTGTAGTAGCACTAGCAGTAGGAATAGTAGTAGTAGTAGGAGGAGGAGTAGTAGTAGTAGAAATAGTAGTAGTAGTAGTAGTAAAAGTTGTTATAGTAGTAGTTTTATTATTATTATTATTATTATTATTAGTGGCAGTTGTATTATTAGAGCAGTAGTAGTTGTAGTAGTAGTAGGAGTAGTGGTAGTTGTAGTTGGAGTAGGTGTAGGAGTAGTAGATGTAGTAATAGTAGAATGAGTAGATGCAAGAGTTGCAGTAGCTGAAGTAGCTGTAGTAGTAGGTGTATTAGTAGTTGCAGTAGTTGGAGTACGAGTAATAGTAGTAGTTGTTGTACTAGTAGCAGCTGCAGCTGCAACAACAGTAGTAGTAGTAGAAGTAGTAGTTGTAGTAGTTTAATTACTAGTAGTAGTAGCGGTAGAAGTACTAGAAGTAGTAGTATTAGTAGTAGTAGTAGTAATTGTAGCAATATGGGTAGGAGTATTAGTAGTAGTAGTTGCACTAGTAGAGTAGTAGTTGTTATTATTGTAGAAGGAGTAGAAGTAGTAGTTGTTGTGATTGGAGAAGGAGTAGCAGCAGTAGTAGTAGCAACAGTTATAGGAGTAGTAGTTAAAGAACTTGTAGTAGTAGTTATAGTAACTTTAGTAGTACTAGTAATGGTTATTGTACTAGTAGGAGCAGTAGCAGTAGTACTCGTAGTTGTAGTAGTAGTAGTTGTTGTTGTAGAAGTAGTAGTAGGGGGAGTAGTTGTAATAGTAGTAGTAGTAGTAGTAGTAGTAGTCGTAGTATTAATAGTTGTAGCATCAGTAGCAGTAGTCGTACTAATGTTAGTTGTAGTAGTAATAGTAGGAGTTGGAGTAAGAGTAAGAGTAAAAGTAGTAGTAGTTGTAGTATTAGCAGTAGCAGCAGTTGCAGAAGATGGGGTAGGAGTAGTAGTATAGGTAGAAGGAGTAGTAGTAGTAGTGGCAGGTGTAAGAGTAGGAGTAGGAGTAGTAGTAGAAGTTGTGGTAGTAGTGGTTGCAGCAATAGTAGAAGAATTTGTAGTAATATTAGAAGTAGTAGTAGCAGTGTGTGGCGTAGTATTAGTAGTATTAGGAGTAGGAATAGTAGGAGTAGGAGTAGTGGTAGTTCGAGTAGTAGACATAGTACTAGTTGTAGTTGCAGTAGTAGGTGTAGGGGCAGTTGAAGCAATAGTATGAGTGTTTGTAGTTGTAGTAGTACCTGGAGTAGAAGTAGGAGTAGTAGTATTATAAGTAGTAGTAGTATTAGTAATAGTAATAGTAATAGTAGTAGTAGTATTATTATTACGAGCAGTAGGAGTAGGAGTAATAGTAGCAATAGGAGTTGGCATAGGAGTAGTTGTAGTTTGAGGATTTATAGTAGTAGAAGTAGTAGTAGTAGTAGGGGTAGTAATGGCAGTAGTAGTAGTATGAGTAGGACTCAGAATAGTATTAGTCAAGAGTAGTAGTGGTACTCATAGTAGTAGTAGGAGTAGGAGTAGCAATTTGAGTTGGAGCAGGAGTAGTAGAAGTAGTTGGACTAGTTGTTGTATTAGAAGTTGTAGAAGTAGTAGTAGTAGTAGGAGCAGCAGTAGTAGCAGCAGTAGTTGTTGTTGTCAGAGTTGTAGCCGCAATAGTAGTAGCAGTAGTTGTTGTAATTGCAACAGTGGTAGTTGTAGCAGTAGTAGTAGTCGGAGTAGTAATAGCAGTAGTAGGTGAAGTAGTTGTAGTAGTACAAGTAGTAGTAGTAGAAGTAGTAATATTAGTAGCAGTAATAGTAGTAGTAGTAGTATCAGTAGTAGTCGGTGTAGCAGTTGCAGTTGCAGTGGTAGTAGTAGTAATAGTAGTACCAAAAGCAGTAATAGTAGTAATAGTAGTAGCTGTAGTAGTAGTAATAGTAGTAGTAGTAGACGCTATAGCAGTAGTAGTAGATCTAGTAGTATTAGCAGCAATAGTAGTGCCAGTAATAGCAGTCGTAGTAATAGTAGTAGTAGTTGTTGTAGTAGCAGTAGTGAAAGTAGCAGCATCAGTAGTAGTACTAGTAGTTGCAGCAGCAGTAAGAGTAGTGACAGTAGCATTACTAGTTGAAGTAGCAGCAGAAGTGGTATTAGTCGGAATAATAGTGGTAGTAGTGGCTGCAGTAGTAATACTAATAGTAATAGTAGTAGTAGTGGTAGCCGCAACAATAGTTGTAGTAGTTGTAATAGTAGCCACAACAGTAGTAGCAGTCAAAGTAGTTGTAGTAATAGTAGTAGTAGTAGTAGTAGTAGTAGCAATAGTGGCAACAACAGTTGTAGTAGTTGAAGCAATAATAGTAGTAGTTGAAGTAGTACCAGTATTAGTAGTAGCAGTCACAACAGTAGCAATAGTAGTAGTAGTTGTAGTAGTAGTAGCAGTTGTAGCCGTAGAAGTAGCATTACTTGCAGCAGCAGTAGTAGCAGTAGCAGTAGGACCAGTAGTAGTAGTAGCAGTAGTGGTAGTAGTAGTAGTGGTAGTAGTAGTAGTAGTAGTAGTAGCAATAGTAGTACTTTTAAAAGTTGTAGTAGTAGTGGTAGTTGTAGTTGTAATAGTAGTAGCACCCGTTGTAGCAGTAGTAGCAATAGTTGTTGTTGTTGTTGTTATAGCAGTAGTTGTATCTGTAGTAGCTTTATTAGTGGCAATAGCAGTAGTACCAGTAGTAGTAGCATTTGTAGCACTAGTAGTGGTGGTGGTAATAGTAGTAGTAGTAGTAGCAACAACAATAGTAGTAGTAGTTGTTGTTGTAGAAGTAGTGGTAGTAGTAATAGTAGCAGAAGTAGCAGTAGTAGTACACGTTATAGAAGTAGTAGCAGCTGTCGAAGTAGTAGCGGGAGTAGCAGCAGCAGCAGCAGCGGTAGTAGCGAGAGTAGTATTAGTAGCAGTAGTAGTTGAAGTAGTAGTTGTAGCAGAAGTTATTGCTGTAGTAGCAGTATTAGTAGCAATAGCGATAAAAATAACCGCAGTTGTAGCAATTGTAGAAGTAGTAGCAGCAGTAGCAATAGTAGTAGTAGAAGTAGTAGACTAGCAGTTTTAGTTGTAATCATAGTAGTAGTAGTAGCAATATTAGTAGTAGTAATAGTAGTTATAGTAGTAGCAGTAGCTGTAGTAGTAGTCGCGGTAGTAGTAGAAGTAGTAGTCATAGTATTAGCAGTAGTAGCAGTATTAGTATTAGTAGTACTAGTAAAAGTAATAGTAGAAGATGTAGGAGGAGTTATAGAATAGTAATAGTAGTAGTAGTTGCAATGGTAGAAGTAGCAATAGTTGTAGTAGTAGTGGCAGTAGTAGTAGTAGCAGTAGTAGTAGCAGTAATTGGAGGAGTCGTAGTAGTCGAAGCTATAGTAGTAGTTGCATTAGTAATAGTAGTAGTAGTAGTAGTAGTAGTAGAAGTAGTAGTAGTAATAGTCACAGTAGTTGTAGTAGTAATAGTAACATTAGTAACAGTAGCAGTGATACTTGTAGTAGATAATAGTAGGAGTAGTAGTAGCAGTATGAGTTATTGTAATAGGAGAATTTGTAGCAATTGTAGTAGTAGCAGTAGGACTAGTACTAGTAGTGGTAGTAAAAGTAGTATTAGTTGTAAAAGTTGCAGCAGTATAGTAGGATAAGTAGTAGTAGCAGCAGCAGCAGTAGTAGTAGAGACAGCAAAAACTGTAATAGTAGTCGTATCAGTAGTAGTAGTCACAACAATACCAGATGTAGTTGCAGGAGTTGTTGCAGTAGCAACAGTTGTACTTGTACTTGTCATTGTAGCAGAAGCTGTAGTAGCAGTAGTTGTAGTACTAGATGCAAAAGTTGTTGTAGCAGCAGGAGTAGCAGCAGTATTAGTTCCAATAGCGGTAGTAGTATAAATAGTAGTAGTAGTAGTAGTAGTAGTAGTAGTACTAGTAGTACTAGTAGTAATAATATTAGTAGTAGCAGTAGTAGTAGTAGTTCTAATAGTAGTAGTAGTAGTAGCTGTAGTAGTTCTAGTAGTAGTAGTAGTAGTTGCAGTAGTAGCAGTGGTAGTAGTAGCAGTAGCCATAGTAGTAGCTATAGCAAGAGTAGTGGTAGTAGTAGTAGTAGTAGCAGCAGCATCAGTCATAGTAGTACTACTATTATAAGTAGTAATAGTTGTTGTTGTAGTAATAGTTGTTGTTGTAGTAATAGTTGTTGTTGTAGTAATAGTTGTTGTAATAGTAGTAGTGGTGGTCAGAGTATTAGTAGCAGCAACAATATTAGTAGTTTTTGTAGTTGTAGTAGTAGCAAAAGTTGTAGAAGTAGCAGTAGTATTTGTAGTAGGAGTAGTAGTAGCAATAGCAGTAGTAGCAATAGGAGCAGCAGCAGTTCTAGTAGTAGTAGAAGTAGTAGTAGTAGCAGTAGTAGTAGTAGTAGTAGTAGTAGTAGTAGCAATAGTAGTAGTAGTAGTAGTAGTGGCAGTAGTTCTAGTAGTAATAGCAATTGTAGTAATAGCAGTGGAAGTAGTATCAGTAACTACAGTTATTGTCGTAGAAGAAGTATTAGGAGGAATAGCAGTAACAATAGCAGTAGCAATAGTATAACTAGTGCAGCAGTAGCAGTAGTAGCAGTAGCCACAGTAGTAGTAGGAACAGTAGTGGTAGTAGCAGTGGTTGTGTTAGAAGTTATGGTAGTAGTAGTTGTAATACTAGTAGCAGTAGGAGAAGTAGTGGGTGTAATAGTAATCGTATTAGGAGGAGGAGGAGTAGTAGTAGCAGCAACAGTAGTGGTAGTAGTAGTAGTGGTGGTGGTACTAGTAGTAGTACCAGTAGCAACATTAGTAGCAGTAGTTGCAGTGGTGGTAGTAGTAGTCGTAGAAATAGTAGTGGTGTTAGTAATAGTAATAGTTGTAATAGTAGTAGTAGTGGTGGTGGTGGTGGTTGCAGTTGTAGTACTAATAGTTTCGATAGTTGGAGCAATGGTGGTTGGAGCGGTAGTAGTTATCATAGTAGTAGTAGTAGAAGCAGTAGTAGTGTTAGTAGTCGTAGTACTAGTAGTAGCTGTAGTAGTAGTAGTGGTTGTAGTACTAATAGTTGTAGTAGTAGTAGTAGTAGTAGTAGTAGTAGTAGTGTTGGTATTTATAGCAGTAGTAGTAGTAGTAGTAGTAATAGTAGTAGTAGTAGTAGCAGCAACAACAACAGCAGCAGTAGTAGTAGTAGTAGTACTAGTAGTTGCTGTAGTGGTATTCGTAGTTGTAGCCGAAGGAATAGTAGTAGCAGTAGTTGTGGTAGTAGTAATAGTAGTAGTTGTATCAGCAATAGTAGTAGAAGTAGTATTTTTAGTATTAGTAGTTATTATAGTATTAGTAGCAGTAGTAGTAGTAGTTGGAGTAGGAGTAGTAGTAATAATTGCAATAGTTGTTGTAGTAGCAGTAGTTGTAGTAGTAGAAGTAGAAGTAGTAGTAGTAGAAGTAGTAGTAACAATAGTATTAGTGGTAGTGGTGTAGAAGTAGTAAAGTAGTAGTAAGAGGAGTAGTAGTAGCAATATTAGTAGTTGTGGTAGGTGAATTTGTAGTAATTGTAGTAGTAGTAATAGTAATAGTCGTAGTATTAGGAGAGCTGTAAGTAGCAGCAGGAGTTGTGGTAGTAGACGTAGGAGTAGTAGTCGTATTGGTAGTAGTAATAGTAGTAGTAGGAGTAGTAGTAGTGGAAGCAGTAGTGGTAGAAGTATTAGTAGTGATTATAGAAGTTGTAGTAGGAGCAAAAGTAGTACAAGTCATAGAAGTAGAAATATAAATTGGAGTTGTAGTTACGGTAGTTGTAGCAGCAACAGCAGTAGTTGTAATAAACTAGTTGTTGGAGTACTAGGAGAAGTAGTAGTTGAAGAAGTAGAAGTAGTAGAAGTAATAGTAGTTGTAGTAGTAGGAGTAGTAGCGGTAGTAGTAATAGTAGTAGTAGTAGTAGCAGCAGCAGTAGCAGCAGCAGTAGTAGTAATAGTAGTTGCAAGAGTGGTAGTCAAAGTAGTGGTAATAGTAGTACTTGCAGTAGTAGTTGTAGAAGTAGTAGTAGTAGTAGTAGAAGAAGAAGTAGGAGTAGTAGTAGTCATAGAAGAAGAAGTTGTAGTAGTAGTAGTAGTAGTCATTGCAGTAGTAGTAATAGTAGTTGCCGCTGTGGCAGTAGTAGCTGTTGTAGTTGTTGTGATTGACATATTAGTAGTAGTTGTTGTAGTAGTATAGCAGCACCAGTAGTAGCAGTAGTCGTACTAGTAGTAGTAGTTGTTGTTGTTGTTGTAGTATTAGTAGTAGCAGTTGTAGTAGTAGAAGTATTAGTAATAGTAGCAATTGAAGTAGTAGTTGTAGTACTAGTTGCAGTAGTAGTAGCAGTAGTTGTTGTTGTAGTAGTAGTAGTAGTAAGTATAGTATTAGTAGTATTGGAAGTAGAGGTAGTAAAGTAGTCGTAGGGGGAGTAGTAGTAGGAGTATTAGTAGTTGTGGTTGATGAATTTGTGGTAATTGTAGTCGTAGTAATAGTCATAGTAGTAGGAGTAGTAGCAGAAGCATTAGGAGGAGTAGTAGTAGCCATAGTAGTAGTAATAGTATTAGTAGTAATAATAGTTGTCGTACGAGCAGTAGTGGGTTGCAGTAGGAGTAGTAGTAGTGGTAGTAGCAGTATTTATAGTAGTAGGAGTAGCAATACTAGTAGTATTAGTAAAAATAGCAATAGTAGTAGTTGTAGTTGTAGTAGCAGCAGCAGTAGTAGTATTAGTAGTAATAGTAGTAGTAGTAGTAGTAGTAGTAGTAGTAGTTATAGGATTAGTGGTCGTAGTAGTAGTAGTAGTAGTCGTAATAGTAGTAGTAGTAGTAGTAGTAGTAGTAGTAGTGGTAGTAGTAGTAGAAGTAGTTATAGTATTGTTAACAGTAGTAGTAGTTGTAAGAGTTGGAATAGAAGTAAAAGTAGAGGTAGTGGTAGCAGCAACAGTAGTCGTAGTAGTAGTAGAAGTAGAAGGAGTAGGAGTTGTAGTAGGACATGTAGGAGTAGGAGTTGTAGTAATAGTGGTAGAAGTAGTACTAGTAGTAATAGCAGCAGCTACTGCAATAGAAGAAGAACAACAATAATAGCAGTTGTAGTAGAGGTTGGAGTAGTATTTCTATTATTAGGAGTAGGATTAGTAGAAATGGCTGTAGTAGAAGTGGTAGGAGTGGTTGTAGTAGCTGTAGTAGTAGTAGTAGCAGTGGGGGTTGGAGTAGGAGTAGTAGTAGTATTATTAGTAGTAGTAATTGGAGTAGCAGCAGCTACAGCCGCCATCGTAGTTGTAGTAGAAGTGGTAGTTGTAGTAGGTTTAGTAGTAGCAGTAGTGGTAGCATTAGTAGTAGTAGTAGCAGTAGCAGGGGGAGGAGTAGTAGTAGTAGTTTTAGGGGCACTAGTAGTAGCCGTTGTAGAGTAGTAGTAGTAGTAGTAGTAGTTTTTGTAGTAGGAGTAGGAGTAGCAGCAGTTGTAGTAGGAGTTGGAGTAGGAGTAGTAGTAGTAGTTGCAGCAGTAGTAGTAGTGGTAGTAGTAGTAGCAGTTATAGTAGTAGTTATAGTGTTATTAGTAGTAGTAGTGGCAATAATAGTAGTATTAGAAGTAAAAGTACAAGTAGTAACTATTGTACAAGTTGAGTAGCAGTTGTAGTAGTAGCACTAGGAGTAGAAGTAGTAGTAGTTGTAGTTGGAGTAGGAGTGACAGTAGTAGTAGTAGTAGCAGTAGTTGGAGTAGGAGTGGCAGTATTAGTAGTAGTAGTAGTAGCAGTAGAAATAATAGAGGGAGGAGCAGTGGTAATATTAGTAGTAGTACTAATAGTAGTAGCATCAGCAGTAGTAGTAGTACTATTGTTAGTTGTAGCAGTAGCAGTAGGAGTAGTAGTAGTAGCAGTAGCAGGAGTAGGAGTAGGAGAATTAGTAGAAGTACTGGTAGTAGTGGTAGTAGTAACAATAGCAGTATTAGTTGTAATAGTGGTAGTAGTAGTAGTCGCAACAGTGATAGTAGAAGTAGGAGTAGTATCAGCTGTATTTGGAGTAGGAATAGTAGGAGTAGGAGCAGTAGTAGTTGTACTAGTTGATGTAGGAGTAGTTGTAGTTGCAGTTGTAGGAGTATGAGTAGTTGTAGTTGTAGTATGAGTAATGGTAGTTGTAATAGTAGTTGGAGTAGGAGTAGGAGTAGTGGTAGTAATAGTAACAGTAGTAACATTAGTAGTAGTAATTGTAACAACAATAGTATTATTATTATTATTATTATTATTAGTTGTAGTAGTGGTAGTAGTAGTATTGCATCTAGTAGGAGTAGTAAGAATAGTAGTAGTTGGAGTGGTGGTAGTAGTAGTAGTAGTAGGAGTAGTAGCTGCAGTAGGAGTTGGAGTAGGAGTAGGAGAAGTAGTTGTAGTAGTAGTGGTAGTAGTAGCAGTTGTAGTAGTAGTAGTAGTGGTTGCAGTAGTGGTAGTAGTTGTAGTAGTTGTAGTACAGCGGTGGCGGCAATAGTCATAGTAGTTGTAGTGGTAGTAGGGGCAATAGTTGTAGTAGAAGTAGGAGTCGGTATGGGAGTAGTAGTTTGGGTAGTACTAGTAGTAATAGTAGGAGTCTATGTAGTAGTTGGAGTTGGAGTAGCAGTAGTTGGAATTGTTTGTGTTTGCGGTAGTAGTTGTAATAGTAGTAGTTGTTATAGGTGTAGTTGCAGTAGTAGTGGTGGTAGTAGTAGTTGTTGTAGCAGCTGTAGTTATTGTGGTAGTTGTATTAGTAGTAGTTGCTACAGAAGTAATAGCAATAGTGCAGTAGGAGTAGTAGTTGTAGTAGGTGTAGTAGGTGTAGTAGCAGCAGTAGTAGTGGTAGTAATAGTAGTACTAATAGCAATAGTAGTAGTAGTTGCAACAATAGTTGTAATAGATGTAGTAGTAGTTGTTGTTGTAGGAGTAGTTGTCCTACTAGTAGTAGTTGTAGGTGCAGTAGTTGTAGTTCTAGTAGTAGCAGAAGTAGTCATACTAGTAGCAGTAGTAATAGTTGTTGTTGTAGTAGTAGGAGTTGAAGTAGTTGTAGTAGTAGTAGAAGTAGTAGTAGCAGTAGCTGTAGTAGTTGTAGCAGTTATAGAAGGAGGAGTAGTAGTAGCAATAGTAGTAGTTGTTGTAGTAGTAGCAATAGTAGTAGTTGTTGTAGTAGTAGCAATAGTAAGTAGTAGTGGTGGTAGTAATTAGAATAGTAGTTGTGGTAGTAGTAGTAGTAATAGGAGTAGCAGTAATTGCACTAGCAGTGGCAACATTAGTTGGAGTAGTTGTAGTGGTTGCAGTAGTAGTTGTTGTGGTAGTAGTTGTTGAAATTCAATTAGTAGCAGGAGTAGTAGTAGTTGTAGTAGTAGTAGAAGTAGTAGGAGTTGTACTAGTAGTAATAGTAGAAGTATCAGTGGTAGTAGTAGTAGGAGGGGAAATAGTAGAGGTAGCAGTAGCAAGAGTAATTATAGTAGTAGTAATAGTAGTAATGGTGGTAGTAGTGGTGGTAGTAGTAGTAGTAGTAGTAGCAGCAGCAGCAGCAGTAGCCCAACTGTAGTAGTAGTAGTAGTAATAGCAATAGTAAGAGTAGTTGCAGTAGGAGTAGCAATAGTAGTGGTAGGAGAAGTTATGGTTGTATCAGTACCAGTAGTAGTGTTAGTTGTAGTAGTTGCCGTACAAGTAGTAGTAGTAGTTATTGTTATAGTTGTGGTTATGGCATTTGCAGTAGTAGTAGTAATATTTATAGCAGCAGTAGTAGAAGTAGAATTAATAGTATGAGTGGTACTAGTAATTGTAGTAATTGGAGTAGTAGTTGTAGTTTGAGTAGTAGTAGTTGCAGTTGAAGTCGTAGTAGTTGTATTAGTAGTACTAGTTGTAGTAATAGGACTACTACTAGTAGTAGTAGTAATAGTAGTAATAGGAGTAGTATTTGTAGTGGCAGTAGCAGCTGAAGTAGTTGTGGTATTGTTAACAGTCTTAATAGTTATAGGAGTTGGAGTAGAAGTAGTAGTACAAGAAGAAGAAGTAGTAGTAGTAGTAGCAGCATTAGAAGTAGTCAGAAAAGTAGTCAGACTAGTACGAGTACCGATAGTTGGAGTAGTAGGAGTTGTAGTAGGAGAAGGAGTAGTGGTATAAGTACTAATAGCAGTAGCAGAAGTAACATTAGTAGTAGTCGTTGTAGCAGTAGGAGTAGTATTTTTATTATTATTAGGAGTAGTAGCAGTAGTAGGTGCAGTAGTAGTTGTAGTAGTGGTACTGGTAGCAGCAGTAGCAGTAGTAGTAATAGTTGTTGTTGTTGTTATTGTTGTTGTAGCAACTGCAGCTGCTGTAGTAGTAGTAACTGAAGTAGTAGTGCTAGTAGTACTACTGCAACAATAATAACTACTACTGCTGCACTACTACTACTTGCATGACTACTACTACTGCAACTACTACTAATGCTACTACTACTATTACGACTACAACTACTACTTCTACTACTACTAATACTGGTATTACTAATACTACTACAACTTCTACTGCAACCGCTACTAATAATTCTAGAGCCTGTTTGGTTGGGGGTCAAGGTCAAGATCAAGATCAAGACTGACGAACCACTTCTGTAAACTAATATCTTTTTATCAAAATTAAGGTTTCAATAATTTAAAACTCAAAAAACTATTGAATTTTTTATAATAATTTAATATAATAATAGTATAAAATAATAAATATTAATTTTACAAGAAAAAAAATAATTCTGAAACGAGCTGATCCTAATCCTGAACACTACTACTGCTGCTACTACTACTTCTATTACTATGATTACTACTACTACTGCAGCTATGACTACTGCTACTTTTACTACTACTGCTACTACTATTGTTGCTACTGCTACTGCTTTTACTACTACAGCTCCTATTACTACTACTACTACTACTACTCAAATTACAACTTCAACTACTACTAGTACTACTACTACTACTACCACTACCACTACTACTACTACTACTGTTTCTACTATTACTACTCCTACAACTTCTACTATTACTGCTACTACTACTAGTACTGCTACTACTACCACAACCCCTACTCCTACTGCTATTGCTACTACTACTACTACTTCTACTACAACAACAACTACTACTACTGATACACCAGCTACTACTTCTATAATTACTAGTACTACGGCTATTACTACTACTACTACGAATGCTACTACTACTAGTGTTACTACTATAATACTACTATTGCTGCTACTACTGCTAGAACTACTATGAGTAATACTTCTACTGCTGCTGCTGCTACTCCTACTACAACTACTATTGCTGCTGTTGCTAATGCAGCTACTACTACTATTGTGACTGTCACTACTACTGCCACTGTTGCTGCTTTTACTACTACTACAAATACTACTACAACAACTACTATGGTTGTTGTTGCTACCGTTCTAGCTACTTCTACTAATACTACTACTCCGCCTGCTTCTCCTACTACTACTACTATTGCAACTACTATACTACTGTGACTACTTCTATTACTACTGCTAGTACTACTATTTCTACTGTTGCTTCTATTACTTCTACTACAACAACAAAAATAACAACTACTACTATTACTACTACTCTACTACTTAAACCACGACTACCACTACTACACTACTACTACAACTACTACTACTAGCAGTTCTACTACTCCAACTACTACTACTATTACAACTACTAAACTATTCTTATTGCAGCTACTACTACTCGTACTGCTACTTCCACTAATACTACCACTGCAACTACCACTACTTCAAGAACAACTATTGCAAATGCTACTATTACGACAACTACTCCTATTGCTACTATTACTACTACTACAACTGCTGCTGCTCCTCCTACTACTACTACTCCTATTGCTACTACTACTACTACCTCTACTACTGCTACTACTAATGCTACTACTAGTACTACTACTACTACTGCTTCTACTACTACCACTACTACTACAAGTAGTAGTATTACTACTACTGCAGCTACAACTCAAACTCCTACTCTTACTACTGCTACTACCACTACTTCTACTACTACAACTACACTACCACAACTGCTTCTGCTACAACTATTTTAACTACTGCCACTACTACTTCAACTACCACTACTACTACTATTATTGAAACTACAGCTACTGCTACAATAACAACTACTACTTCAGCTACTAGTACTGCCATTACAACTCCTATTACTATAACTACTACTACTACTACTAGTACTACTACTACTACTACTACTTCCTCTACTATTACAATGACAACTGCTACTACTTCCGCTGCTACTCCTACTACTCGGTCACCTAATACTACTATTACTCCTACTACTCCTACTACTACTACTCCTGCTCCTACCACTACTCCTATTCCTACACCTAGTCCTCCAACTACTACTTCTTCTACTACTACTACTACTACTACTACAACTACTGCAACAATTTCCTGTTCGATTACTACTACTACTATTGCTACTAGTACAGCCGTGACTACTACAACTACTACTATTATAATAGCAATGATAACTACTACTGCTACTATTTTTGGTGTTACTAATACTACCGCTACTAATAATACTACTACTTCTACTACTACTACTACTATCACTAATACTAGTACAACTCTTGGAACTGCTTCTACTATGAACACTACTACTACTACAGTAACAATAACAACAACGACAATAACAACTACTACTAGTATAACTGCTAGTACTGCTGCTACTACTACTACTATTGTTGCTACTCCTACGACTACTACTACTACGACTACTTCTACTTCTACTACTACTACTACTACTACTACAGTACGACATTACTGCTGCTGCTGCTACTGCTACTACTACTTCTATTGCTACAATTACTACTGCTGTGGCTACTACAACTACAGCTACTACTACTACTTTTACTACTATAGCTACTAATACTACTACTAATTTTATTACTCCTATTATTACCACTACTACTCCTATTACAACATCTGCAACTATTTCTACAACCACTGCTACTACTACTACGACCATTACTACTACTGCTGCGTCAGTTACTATTACTACTACTAGTAGTTTTATTACTTTTACTACTACTACTAGTATTACTACTCCTACTACCCCGACCACTACTTTTGCTATTGCTTCTACTACAACTACTGCTACTACTATTGATACACCAACTACTACTTCTACAATTACTAGTACAACAGCAGCTAATACGACTACTAGTGCAACTACTACCAGTACTACTACAACTATACTGCTATTTTTGCTACTACTATTACAACTACTGAGTAATACTCCTACTACTACTACTACTCTAACTACTACTACCACGACTACTACAACTACTACTCTTACTGCTAGTATTACTACTTCTATTACTACTACAACAACTACTACTACTATAACAACAAAAACAAGAACAAGTACTACTACTACTATTATTATGGCTACTTCTACATCTGCTACTACTACTGCTACTACTACTGCTGCTGCTACTACTACCACAATAGCTACTACTAATTATACTACTACTACTACTACGACAACCACTGCTACTACTGCTGCTGCTACTACTATTGCTACTACTAGTCCTATTACTACTACTATTACTTCTACTACTATTACAACTACTACTGCTACTATTACTAATCCTACCTCTACTACTAGTTTTTCTACGACTACTACTACTTCTGCTTCTGTTGCTATCGTTACTACTACTACTACTACTGCTGCTGCTGCTACAACTACAATAATTACTACTACTTCCACTCGAACTACACTCACTACGGCTGCTACTATTACTACAACTGCTACTACTACTACTACTACTACTACTACTATTGATGCTATTACTATTGTGGCTACTACTACTGCTGCTGTTCTTCCTGCCTCTGCTACTAATATGGCTACTACTACTACTACTACTATCGAGACTGTAACTATTTTTACTTCTTCTGCTATTACTATTACTACTATTGAGACTGCTACTACCACTACCACGACTATTGCTGCTGCTTCTGTTGCTGCTACTCCTACTAAAACTACTACTCCTTCTACTTCTCCTACTAATACTACTACTACTACTACTACTACTAATACTGTGACTACTACTACAACTGCTGCTACGACTACAATAACAAATACTACTATTACTGCTGCTGCTACTACTGCTACAGCTACTACTATTGCTATTACTACTACTACTAGTACTACTACAACTACTACTACTGCAACTACTACTACAACTGCTACTACTACTACAACAACTACTACTACTGCTATTGCTACTACTGCTACAACTACCACTGCTGCTATTACTGTTATTACTTGTACTATTACAACTACTACTATCGCTGCTACTGCTACGACCATTACCACAACTATTGCTACTCGTACCACGACTACTACTACTGCAACTACTATAGCAACTTCTGCAACAACCAGGGCTACTACTACTACTCTTCCTACTACTGCTACTACTGGAGCTACAGCTACTTTTGCAACTAGAACTAATACTACTACAACAACATCTACTGAGACTACTACTACTGCTGCTGCTACTCACACTACTACTCCTTCAACTTGTCCTACTAATGCTGCTGCTGCTGCTACTACTACTACTACTATGACTACTGCTACTACTACTATTGTTGCTACTACTACTATTGTTGCTACTACTACTACTACCACTACCATTACGACTGCTGCTAGTACTATTATAGCTACTATTATTGCCACTATAGCTACTACTAGTACTACTAGTAGTATTACTAATAGTAGAAGTAGTATTATTATTATTACTACTACTACTACTACTACTACTATGGCTACTACTACTACCCTTACTACTAGCACATCTACTACGACTTGAACAACAACAACTACTACTATAGTTGCAACTGATGCTACTGCTATAACTACTACTTCTACTACTGCAACAACTAGAGCTACTGCTACTACTCCAACTACTACTATTACTGCTACTACTACTACTAGCACTACTACTGCTATTACTACTGCCACTACAACAACAACAACTACTACTACTATTGTTGTTGTTGTTGTTTCTACCAATACTACTGCTGTTGTTGCTACTACTACTACTAGTACTACTACTGCTATTACTATTGACACTACAACAACAACAACAACTACTACTACTATTATTGTTGCTCTTATTTCTACCACTACTACTACTACTATGACATCTCCAACTATAACTACTACTACTACTGCTTCTACTACTACTGCTTCTATCACTAATACCACTCCTTCTATTACTACTACTACTACTATTAAAACTACTACTACTTCTATTACTTTTGCTCCTATTGCGACGACTACTACTACTACTATGACTACTGTCACAAGTTTTGCTACTACTAGTACTACCACTATAACTACTACTACTACTACCACAACTACTACTTCTCCTACAATAACAACTATTACTACTTCTCCTACTACTACTGCTGCTCCTACTCCTGCTACTACTACAAATACTGCTACTTCTAGTACTATTACTATTATTGCTACTACTTCTAATACTGTTACTACTGCTACTCTTGCGACAACTAGTACAACTACTCCTACTACTACTACTCCTCTTACAACTACTATTGCTACTACTACTTCTATTACTATAGCTACTACTACTACTATTATTACTACTGCTGTTACTACTACTTCTACTACTACTGCAACTAAGACTACCACTGCTACTACTACTATTTCTATAGCTACTACTACTAGTAGTAGTACTCCTAATACTAGTTCTTCTAGTACGACATCTATTGCGACTACTACTACTACGACTCCAAATACTACTAGTGCTACTACTCCTCCTCCTAATACTAATACTACTACTACTACTATGAATAATATGACTACTACTCCTAATACAACTTCTGCTACTATGACTATTACCATTACTACTACTACTACTACTAATACTACTACTACACCTCCTACTACTACTGCTACTACTACTACTATGACTGCTACTACTACTGCTATTACGATTGCTGCTACTACTAAATCTATTGCTACTGCAACTAAGAATACTACTACTACTACTTCTACTAGTACTACTACTACTACTACTTCTAATACTTTGTTTGGTACTATGGCAACTATTGCTACTGCTATTGCTGCAATAGCTGCAATAGCAACTACTACTACTACTACGGCAACTAATGCGACTATTGCTGCTACAACTACTACTCCAACTACTACTACTACTACTAATACTACTACTAATACACCTTCTACTACTCCTACTGCTGCTGCTGCTACTATGCCTTCTTCTCCTCCTACTACTACTTCTACTACTACAACTGCAACCACTGCTGATATTATTACCACTACCTCTAATGCTGCTATAATGAATACTTCTACTACTACTACCACTATTACAACTACTGCTACAAGTTCTTCCACTACTACTTCTTCTGCTGTTATTACAGCTACTTCTACTTCTGATACTACTGTGACTACTAGTACAACTACTTCTACTTCTGCTACTGCTAATACTGCTACTACTAGTACTACTGTGACATCTACTACTGGTATGCTACTACTATTGCTATTCCTACAACTACTTCTTTTCCAATTACCTTTGCTACTGCTACGACTACTAATACTCATATTACTACAAGTACTACTACTACTACTACCACCATTACTACTATTGCTAATATTACTTCTGCTACTTCTACTACTACTTCTGCTATGACTACTAGACCTACTGCTGCAGCTGCTACAACTACTATTACTTCTACCACTACAACTACTACAACAACTACTAATACTAGTTCTACTACTACTATAACTAATGCTACTGCTGCTGCTACAGTTACTACTATGGCTTCTACTACTACTGTGCTACTGCTATTGCTACTATTACTTTTGCTGCTACTACTACAACTACTACTACTGCGACAACTACTACTGCTGCTGCTGTTGTTGCTTTTGCTACCAATACGACTACTACTACAACAACAACTACTACTAATATTACGACTGCTACAACTACTACTACCACTGCTGATGCTATTACTACTAGTATTATTACTGCTACTCCTACAATAACAACTACTATCACCTCTCCTACTACTGCTACTACCAATTCTGCTATAACTAATTCTATTACTACGGCTACTACTACTACTTCTACTACTACTCCAACTACTGCTGCTACTGCCACTACTATTGCTATTACTACTACTACAACTAGGATTACTTCTACTACTACTACTACTACTGCTACTACTAGTGCTACTGCTACTACTACTACAACTACTACTACGACTGCTACTGCTGCTACCTTTACTACCTCTCCTACTATAACTACTACTATCACTACTACTACTACTGCGACTACTGCTACTGCTATTTCTACTGCCACTGCTACTTCAACTACTACTATGACTCACACTGCTATAATAAATACTACTGTAACTACTGCTACTTCTACTACTACTCCTTCTACAACTACTCCAAATACTGCTACTACTACTACTCCTACTTTTACTAATACTACTACTACAACTACTACTTCTGCTACTATAAATACAACTATAAATAATACCACTACTACAATATTACTATTATTTATACTACTACTACTGATACTAAAAGTATAATTACTACAATAAATACTACGACTAATACTACTTCTGCTACTACTATTGCTACTACTATTGCTATTACTACAACACTCCTGCTACTACTACTAATATTGTTGCTACTACAATGGAAACTACTGCTGCTAACACTATTATCGCCAATATTGCAGCTACGACTATTACTGCTACTGTTGCTACTACTACAACTACGACTTTTGTTTCCGCTACCACAACTACTACCACTACAATTGCAGCTACTACTGCTACTACTACTACGATGACTACTATGGCTACTGCTACTCCTAATGCTAAACCTACAACAACTCATCCTACTTGAATTCATAGGACAATTCCAACCCTACTACTACTACTACTACAACAGCTACTAATATAATAGCTACATCTGCTGTTATTACTACTACTAATCGTTCGGCTACTACTACAACTACTATTACTCCTATTACTACTACTACTCCTTCTGCTACTACTACTACTACTACTACTATTACAACTATTATCACTACTACTTCTACTTCTACTTCTTCTACTATTACTAATACTACTACAACTACTACTACTGCTACTACTACAACTGATGCTACTGCTACTACTACTATATGACTACTACTATTGCTGCTACTACTGCTGCTACAACTACGACTAGTATCTCTACAACAACTACTACTACTATTACTTCTACTACTCCTGTTACTACTACTACAGCTACTTTTGTTACTACTACTACTCCAACTGCTACTATTACTATGACTACCCCTACTACTGGTACTACTACCACTGCTACACTACTTCTTCTGCTACTACTGCTACAACTGCTACTATTAATACTTCTCCCACTACTATTACTACTACTACTTGTATTGCTACTACTACAGCTACTCCTACTCATATTACTACTACTTCCACTATTGCTGCAACTACAAGTAGTAATACTATAACTATTACTACTAGTAGTTGCAGCTACAACTATTGCTTCTACTACTATTGCTGCTACACTAGTACAACTACTTCTGCTAATATTGCTATGACTACCACTACTACTTTTGCTGTTATGACTACTACAGCTACCACTACTGCCATTGCTATAACTGCTACCGCTACTACTTCAGCTACTACCACTACTGCTACTACTACTACTACTACTACAACCACTACTACCACTACTACAACCACTACTACCACTACTGCTATTACAACTACTTATACTCCTACTACATCTATTGTTGCTTCTACTACTAGTACTATTTCTCCTACAATTATTACCACTCCTACTCCTATTAGTTCTGCAACTGCTTCTACTACTACTAATACCCCAAGCTTTGCTACTATTGCAACCACTACTGGTACTACAACAACAACAACTACTACTACTGTTACTACTACTAATACTACGACTACAACTACTACCACTACCGCTACTACTACTAGAACAATAATAACTACTACTACTACTATAGCTACTTCTGCTACTACAACTATTGCTACAGCGACTACTACCGCTACTACTACTATTACTACTATAACCGCTATTGCAAACACTACTTCGACGACCAAGACTCCTGCAACTCCAAATACAACTTCTCCTTTTGCAACTTCTACTACCACTACTACTGCTAGTAACACTATGACTACTACCACTACTATAGAACTAATAATACTGCCACTGATACTACTACTACTTCCGCTATTGCCACAGCTTCTGCTACTACTACTGCTACCACTACTACTGCAACTAATACTACAACTATAACTGCAAATCCTACTAAGCTACTACTACTGCTACTACTACTACAACTACTACTGCAACTACTACTACTACAACTATAGCTACTTCTACTACCACTACTACAACTACAACTCTTAGTTCAACTACTACTCCTAATACTACTCTATCCACTACAACTACTATTACTACTTCTACTGTGACTACAACTATAACTATTGTTGCTACTACTACAACCACTACTGCTACTGCTACTTCTACTACTACAACTTCTACTACTACTACTACTACTACTACTACTACTACTACTAATGGAGCTACAACAACAACAACTACTGCTACTACTATTGCAACTACTATATCTTCTCCTACTACCACTACTTTTGGTACTACTAGTACTTCTACTACTACTATTGCCTCTACTACTACTACTACTGCAACAATTGCTGCTACTAATGCTACTACCGCTACTTCTACTGCTACTATTGCTACTTCTACTACAACTATAGTGACTGCTAGTACCAATACTACCACTGTTCTATTACTACTTCTCCAACTATTATTACTAATCCAACTACTACTGTTGCTATTACTACTACGACTCCTACTGAAACTAATGCTCCTATTATAAATTCTTGTGCTACTAGTCTTACTACTACTACTACCATCATTACAACTACTACAACTCCTATTACAACCCCCACTACTTCTACTTCTACTATTACTACTACTTTGGCTACCAGAGCTACTTCTACTACAACTACCATGACTGCTACTTCAGCTACTATTGCTTCTACTATTATTATTACTACAACTACAATAACAACAACAACAACAACAACTTCTGCAACTACTATTGCTGCAACTACTGTTGCTGCAACTACTGTTGCTCCAACTACTGTTGCTACTACTACTCCTGCTGCTACTGCTGTCGTAAATTCTACTGCTACTGCGACTACTGCTACTGCTACTACTGCTGCTGCTGTTACTACTATTACTACTACTGCTACTACTACTTCTAATACTACAGTTGCAACTACTATTGCTGTTACTACTACTTCTCCTACTCCTACTACTATTGCTACTACTACCAGTACCACTACTAATGCTAGTAGTAATACGACCACTACAACTACTACAACTTCATCTCCAACTATAACTACTCCTACTACTACTTCTACTACTCCTACTGCTACTACTGCTACTAGTACTACTACTACGACTCATGCCGCTACTACTTCTACTACTAGTACTACTACTACTATTGCAACTACTGCTACTGCTGGTACTACTGCTAGAACTACTTCTACTATTGCTGCTGCTGCTATTGGTACTAACTCTACTTCTGCTACTACTGCTATTGCCATTACTACTAACCCTACAACTACTGCTACTACTACTACTATTGCTTTGACTGCTACATATACTTCGACTACCGGTATTACTACTGCTGCTACTACTATTGCTACTTCTACTACTGCTACTACTACTACTACTACTGCGACTACTACAACAACTACTACTACTACCCCAACTACTAAAACTACTACTACTAGTAGTTCTGCTGCTATTGCTCCTACAAATGCAAATATCGCTACTACTGTTACTATTGATACTGTTGCTACTACTGCAACTACTACCACTTCTACTACTACAACTGCTACTACTGCTACTACTACTACTACTACGACTGCTACTCCTACTACATCTGTTACTACGGCTACTACTGCTACCACTACTATGGCAATTACTTCTGCTACTAATGCTACTACTATTACAACTATAACTACTACTACTGCTACAACTACTATAACTGCTAAAACTGTTACTATTGCTACTACTACTTCTACAACTTCTCCAACTCCTAATACTGCTGCTACTACTGCTACAGCTTCTCCTACTGCTATTGCAATAATTATTGATACTACTACCACTACTACCGCAACTACTACTACTACTATTGCGACTATTAGTGTTACTACTACTACGGCTATTATTACTACTACTACTACTCGTCCTCCTCCTCCTCCTCCTCCTCCTCCACCTCCTCCTTCTACTACTACTACTACTACTACTACTACTACTATTACTACTAGTTCTATTACTATTTCCACTACTACTTACGCTGCTACTACTGCTACAATTTCTACTACTACTAATGCTGCTACTACGATTACTTCTACTACTACTGCTACCACTTCCTCTACTAACACTACATTTACTACTACTACTTCTACTACTACTACTATAACTATTACTGCTACAGCTACTACTGCTACAACTACTTTGACTGCCACTATAATTACTACTGCCACTATAACTACTTCTACTACTACTATTGCTACAATAACAATTACTAATACTATAACTCTGACTGCTTTTGCTACGCCTACTACTTCTCTAACTACTATTACTACTACTGCCACACCTACTACTACTACAACTGCTACTGCCACTAATACTACTATTGCTACTACTGCCACTACTACTAATATAACTACTTCTACTACTACTGCTATTACTACTGCTGCTGCTATAGCTACAACTACAACTACAACTACTCCTACTCTTAATACTACTACTACTGCTACTACCGCTGTTGCAACAACCACTACTACTACCACTGCTATTGCTACTTCTGCTACTACTACTGCTGCCACTATCACAGCTACGATAGCTACTATTACCACTGCTAAAACTACTACTACTGCTAGCACTACTATTGCGAATGCTGCTATTGCTGGCACTAGTACTACTACTACTACTATTATTGCTACTACTGTGGCTTCTACTACTACTACTACAATAACAACTACTACAGCTACTACTACTATTACTACTACTATTGCAGCTACTACTGTTGCTACTACTACAACTACTAGTGCTACTACTACTACTACTACTACTAGTGCGATGACTACATCTACTAGTACTACTAGTACTACTACTACCACTACTATAGCTACTACTACTACCATAACTAGTACCACTACTACCACAGCTGCAACTACTACTACTTCAGCTACTACTGCTGCTACTACAGCTATTACTACTACAACAACTACTACTACTACCACAGCTACTGCTACTACTACACTACTGCGGCTTCTAATATTAGGATTACTACTATCACTAGTACTATAGCTGCTACTCCAACTACTCCTATTGCTACTAATACTACTTGCATGACTATTACTACTACTACTTCTGCCCCTACTACTGCTACTGCTTCTATTACTACTACTAGTAGTACTACCACTTCTACTGCTACTACTACTGCTACTACCACTACAACTACTGCTACTATTGCTACTCCTACCGCTACCACTACTACTAGTGCTACTGCTACTACTACTGCTACAACTACTGCTACTAATCATACTATTGCTACTACTAATAATACTACTACGACTGTTGCTACTATTGCTATTGAACTATTATTACTGCTATTACTACTACTTCAACTACTATTACTACTACAACAACTACAACTAGTACTGCCACTACAAGTTCTACAACTACTACTATTACTTCTGTGACTAGTACTACTACTACTACCATTATTGCTACTAGTGTTATTGATGCTACTGCTACAACTACTAGTACTGGTATCACAACTATTCCTACTATTGCTACTACTACTACTCCTGCTCCTGCAAGTACTACTGCTTCTATTATTATTACTACTACAGTTGCTCCTTCTACTACTACTTCTTCCCCTATAACTTATACTACTACAATTACTATTGCTACGACTACTACTGCTATTATGAATTCTACTATAACTTCTCCTACAACTATTACTACTATCGCTATTACTATTACTACTACTACTATTACTACTACTGCTACTTCTACTATAACTTTTGCTACTATTATTACTGATACCGTTGCTACTACTACTGCAGCTGCAGCTATTACTACTACTATTGCTCCAACAAAAACAACTGCTACTATTACTAACATTACGGTTGGAACTGCTACTACTACTACTATAACAGCTACTACTACTGCAACTGCTACTACTACTACCACTCTAACTACTTCAACTATTACTATTATAACTACTCCTACTGTTGTTACTGTTACCAATGCTACCGGTATTACCATGACTTCAGCTACAACTGCTGCTACTAATACTATTTCTACTACTACTACAACTAATACTACTACTATTACTTCATCTCCGAGTACTACTACAATAACTAATACTACCACTGCTACTATTGCTTCTACTAGTACTACTACTACTTACCCTACTACTACTACTATTATTGTTGCTGTTGAAACTACTACTGTTACAACTACTACTGCTATTATCGCTACTGCTACTGCTACTATTACGACTAGTGCTACTGCCCCTATTGCTGCCTCTGCTATTGCTATTACTACCACTAGTCCTACTACTACTACTTCTAATACTACTACAACTACTATTCGTATAGCTACTATGATTACAACTACTACTACTACAACTATTTCTGCTACAACTACTTTCACTACTATTGCTACTACTATTTCTGCTACTTCTCCTACTTTTATGACTACTGCTACCATTACAACTGCTACTGTGATTGCTACTACCACTGCTATAATTGTAGCAACAACTTCTACTACTGCTACTACTACTAATACTACTACTATTGCTCCTAATACAACTACTATAACTATTGATACTATTTCCTCTACTCCTATGCCTACTATTATAGCTATTACTACTGCTACTACTACTATAACTACTATTATTTTCACTAGTGATACTCGCACTACTACTTCGGCTATCCCCTCTACTACGGTACCTGCAATTGCTACTCCTACTACTATGGGTATTGCTCCTTCTACTATTGGTACAACACATATTACAACTGCTACTACAACTATGACTTATATTACTAATACTACTTCTACACCTACCACAATAATAGCAACAATAATAACAACAACCATGACTACTACTAATACTACTACTAGTAGTAGTTATGGTGGTAGTAGTATTTGTAGTTGTAGTCTTGGCAGTAGTAGTATTAGTCATTGTAGTAGTAGCAGTAGTTGTTGTTGTAGTAGTAGTAGTAGTTGTTGTTGTTGTTGTAGTAGTAGTAGCTAAAGTAGTACCTGAAGTAATCATAGAAGTGGTGGTAGTAGCAATAGAAGTAGCATTTATAGTGGTAGTAGTAGTACTAGTAGCAGTAGTACTAGTAATAGTAGTAGCAATAGTAGTAGTAGCAGCAACAATAATAGTATTAGTAGTAGTAGTAGTAATAGTAGTAGTAGTCATCATAGTATTAGTAGTAGTAGTAGTATTGCTAGTAGCATATCTAGTAGCAAATGTTGTAGCAAAACTAGTAGTAGTAGTTGCAAAAGTAGTAGCAGAAGTGATAGTAGTAGCAGTAGCAGTAGTGATAGTAGCAGTAGCAGCAATAGTAGCAGTAGTAGTACTTGTAGTAGTAGAAGTTGTAGTAGCAGCAGTAGTAGTACCAGTCATGCCAGGGGTACTCGTAGTAGTAGCAGAAGTAGCAGTAGTTATACCAGTAGAAATAGCAGCAGTAGGAGTAGTAGAAGAAGAAGCAGGATTAGTAACAGTAGTAGTACTGGTAGTAGCTATAGTAGTAGTAGCAGCAATTGTGATAATAGTAATAGTAGTGGTAGTAGTAGTAGTAGTAGTAGTAGTAGTAGTAGTAGTAGTAGTAGCAGCAGTAGTAGTCGTAGTGGTCGTAGTTGCAGTAGCAATACTAGTAGTAGCAGTAGCAGTTGTGATAGTAGCAAAAATACCAGTAGTAGTAGTTGTTGTAGAAGAAGTAGTAATAGTAGTAGTAGTAGTAGTAGTAGTCGTAAAAATAGAAATAGCAATAGTAATAGTATTAGTAGTAGTAATAGTAGTAGCAGAAGTAATGGTTACATTAGTAGTAGCAGCAGAGTAGTAGAAGCAGTAGTAGCATCAATAGCATTAGTAGTAGAAATACTAGCTACTGCAGTAGCAGTAGATGTAGTAGTAGTTGTAGTAGAAGTTTTACTAGTAGTAGTAGCAGGAGTTGTAGTAATAGTAGTTGTTGTTGTTGTAGAAGTTGTAGTAGAAATAATAGTAGCAGTAGTAGGGGTAGTAGTAGGAGTAGTGGTAGTAGTTGCAGCAGCAGTACAAGTAGTAGCAATAGCAGTTGTAGTAGCAGCAACAGTAATATCAACAGAAGTGGTAGTTATTATAGTAGTAGCAGAATTTGTAGTAGTTGTTGTAACAATAGTAGTAGTAATGGTAGTAGTATTAGTAGTAGTAGTAGTAGCAGAGCTGTGGTTGCGGTAGAAGCAGAAGCAACATTATTAGTAGTTGTAATAGTAGTAGTCATAGTAGTAGTAGTGGTAGTTATATGAGCTAAAGTAGGAGTTCTAGTAGCAGTAGTAGTAGTTTTAGGAGTAGTTGTAGTAGCAGTCATGGGAATAGGTGTAGGAGTAGGAGTAGTGGTAGTCGTAGTAGTAGTAGTAGTTGTTCTTATAGTAGGAGTAGTAGTAGTAGTAGTTATAGTAATGGTGGCAGTAGTAGTACTTGCTGGATTTGTAGTAGTAGTAATAATAGTAGTAGTAGTAATTGTTGAAGTAATAGTACTAGTAGTAGAAGTAGTAGTAGCAGCAACAACAGTAGTTGTTATTGTAGTAGTAATAGTACTAGTAATTATTATTGTTGTCGTAGTAGTTATAGTGGTGGTGGTAGCAGTGGTAGCAGTGGTAGCAGTAAAAGAAGTAGTAGTAGTAGTAGTAGTAGTAGTAGTAGTAGTTGTTGTTGTTGTTGTTGTTGTTGTTGTTGTTGTAATAGTAGTAGTAGTAGGCGTAGTATTTGTGTTAGTATTAGTAGTTGTAGCAGTCACAGCAGCAGCAGCAACAGGAGGAGTTGTAGTAGTGGTGGTAGTAGTAGTAGTTGTAGTTGTAGTGGTAGTAGTAGTGGTGGTGGTGGAAGTGGTAAAAGCAGTAGTAGTAGGAGTAATAATAGCGGTAGTAGTAGTAGTAGGGGTATTTGTAGTAGTAGTAGTTCAAGCTGGAGTATTAGGAGTAGTAAAAGTAGCAGTAGTCATAGTAGTAGTGGCAGCAGCAGCAGCAGCAGCAGGAGTAGTTATAGTAGTAGTAGCAAGCATAGTCATAGTTGTTGTAGTTGTAGTTGGTGTATCACGAGTAGTAGTAGTAGTAGTTGGAGCCGTAGTAGTAGTAGTAGTACTTGGAGTAGCAATAGTAGTAGTTGTTGTAGTAGTAGTAGCTGCAGCTAGGGTAGTAGTAATAGTTATAGTAGCTGTATTTGTGGTAGTAGTCATAGTAGTAGTATTAGTAGGAGTAAAATTATTAGTACTAGTAGCTGTAGTAGTAGTAGTAGTAGTATTTATTGTTGTTATTATTGTGTATTAGTAGTAGTAGGAGTAGCAGCAAAAGTACCAGTAGTCGTAGTAATAGTAGTAGTAGTAGTAGTAGTAGTAGTAGTAGTGGAAGTTGTAGTTGGGATATTATGAGTAGTAGTAGTAGTGGTAGTAGTCGTAGTAGTAGTAGTAGTAGTCGTAGCAGTAGCGATAGTAGTAGTAGTAGTAGTAGCTGTTGTACTAGTAATAATAGTCATAGTCGTAGTCATAGTAGTAATAGAAGTAGTAGTAGTAGAGGTTGTTGTTGGAGTATAAGAATAAGTAGCAGTTGTAGTAGTAGAAGTTCTAGCAGCAATAGTAGTAGTAGTTGCAATAGTAGTATAGCAGTTGCAGCGGCAGCGGCAGCAGCAGTAGTAGTGGCATTTTGGGTAGTAGTAGCAGTAGTATTAGTAATTGTATTAGTAGTAGTCGCAGTAGAAGTAGTAGTAGGGGTTGAAGTAGTAGTAGTTGTAGTATTAGCAGCAGTGGTAGTAGCAGTAGGTGTGGTAGTGGTAGTAGCTATAGTAGTAGTATTAGTAGTAGTAGCGATAGTAGTGCAAATAGTAGTTGTAGTAGTTGCAACAATAGCACCAACAGCAGCAGTAGTGTGGAAGTAGCAGAAGTAGTTTCAATAGTAGTAGGAGTAGTAGTGGTAATAGGTGTAGTAGTAATAGGAGTAGTAGTTGTTGTAGCTGTAATAGTGGTAATAATAGTTGTAGTATTCGTAGCAGTAGTAGTCGCAGTAGTAAAGGGTGTACTTGTAGTAGTAGGAGGAGGAGAAGTAGTAGTAGGAGTAGCAGTTGTATTTGTAGTAGTAGTTGTTGTTATAGTAGTAATAATAGCAGTATTAGTAGTATTTGCGGTAGTAGTGGCAATGGTAGAAGTAATAATAGTTCTAGTAGGAGTTGGAGTATTAGTTATAGTATTGGTTGTAGTAGTACGAGTGTTATGAGGAGGAGGAGGAGTAGTAGTAGTAGTAGTAGTTGGAGATGTAGTAGGAGTCATAATAGTAGTAGCAGCAGCATCAACAGCAATAGTAATAGTAGTAGCAATAGTAGTAGCAGTCACAGTAGTAGTGGTAGTAGTAGTAGCAGCAGCAGTAGGAGTTGAATTAGGAATAGTAATAGTAGTAGTAATAGTAGCAGTAGTTGTAGTAGTTTGTGAAGTAATTGTGGTAGTAGTACTCACAACAGCAACAATAGTAGCTACGGCAGCAGCAATAGCTGTAGCAGCAACAGCAGTGGCGACAGTAGTAGTCTTAGTAGTAGTAGTAGTAGTTGCAGTAGCAGTGGTAGTATTACTAGTTGTAGTAGAAGCAACAAAAGACCAGTAGTTGTTGAAGTAGTAGTAGTTGTAATTATTGTAGCCGAAGTTGTAGAAGTAGTATTATTAGTAGTAATAGCAGCTATAGTAGAAGAAGTAGTAGTGGAAGTAGAAATAGTAGTGGAAGTAGAAATGTAGTTGTAGTAGTATTAGTTGTAGGAGCAGTAGCGGCAGCGGCAACAACAATACTAGTTGTAGTACTACTACTAGTAGTAGTATTAGTAATAGCAGCGCTAGTGGTAGTAGTAGCAGAAGTAGTAGCTATAGTAGCAGCAGTTACAGCACTAGTAGTTATAGTAGTGTTAGCCATAGGAGTAGTAGTGGTAGTAGTAGAAGTCATAGTAATAGTAGTAGCGGTAGCCATAGTGGTGGTAGCAGTAGTGGTAGCAGTAGTAATTATAGTGGTAGTCATAGCAGTAGTACTTGCTATAGTAATATTAGCAGGAGTAGTAGCAATATTACTAGCATTAGTAGTTGTAGAAGCAATAGCAATAGTAGTAGTTGCAGTATATATAGTAGTAGTAGTAGAAATAGTAGTAGAAGTAGTAATAGTAGTTGTAGCCGCTATAGTAACAAAAGTAGTAATAGTAGTAGTGTCAGTAGTAGTAGTAGTAGCAGCAGCAGTAGTAGTCATTGTAGGAGTGGAAGTAGCAGAGTTGTAGTAGTAGAAGTAATAGCAACATGAGTCGTAGTTGTAGTATTAGAATTAGTAGTAGTAGGAGTGGTAGTAGGAGTAGTAGAAGTAGTTGCAGCAACAGCAGTAGTAGAAGTCATAGTGCAAGTAGTAATGGAAGTAGTTGTAGCAATAGTAGTAGTAGTAGTGCTTGTAGTATTAGAAGTAGTAGTAGCAGCTGTAATAGTAGCATTACTATTATTAATTGATGTAGTAGTAGTAGCAGTAATAGTAGCACTACTAGTATTAATTAAAGTAGTAGTAGTTGTTGCAGTAGTAGTAATGGTAGTAGTGGTGGTGGTGGTAGTAATAGTAGTGGAAGTTACAGTTGGAGTATTAGGAGTAGTAGTCGTTGTTGTTGTTGCAGTTGTAGTTGTAATAGTAGTAGTAGTTGCAGAAGTAGTAGTAGCATTAGCAATATTAGTAGTAGTGGTAGTAGTTTGGATAGTAGTAGCGGTAGTAGTAATAGTAGTTGTATTAGTAGTAGTTGTAGGGTACTAGTAGTAGGAGCAGGAGTACTAGTATAGTTTCATAGTAGTAGCAGTAGCAGCAGGAGTTGCTGTGTAATAGTAGCTATAGCAAGAGGAGGAGGAGGAGGAGGAGGAGGAGGAGGAGGAGGAGGAGGAGGAGTAGTAGTAGTAGTAGTATTAGTAGTAGTTGTAGTAGTAGCAATAACAACAGCAGCATCAGTTGTAGTAGTAGAAGTAGTAGAAGTAGTTTCAATAGTAGTATTAGCAGTAGTAGTGCAGCAGTAGTAGTAGCAGTAGTAATAGGTGTACTAGTAGTAGTAGTAGTAGCAGCAATAGTAATAGGAGTAGCAATAGTTGTAGGAGTAGTAGCAGCGGTAATAGGTGTAGTATTAGTAGTAGTTGGGGTAGTAATTGTAGTGTTAGAAGTAATAATAGTTGTATTTGGTGTTGTAGTTGTAGTAGTTGCTGTAATAGTATGAGTGTTAGGAGTAGTAGTTGTTGTTGTTGACGTCGTTAGGGTCAAAGTAGTAATAACAGCAGCATCAACCTCAATAGTAATAGTAGTAGCAATAGTAGTAGTAGCTGCAGTAGTAGTGGTAGTAGAAGTAGAAGCAGTAGCAGGAGTAGTAGTAGTCACAGTACTAGTAGTAGTTATTGTTGTACTACTAGTAGTAGTAGTAGTAGCAGTAGTAGTTATTATTTCAGAAGTAGTTCTTGTAGTAGTACTCACAGCAGTGCAACAGTAGTAGCAGTGGCGGCAACATCAACAGTAGCAGCAATTACAGTAGTAGTAGTAGTAGCAGCAGTTGTAGTCGCAACAATATAGTGGTAGTAGTCATAGTAATAGTCATAGTAGTAGTAGTAGTAGTAGTAATAGAAGTGCATGTAGGAGTATGAGTATTAGGAGGAGTAGTAGTGGTTGTTGTAGTAGTAGTAGTACGAGTAATAGTAGTAGTACTGGTAGTAGTAGTGGTAGTAGTAAGAGTAAATGTAGTAAGAGTAGTAGGAGTAGTAGCAGTAGGAGGAGGTGGAGGAGGAGGAGGAGAAGTAGTAGTAGTAATATTAGTAGTAGTACTCGGAGCAACAGTAGTAGTAGTAACAATAGTAGTAATACTAGTAATAGTAGTACTAGTAATAGTAGTACTAGTAATAGTAGTAGTAGTGGTAGTAGTTGTAGTAGGAGTAGGAGTAGGAGTAGTAGTAGTAGCAGTAGCAGCAGTAGTAGTAGTTGGCACACTGCTAGTAGTAGAAGAAGTAGTAGTTGTTGTAGTAGTTAGTAGTAGGTAATAGTAGTTGTAGGAGTAACAGTTGTTGTTGTAGTAGTAGTTGTACTAGTAGTAGTAATCTACTAGTAGTAGTACTAGTAGATTTAGTAGTAGTAATTGGAGGAGGAGGAGTAGTAGGAGTAGAAATAGAAGTATTTGCAGTAGTAGTAGTAATACTAGAAGTAATAGTAGTACTAGTATTAGACATAGTTATTGTTGTAGTAGTAGTGATAGCAGGAGTTGTAAGAGTAGGAGTAGGAGTGGTAGTTGTAGTAGAAGTAGTAGTAGTAGTAGGTGTAGTAGTAATATTGGTAGTAGTTGTAGCCGTAGTAGAAGTAGTAGCAGC
This sequence comes from Trichopus zeylanicus subsp. travancoricus, assembly GCA_005019695.1. Taxonomy (NCBI): domain Eukaryota; kingdom Viridiplantae; phylum Streptophyta; class Magnoliopsida; order Dioscoreales; family Dioscoreaceae; genus Trichopus; species Trichopus zeylanicus. Next base: position 12,507 of record RXID01012285.1, on the reverse strand, counting down.
AAGAGTCGTAGCTATAGTTGTAGAATTTGTAGTAGTTGAAGCAGCAGTACTAATAGCAGCAGCAGCAGTAGTTGCAGTAATAGTAATAGTAGTAGTAGAAGTATTTATAGTAATTGTTGCAGTAGTAGTACTAGTAGTATTAGAAGTTGTGTTAGTAGTAGTAATATTGGTATTAGTGGTTGTAGTTGTAGTAGTATCAATTATTGCATTAGGGGTAGTAGTAGTTATTGTTGTAGCAGCTGCAGCCATAGTAGTAGTAGCAGCGGGTGCATTAGTAGTAGTGTCTGAAGTAGTAGTAGTAGTAGTTGAAATAGAAGTAGTAGTGGTGCCAGTAGTAGTAGCTATACCCAAAGTTGCAGTAGGAGCAGTTGCAGTAGTAGTAGTACCTCAAGTAGTAGAACCCGAAGTAGTAGTACCTAAGGTGGCAGTTGTAGCAGTTGTAGAAATAGTAGTTGTAGTTGTAGTAGTAGCAGTAGTAGTAGTAGTGGTACCGGAAGTAGCAATAGCGACAGTTGTAGAAGTAGAAGTAGTAGTAGTAGTAACAATAGTGGTAGTAGTAGTTATAGTAGTAATTGTAGTAGCAGCAGTAGTAGCAAAAGTTGTACTAGTATGAGTAGGTGTAATAGTTGTACTAGTAGTAGAGGTAGTTGAAGTTGTTGTAGTATTAGAAGTATTGGAAGCCGTAGCAGTAGCAGTAGTAGTTGCAGTAGTAGTTGCATCAGTTGTAGTAGTACTAGTAGTAGCAGTAGTGACAGTAGTAGTGGCAGTAGTTGCTACAGAAGCGGTAGCAGTAGTAGTAGCAGTAGTTGTAATAGTAGTAGAGGTAGTGGACGAAGTAACAATAGTAGTAGTAGTAGCTGTAGTAGTAGTAATAGTAGTAGTAGAAGTAGTAGTAGCAGTAGTAGTAGTAGCAAAAATAGTAAAATTAGTGGTAGTAGTAGAAGTAGTTGCAATAGTATTGGCAGTAGTAATAGCAGTAGAACAAGCAGCAATAGTGGTAGTAGTAACGGTTGTAGTTGTAGTAGTATTGGTAGTAGTAGTATTACGAATAGCAACAATAGTAGCAGTAGTAGTAGTTGCAGCAGCAATAACAGCAACAACAGTAGTAGTAGTTGTAGTACAAGCAGTCAGAGTCGCAGTAGTTGTTACAGAAATGACAGTCGTAGTAATAGTGGTTGTGACAGTAGTAGCAGCAAAAGCAGTAGTAGCAACAATAGCAGTTATTGCAGAGTTGTATTAGTAGAAGTAGTAGGAGTAGCAGAAGAAATAGTTGTTTTAATTGTTCTAGTGGAAGTAGTAGGTGTAGTAGTAGCAGCAGTAGTGGTAGTAGCAGAAGTAGAAGTTGTAGTAGTACCAGTAATGGTAGTAGTCATAGTAGTAATAGTTGAAGTAGTACTCGTAATCGTAGAAGCAATAGTAGTAGTAGTTGCAGCAGTTGCAGCAGCAGTGGTAGTAGTATTAGAAGTAGCAGCAGCAACAGAAGTAGTAGTTGTAGTAGTAATTGTAGTAGTTATTATTGTTGTGGTTGTAGGAGGCAGAGTAGTAGTAGTTGTTGTTGTAGCATCAGCAACAATTGTTGTAGTAGTGGTAGTAGTAATAGTAGTTGTTGTAGTCAGAGTAGAAGTAGTAGCTGTAGTAGTAGAAGCAGTAGGAGTTGTAGTTGCAGCTTCTGGAGTAGTAGTAGTAATCGTAGTAGTAGTAGTTGAAGTAGTTGTAGTAGCAATAGTAGTAGCAGTGGTAGTAGCAGGAGTTGTAGTAGTAGTTATAGGAAAAGTTTTAGTAGTTGTTGTTATTATTGCTGTAATAGTAGTGGTAGCAGTAATAGGAGTAGTAGCAATAGTAGTGGTAGCAGCTGTAATAGCCATCCTGGTAGTAGTAGTTGTAGTAGTTGTAGTGTTTGTAGTAGTGGTAGTAGTAGTTGTGGTAGCAGTAGTAGCAGCTATAGTAGTTGTAGTAGTAGTAGTAGTAGCCATAGTAGTAGAAGCGGTAGCAGTTGTAGTAGTAGCAGTAGGAGTAGTGGTAGTCGTAGTAGCAGCAATACTTGTAGTAGTAGTTGTAGTAGTAGTAGTAGTAGTTGAAGTAGTCATAGTAGCAATTGTAGTAGTAGTGGCAGTAGCAGGTGTAGTAGTAGTAGCAGTAGGAGAAGTAGGAGTAGTAGTAGTTGTTGTTGTTATATTAGTAGTAGTAGCAGTAGTAGTAGTAGAACCTGTAATAGTCATTGCTATAGTAGTAGTTTTAGTAGTTGTAGTATTTGTAGTAGTGGTAGTAGTAGTTGTGGGAGTAGGAACAGCAACAAAAGTAGTAGTAGTAGCAGCAGCAGAAGTAGCAGGAGTAGGATTAGTAGTAATAGAAGTAGTATGAGTGTTAGTTTTAGTATTAGTAGTAGCAGTACTAGTACTAGTTTTAGGATTAGTAGTAGTAGTCGAAGGAATAGTAATAGTAGTAGAAGTATTAGTAGCAGTAATAGTAGTAGCAACAGCAGTAGTAGTAACAATAGTAGTAGTAGTAGTCATAGTAGTAGTAGTAGTAGTGGTAGTAATAGGAGTAGGTGTAGTAGTATGAGTAGCAATAGGAGTAGTAGTAGTAGTAGAAGTAATGGTAGTAGTAGTAGAGTATAGTAGTGTAGTAGCAGTAGTAGTGAAGTAGTAATAGTAGTTGCGAGTCGTCGTGTCTCCTAGTATTCGTGTCGTACAGCTCGCGTAGGGAGGAGTAGTAGTCGTCGTCGGTCCTCAACGTCCGTGTCCGGCGTTGTCGCAGCCGGCGTCGCCCGCCGCAGCAGCGGCTAGTACGTCGCGGATCGTCAAACGTTCTGGTCGTTTCGGCGGCGTCCGTTCCAGTCGTATAGTAATGTTTACCGGTTGCCGCAAAGCAGGAGTAGGAGTAGTGGTGAGAGTAGTAGTAGGAGAGTGTAGTAGTAGTAGTAGGCAACAGTAGTAGTAGTAGAAGTAGTTGCAATAGTAGTAGTAGAAGAAGTTGAAGAAGTTGTAGTTGCAATAGTAGTAGCAGTAGCGGCAGTAGTAGGAGAAGTTTTAGTAGTTGTACTGTTAGTAGTAGTAGTATTATTTGTAGTAATAGTGGTAGTTGTAGATGTAGTAGTAGTATTAGTTGTATTAGTTGTATTTGTTGTAGTAGTAGTGTAGTAAAAGTAGCAGTAGAGGTTGTTCTAGAAGTAGTAGTTGTATTAATAGCACCAGCAGCAGTAGTAGTTGTAGTAGTAGTAGAAGTAGTAGTAGTAGAAGCAACAGTAGTTGTTGTGGTAGTAGGAGGCAGAGTAGTGGTAGTTGTTGTTGTTGTTGTTGAAGCAGCAATAGCAACAGTTGTTGTTGTCGTAGTACTAGTAGTGGTATTTGTTGTTGTAGTAGTTGTAGTAGTAGTAGTAGTAGCATTAAGAGTATCAGTAGTTGCTATACGTGTAGTAGTAGTTGTTGTAGCAATACTAGTAGCAAGAGTAGTAGTAGTAGTATTAGTCGAAGTAGTAGTAGTACCAATGGTAGTAGTTGTAGTCATAGCAGGATGAGTAATAGCAGTAGTAGTAGACAGAGAGGTTTTAGTAGCTGTAGTAGTAGCAATAATAGTAGTAGTAGCAGTCATAGGAGTAGTACTTGTGGAAGTACTTGTAGTAGCTATAATAGCAGTTGTTGTTGTAGTAGTTGTAGTATTTGTAGTAGAAGTAGTTGCAAGAATAGTTGTAATAGTAGGTGGAGTAGTAGTAGTTCGAGTGGTAGTAGTATTTGTAGTAGCAGCAGTAGTAGTAGTTCTAGAGGTAGTAGCAGCAGTCGCAGTAGTAGTAGCAGTAAAAGTAGTAGTACGCAACAGTATTTGCAATAGTAGGTGTAGTAGTAGTAGTAGTAGTAGTAGTAGTAGTATTAGTTCTGATTGTAGTAGTCGCAGTAGTAGTAGTAGTAGAAATACTAGCAACAACAGTAGTAGTAGTAGCATTGGGAGTAGGAGTAGGAGTAGGAGGGGGAGTAGTAGTAGTGGTACTTGTAGTAGTAGTCGCTGTAGGTGTAGTAGCAGTAGGAGTAGTAATAGGAGTAGGAGTAGTAGTAGTTGTAGTAGTAGTAGAAGTAGTAGTAGTAGAAATAGTAGTAGTAGTAGTAAAAGTAGTTGTAGTAGTAGTTTATTATTATTATTATTATTATTATTATTATTATTATTAGAAATAGTAGTAGTATGTCTATTAGTAGTAGCAGTTGTACTAGTAGAGCAGCAGTAGTTGTAGTAGTAGTAGGAGCAGGAGTTGTAGTAGTTGTAGTAGTTGTAGTTGGAGTAGGAGTAGGAGTAGTAGATGTAGTAGAAGTAGAAGGAGTAGGTGCAAGAGTAGCAGTAGCACTAGTAGTTGTAGTAGCAGGTGTATTAGCAATTGCAGTAGTAGTAGTACGAGTAGTAGTACTAGTAGTTATAGTAGTAGCAGCTGCAGCCGCAATAGCAATAGTAATACTAGAAGTAGTAGTTGTAGTAGTTTTAGTAGTAGCAGTAGTAGTGGTAGTAGTAGTAGAAGTAGTAGTAGTAATTGTAGTAGTAGTGGTAGGAGTATTAGTAGTAGTACTTGCACTAGTAGAGTAGTAGTTGTTGTTGTTGTAGTAGGAGTAGGAGTAGTAGTTGTTGTAATAGGAGTAGGAGTAGTAGCAAAAGTAGTAGTAGCAGCTATAGGAGTAGGAGTTGGAGTAGTAGTTGTAATAGTAAAAGAAGTAGTAGTAGTAGTTATAGTAGCTTTAGTAGTACTAATAGTGGTTGTAGTAGTAGTAGCAGCAGTAGCAGTATACTAGTAGTTGTAGTTGTAGTAGTAGTAGTTGTAGAAGTAGTAGTAGGGGGAGTAGTGGTAGTAGTAGTAGTAGTAGTAGTATTAATAGTTGTAGCATCAGTAGTAGTAGTCGTACTAATATTAGTTGTAGTAGTAATGGTAGGAGTTGGAGAAGAGTAAGAGTAGAAGTAGTTGTTGTTGTTATTATATTAGTAGTAATGGTAGTAGTAGTAGTACGAGTAGGACTCAGTATAGTATTAGTAATAGGGGTAGTAGTGGTTCGAGTAGTGGTACTCATAGTAGTAGTAGTAGTAGAAGTAGTTGGACTAGTTGTCGTATTAGTAGTTGTAGTTGTAGAAGTAGTTGTAGTAGTAGGAGCAATTGTAGTAGCAGTAGTAGTAGTAGTTGTCATAATTGTAGCAGCATTAGTAGCAATAGCAGTTGTTGTAATTGCAGTAGTGGTAGTTGTAGCAGTATTAGTAGTCAGAGTAGTAGTAGTAGGTGAAGAAGTTGTAGTAGTAGCAGTAGGTGTAACAGTAGTACAAGTAGTAGTAATATTAGTAGTAGTAGTAGTGGTATTTGTTGTAGTAGTATCAGTAGTAGTAGCTGTAGTATTTGTAGTAGCAATGGTTGTAGTAGTAATGGTAGTACCGAAAGCAGTAATAGTCGTAATAGTAGTAGCTATAGTAGTAGTAATAGTTGCAGCAGTAGTTGCTATAGTAGTAGCAGTAGATTTAGTAGTAGCAGTAGCAATAGTAGTGGCAGTAGTAGCAGTAGTAGCTGTAGTAACGGTAGTAGTAGTTGCTGCTGTAGCAATAGCGAAAGTAGCAACACCAGCAGTAGTACTAGTAGTAGCAGTAGCTGTAGCAGTAGTAGTAGTAACATTAGTGGTAAAAGTAGTAGTAGCAGTAGCAACATCAATAGTAGTAGCACTATTATTAGTAGTAGTAATAGTTGTTGTTGTTGTAGTAGTAGTAGTAATAGTAGTAGTGGTAGTCAGAGTTTTAGTAGTAGCAACAATATTAGTGGTTGTTGTAGTAGTAGTAGTCGCAGAAGTGGCATAACTAGAAGTAGTATAAGTAGTAGGAGTAGTAGTAGCAATAGCAGCAGTAGCAGTAGGAGCAGCAGCAGCAGTAGTGGTAGTTGTAATAGTTATAGCAGTAGTAGTTGTAGTGCCCATTGTAGCAATAGTAGCAATTATAGAAGTAGTAGTAGTAGCAGCAACAGTAGCAGCAGTAGTAGTAGTGGCTGTAGTGCTGGTAGTAATAGCAATTGTAGTAATAGCAGTAACTGCAGTTATTACTGTAGAAGAATTATTAGTAGCAATAGCAATAAGAGCAAAAGCAGTTGTAGCAATAGTATAGGTAGTAAGAGCAATAGCAGTAGCAACAGCAGTAGTAGTAGTAGTAGAAGCATTAGTAGTAGTAGCAGAAGTGGTAGTAGTTGTGGTTATGTTAGAGGTTATAGTAGTAGTAGTCGTAGTACTTGTAGTAGTAGGAGAAGTAGTAGTAGTAGGAGTAGTAGTAGTAGTAGTCGCAGTAGTAATAGTTGTACTAGGAGTAGAAGTAGGAATAGTACCATTAGTAGTAGGAGTGGCAGTAGCAGTAGTAGTTGTAGTTGTACCAATAGTAGTAGTAGTAGTAGTGATAGTAATAGTAATAGCTGTAGCATTAGTATTAGTAACAGTAATAGTAATTGTAGTAGTATTAGAAGAAGTAGTAGTAGTACTACTACTACTTCTATTGCGAGTAGTACGAGTAGGAGTAGTAGTAGTTGGAGAAGTGGTAGTAGTAGTTATAGTAGGAGTAGCTGTAGCAGTAGGAGTTAGAGTAGGTGTAGTAGTTGTAGGAGCATGTGTAGTAGAAGTAGTCGTAGTAGCAGTAGTAGTATTAGTGGTAGTAGTAGTTGTAGTAGTAGTAGTAGTAGTAGTAGTAGTAGTAGTAGTAGTAGTAGTAGCAGCAGTAGTAGTAGTAGCAGCAACAACAACAGTAGTAGTTGTAGTTGCAGCAGGAGTAGCAGCATCTATAGTAGTAGTAGTGGTAGTAGTGGCAGTAGTAGGAGCGGTAGTTGGAGTCAGTATAGGAGTAGTTGTAGGGGTAGCAGTAGTTTGTGTAGTGGTCCTTGTTGTAGTAGTAGGAGTAGAAGTAGACGTTGGTGTTGGAGTAGGAGTAGGAGTAGTAGTTGCAATAGTAGAAGTGGTAGGAGTAGCAGTTGTAGTAGCAGTAGTAGTACTTGTAGTGGTTGTTCTAATAGAAGTAGCAGCAGCAATAGCACTTGTAGTTGTTGTTGTTATAGCAGTAGTAGATGTAGAAGTAAGAGGAGTAGTGGTAATAATAGTAGTAGTTGTTGTTGTTGTGTTAGTTGCAGCATCAGTAGTATTAGGAGTAGTGGAAATAATAGTAGTTGTATTAGTAGTAGTAGTAATACTATTGTTAGTTATAATAGTAGTAGTAGGAGTTGGAGTAAGAGTAGTCATAGAAGTAGTAGCAGCTGCTGTAGTAGTAGTAGTAGCAGTAGCATAGGTAGGAGTAGGAGTAGTAGTGGTAGAGTAGGAGTAGAAATGGTAGTAGTAGTAGCATTCAGAGTAGGAGTAGGAGTCGTAGCAGAACTTATAGTAGTAGTGGTTGCATTAATAGTAGTTGTATTAGTAGTAATAGTGGTAGTAGTTGTAGTATTAGTAGTAGGCATAGTGGAAGTAGTATTAGGAGTAGTGGTACTTGTAGTAGTAGTGGGAGTAGGAGTAGCAGTTGGAGTTGGACTAGGAGTACTAGTAGCAGTAGTAGGAGTAGTAGTCAAATTAGTAGTTGCAATTGTAGTAATAGTGGTATTAGTAGGAGTAGTAGTGATAGCGGTGGTAGCAGCAGCAGTAGTTAGAGTAGTAGTAGGAGTAGTAGTTGTTGTTGTTGCAGGAGTAGTAGTTGTAGTAGGACTAGTAGTAGTAGTTGTTGTTGTAGTAGTAATAATAATAATAGTAGTACTAGTAGTCGTGGTAGTAGTAGCAGTAGCAGTAGTAGTAATAGGTGTAGTAGTTGTAGTAGTAGTGGGAGTAGTAGTACTCGTAGTAATAGTTGTAGTAGTTGTAGTAGTAGTAGTAGAAGTAGTAGTAGATATAGTAGCAGTAGTAGTTGTTGTAGTAGGAATAACAACAGCAGCAGCAGTAGTCGTAGAAGTAGTAGTAGTCAAAGTCGGAGCAGGAATAGTTGCAGTTGTTGTAGTAGTATTAACAGAAGTAGTAGCAATAGAAGTAGTAGTAGTAGAAGTAGTTGTAATAGAAGTACCAGAAATAGTATAAGTTGTAGTATTAGTAATAGTATTAATAGTATAAGTGGGTGTACAAGTAGTAGTAGTTGTAGTAGTACTAGGAATAGGAGTAGTAATAGTTGTAGTGGCAGTAGAAGTAGGAGTAGTAGCAGTTGTATTAGTAGTAGTAGTAGTAGTGGTAGTAATAATAACTGTAGTAGCATTAGTAGTACTACTCGCACTAGTATTAGTAGTAGTTGTAGTAGTAGTAGTTGTTGTATTCAAAGTAATTGTAGTACTATTGCGAGTAGTAGGAGTAGTAGTAGTTTGAGTAGTGGTAGTAGTTGTTGTAGTAGTAGGAACAGTAGTAGTAGCAGCAGCAGTAGTAGTAGGATGCGTTGTAGTAGAAGTAGTAGTAGAAGTAGTAGTAGCAGCAACAGCAACAGTAGTAGTAGTAGTAGGAGTAGTAGTAGTAGTGGCAGCAGTAGCAGGAGTAGTAGAAGTAGTTGTCGCAACAGCAGCAGCAGTAGTAGTAGTAATAGAGGTAGTAGTGGCAGTAGTTGTTGTAGTTGTAGTAGTAGGAGTTGGTATAGGAGTAGTTGTAGGGGTAGTAGTAGTACTAGTTTGTCTTGTGGTACTAGTAGTTGTAGTAGGAGTAGAAGTAGCAGTTGGAGGTGGAGTAGGAGAAGGAGTAGTATGAGCAATAGTAGAAGAAGTAGCAATAGCAGTTGTAGTAACAACAGTAGTAGTAGTAGTGGTTGTCGTAGTAGTCGCAGCAGCAACAGTAGCAGTTGTAGTTGCAATAGTAGTAGTTGTTGTTGTATTAGTAATAGTAGTAGTATTAGCAGTAGTGAGAGTTACACATCATCAGTAGTAGTAGTAGTAGTAGTGATAGTTGCAACAGCAGTAGTAGTAGTTATATTGTAGTAGTGTAGTTGGTAGTTGAGTAGTAGTAGCAGTAGGAGTAGTAGTTTAGTAGTAGTAGTCGTATTAGTAGTTGTAGTTATAGTAGCAGTAGTTGTAGTAGTAGTGGCAGTAGTGGTGGTAACAGTGGCAGTAGTAGGAGCAATAGTTGTAGTTGTGGTAGTAGTTGTTGTAATAGTAGTAAGAGTAGTAGTAGTAGTAGCAGCAGCAGCAGTAGTAATAGCAGTAGTGGTTGTAGCAGTAGTAGTAGTAGTTCGAGTAAGAGGAGTAGTAGGTGTAGTAGTTGTAGTAGAAGTGGTAGCAGTAGTAGTCGTAGTAGTAGTAGTTGTTGTTGTAATAGTAGTAGTAGAAGTAGTAGCAGAAATAGTAGCAATAGTTGTAGTTGTTGTAGGAGCAGTAGCAACGGCGGTAGTAGTCGTAGCCATAGTAGTAGTAGGAGTTGGAGTGGCAGTACTTGTAGCAGTAGTAGTTGTTGTTGTAGTAGTAGCAGTAGTAACAGCAGTGATAGGAGTAGTAGTAGCCGAAGCAGCAGTAGTTGCAGTAGTAGTAGTTGTTGTTGTAGTAATTGAATAAGTAGTAGCGGTTGTAATAGGAGGAGTAGTAGTAGTAGTAGCAGTAGGGGCAAGAGTTGTAGTGGTAGAAGTAGTAGCAGTAGTAATAGTAAGAGTTCTAGTTGGCGTAGTAGTTGAAGTGGTAGTAGAAGCTATAGTAGTAGTTGCAAGAGTAGCATGAGGAATAGTTGTAGTACTAATAGTTGTATTAGTAGTAGTAGTTGTGAAAACAACAATGGCAGCAATAGTAGTAATTTAGTATTAGTTGTTATTGTAGTAGTAGTACGAGTTGGAGTAGGGGTAGTAGTAGTAGGAGTAATAGTTGTAGGAGTAGTAGTAGTAGCAGGAGTAGGAGTAGGAGTAGTAGTAGTAGTTGTTGTTGTAGTAGTGGTAGTAGTAGTAATGGTAGTAGTAGTAGCAATAGTAATAGTCATAGTAGTAGTAGGAAGAGGAGGAGTAGTAGTAGTAGTAGTAGGAAGGGGAGGTGGAGGAGTTGTAGTAGTAATACTAGTAGTAGCAGTATTATTAGTAGCAACAGCACCATTAGTCAGAATAGCAGCAGCAGTAATATCAATAGTAATACTAGTCAGAGTAGTTGTTGTAGTAGTATTAGTAGTAGTAGTAGTAGTAGTTGAATTGGTTGTACCTGCATTAGATTTAGCGGTCATAATAATAGTAGAAGAAGTAGAAGTAGTAGTAGTAGTAGCAGTTGTAGCGGCAACTACAATAGTAGTAGTAGTGTTGTAGTAGCAGCAGTAGTAGCAGTAGTAGTAGTGGCAACAACAGCATTAGTAGTATTGTAGTAGTAGTAGTAGTTGTAGTAGTAGCAGTAGCAGTAGTAGTGGTAGTAGTAACAGTAGTTGTAGTAGTAGTAGTAGCAGCAGTAGTAGAACTAGTAGTAGCAGAAGTATTAGTAGTAGTTGTTGTAGTAGTAGGAGTTGTAGCAGTAGCAGCAGCAGTAGATGCAGTAATACCTATAGTAGGAGCAGCAGCAGTAGTAGTAACAGAAGTAGCCAAAGTTGGAGTAGTAGCAGTAGTATTAGTAGTATTAGTAGAAGTAGTAGTAGTTAGAATAGTAGTAACCATTGCGGAAGAAGTAGTAGTAGTTGTAGCTATAGTAGTAGTAGCAACAGCAATAGTAGTAGTAGTAGTAATAGCAGTACCACTGATTGTAATAGTAGTAGCTGTAGTAGTTGTTGTAGTAGCAATAGTTGTAGTAGGAGAAGTAGTAGCAGTAGTGGTAGTAATATGATACGTTGTAGTAGTAGTAGTAGCAGTAGTAGTAGTACTAGCAATTGTAATAGCAGTTGAAGAAGAAATTGTTGCAGTAGGAGTGGTAGCAGCAGTAGTAGTGGTTGTAGAAATAGTAGTAGTCAGAAAAATAGTAGGAGTAGCAATATTTGTTGTAGTAGTCATAGTAGTAGAAGTAGAAGAATTAGTAGTAGTTGTAGCAGTAGTTGTTGTAGCAGCAGCAGTAGTAGTAAGATTAGTAGATGTAGTTATGATAGTAGTAGCAATAATAGTCATTGAAGCAGTGGTAGCAGTGGACGCAGTAGTAGCAGTAGTAGCCAAAATTGTAGCATTAGTCACAACTATCATAGCAGTAGTAGCAGTAATAGTCAAACAAGTAGTAGTAGTTGTAGTAATTGTAATAGTATTAATACTAGTAGTAGACGTAGTAGTAATAGTAGCAGTTGTATTAGTAGGGGTAGCAGTATTTGTACTAGAAGAAGTAGTAGAAGTAGTAACAGAAGTAGCCGAAGTAGTAGTATTAGTAGCAGCAGTAGAAGTAGAAGTCATAGTAGTAGTTGTTGTTGTTGTACTAATAATTATTGTAGTAGTTGTAGGAGTAATTGTAGTAGCAGCAGCAAAAGTAGTAGTAGTACTACCAACTGTAGAAACAACAATAATGGCAGTAGTAGTAGCAGTAGTAATAATACTTGCATTAGTAGCCGTAGTAGCAGAAGTAGTAGTAGTAGCAGTTGTAGCAGTAGTAGCAATAGCAGTATTCAGAGCAATATTAGCAGTTGTAGATATAGTAGTAGTAGTGGTGGTAGTTGTAGTGGGTGTAGCAGTAGTCGTAGAAGTAGTAGTAATTGTAGTAGTAGTAGCAGAAGTAGTAGTAGTAGTGGTTATAGTAATAGAATGGTGAAAAAAGTATTATTAGCAGTATTAGTAGTATTAGAAGAAGTAGTAGCGGTACCAGTAATCGTAATTTTAGTAGCAGCAGTAGAAATAGTAGTAGCAATAGTTGTAGCAGGAGAAGTAGGAGCAGTAGTTATAGTAATATGATAAGTTATTGTAGTAGTAGTAGTAGCAATAGAAGTAGTGCTAGCAATAGTAATAACCGTAGTAGCAGCAATTGCAGCACCAACAGTAGCAGTGGTAGCGTAAGGAGTTGTAGTAGAAAAAGTTATATGAGTAGCAGTAGTAGTTGTAATAGTTATAGGAATAGTAGTATTAGTAGTCGTAGCAACACTAGTAGTTGTAGTAGTAGTTATTGTAGTTGTAGTAGAAGTTGTTGTCGTAGTAGTTGCAAGATTAGTAGATGCAGTAGTAATAGTACTAGCAGTAGTAACCGTTGAAGTAGTCGTAGAAGTGGTAGCAGTAGTAGCAATAGTAGCCATAATTGTAGCATTAGTAGTAGCTATTGTAGCAGTAGCAGCAACAATAGTAGTAGAAGTAGTAGTAATGGTAGTAACAGTCATAGAAGCAGTAGTAGTAGTTGTAGATATAGTAATTGTAGTAGTTATAATAATAGTAGTAGAAGTAGCAGTAATAGCAACAGTAGTATTAGTAGGAGTAGCAGTAGTTGTAGTAGCAGTAGTATTAGAAGTAGCCGTAGTAGTAGTAATAGTAGTAGCAGTTGAAGTAGTAATAGTAGTAGCAGTAGTTGAAGTAGAAGTAGGAGTAGTAGTAATAATGATTGTACTAGTCATAGTAGTAGTAGTAATACTTATTGTAGTAGTAGTAGTAGTAGTAGTAGTAGTAGTAGTAGTAGTAGTAGTAGTAGTAGTAGTAGTAGTAGTAGTAGTAGTAGTAGTAGTA
>RXID01012283.1:0-174048 GCA_005019695.1 Trichopus zeylanicus subsp. travancoricus | reverse complement strand
TTTCAGATTGACTCAATTTGGACCTAAATTGATCCAGGTTTTGGCCAATCAAGCCTTGATCTAATTTGAACCCAATTAAAATTGGATCTAAACTCAAACTATTAGTTTTATGACTAAAACAGATAACCAATTAGGGCACTGATTGATTTGTTGAGTGAGTACCATTCTTGGTTCAACAAAACCAGACAACCAATTTGGGTACCAATTGTTCGATAGAGTGGCCATCTTTCTTGGTTTAATGGAACCGATCGACCTATTAAGGTACTAGTTGATTGGCAGAGGATGTGTAGTTTGGGTTTATTGGGACTTGATGATTGATTGATGAACCGGTCGACTGATAGAGAGCTTTTCTATTTGTTTGCATAGTTTTAGTCCATTTGTTCTTGTTCATTTGAGTTCAGTTGGTGTTTTGTTCTAGTCATCTTGATTTTGTTCATCTATTTTAATCAAATTGTCTTGAGTTCAATGTAATTGAGCTATTTTAATTTAATTGATTTATGTTTATCGATTTATTTTGGTTCAAGAGCCCTCATACTATTATAATAACTTTGGGGTGAACCCACAAGCTGACCTTGAGTCATGTTGGCTTTCAAGTGAGCTCATAGTCTAACCTTTAATTAGAATTTAATTTTTAGGTGAGTTTGTAAGCTGGTCCTAAACCTAATTAAACTTTCGAGTGAGTTTGTAGACTGATTTTTATTCTAAATTGGTGTTTGGACAAGTTTGAAGGTTAGCCCTTGGTCGAATTCCCATATGGATAAGCTCGCAAGCTGGCCCTAGACCAAAAGTGACTTTCAAAAAAGTCCACAAACTGATTTTAGAGCATTCGACTTTCGAGCAAGCCACAAGTTATTTCTAAGCCAAACATGACTTTTGGGTAAGTCCTGCAAGCTGGACCTAGGTCAAATGACTTTTAGACAATCCCACAAACTAGCCTTAGGTTGAGTGATGGTAAGGAGGTACTACTACAATAGGGAAATTGGAGCCATGGGTAGCCACAACAATAATGAAAGTTAGTGCATATGAGGTTCAGGCTAGCAACTGGACTACGTGCACACATGACTCTAGGTGGTGGTGAAGCAAAAAAGGAGCTCACGATATGGTTTGGGCAATAAAACCCTCAAGTCCAGTCACCCAAACTCAAGCAACCAAGGGATGTGCTTTGCTAGGTTTTGTGCAAGAGGGTGTAGTAGCTAGGGTTTCGGTGAGATGCAAATAGCAGTTAGGGCTAGTGAGGCCATAGATGGCCATGAGCGTGGATAAGATGGTTATGCAGATGTGGATGTGACATAGTTGAGCAAGACTGCAAATGGCTATAAGCATGGAGATGACCTTATGCAAGCTAATCGGAGAGGACAAGGGCAGCCAGGTGCATGGGAGGGGTAATAGGAACCTCACAAAAGACAAATGAAGGAGTAAGAAGAAAACAAAAAAAATTAATAAAGACAAGATAGTAGCCTTATATCTTCTTACTTTCTTAACAATGCTCTCTTGGTCTTCTTTCTCTCTACTTTGTGCAGAATTTCGTGCTCTTTTCATCCTAATTTTTATGCTAATAATTCATGTCCTTATTTTATTTTTGTAGGATGGAAAAGGATCTTCAAATTCAAATTAATCAATAATTTGAATTCAAGATTTGATGGGATTAGATCCCATATTTGATTCTCTAATTGATATATTTCGAGATTGAAATCTCCTAACAAAAAAATCTTTGATTACTAATAAGATTGGAGAGGGATCTATTTCTATTTCTATAGATTTGAATCTAAATTGGATAACCAGTTAAGAAACCAGTCAACCGGCTGGAAGGTCGTGTTGGTCCCAATTCATTATAACCAATTATCGATTAAAGAATCGATTGATTGACAAAGCACTACCAAATTCAGTCTATGAAAATCGGTTAGTCAGTTCATGAAGCTATTGACCGGTGTGGCCCAATTCAGTAGTTGGGCCTAAAGTTTCAATCTATGTTTATTAGAAATTAGACTTATAGTCTAACTCTAATTCTTATCGAAGTTAAAGTCAAAATTGGGTTACAAAATTCACTCAAATAAATGGCACATTAGAGTGATGACTGACGAGCAGAGCAGTGGGCTTAGAGATTTTGAGGGACAATAAGAGAGAGAGAGAGAGAGAGAGAGAGAGAGAGAGAGAGAGAGATCACGAGAGAAGGAACAATAAGGACATGACCAACAGTGACTCTTGTCGATTGATGACAATAGGCCTAGAATGAGGGATCATGGGCAATGCTCAGAGTGGAAGAAGGTCAAGATTGGGGTCACTAGGTGGTGCTCAGAGCAGGGAGGCCAATTTGTGCAGGAATTTTAACAATTCCTGCAATGAATTTATCAATTATGTAGCATGTGCACATATGTGGGACCCATCTGATTCTAGGTAGAATTTGAGAATTCCATTCGATGGAGGAAGGAATTGAAATTTGTAATTCGAGCATTATTAACAATACTAAATTTCAATAATTTCTATACTCAAATAGTAGAATTGCCGAAATTAATGGAATTGACTCCATAATTCTGTCAATTTTGGCAAAATTAGAATTCACCAAACAACATCGTAGTATAATTTTGTGTAGTACAAATAATAACATATATCATATTGAATCATACCTTGGTTGTTATGATCCTTTAGCATATTTTTTGCTTTTCTGTATAATAAATCTGGTTGATATGAAAATAAATTACATGAAACAAATTTCAAATTTCTTTAGAAGGTGATATAGATAATATTATAGGAACTTTCATATCGGGTCTTATTGAGTGAGAAACTAATTGTGCAAATCAAAAAATAAATTCAAGAATAATCATGTCTTGTCGTGAATGCTATTATTTGAAACTTTAAATTAGAGATAATGAGAAATCACTTATTTTGTTTGGTGGTAAGTTATTTCAACAATATTTAGTAGATATTTATATCGAAATTGAAACTTCTCAATTAAATTATATTCGACAAAAAAAATGCTAAGAGCAAAATATATCAAGGAATAGTGGATAGCATAAATGTTGGTGAAAGTAGAGCATAAATCATTAATCAATGAATAATTATAGCTACAAACTTTGTTGGCAGTCCATGTGACATGCAAAAAGGGTACTTAGATTTTATTGCTATATTGTGGAGATTTGGAAAATCATGTTTTTTATAATTATTAATTAAAATTCATATTAGCATAAAGTTACCGAATATTTAGAACTAGGAAAATCACCACATAATAGACTAGATTTATTAGTGAGAGTCTTCCATGTAAAACTTGAAAATCTAAAACTTTAGTTATTTAAGAAATATATCTTAGGAGAAATTATAGCTCATGTTCATATAGTTAAATTTTAAAAAAGAATACTCCCACTTGCAAGTATGATGCTGATTATAAAAGTTGAGGATAAAATAATAAATGCTAACAACTATGATAATTTTGTTTGTGGTTAAATTTCAGATCTATATGAGTACTCAATAATGCATACTTGAGTTAGACAATACATGATCCACATGTCATGTAATATTTTAAAAAAGGGAAGTCAAAGATTTTATCGTAGAAAATATGTGTAATCATAAATATTCTCATATTTTTTATAATAAAACAATTCAACGTATTGATCGTATCCAATATACAAACATGAAAATAACGATTTACAAAATTTTACAAGAAATTGTTTATTCGACAACCAACATGTTGTACCATATAACCTTTATTTGCTTGCACATTATAATTGTCATATCAACATTAAAATTGATTCATTAATCAAATTAATTAAGTGTCTTTATAAATATATATAAAGGCCATGATCATATCACTTGTACTATTTATATAGAAGATACTTCAACATATGTACTAGATGAAATAAAATAATATCAAGATGCACTGTGGATATCACCACTCGAAGCAATATGGTGAATATATGGGTTTTATTTATATAAAATCTATCTCTCATTACTAAACTTAAAATTGCATTTATCTAAAGTACACATTGTAAATTTTGACAAAAACTAGAATCCAAGAAAGATATTATTTAATGAACACTACTTAAAGACAATACTAACTTGAGTGTTTTTCAAAAAATATAGTTGATACAAATGCTTATCAATATTATTACTGTGAGTTCCTTGAACACTTTGTTTGAAATATCAAAGAAAAAACTTGGAAATAACGACAACAACATAGTGATATTGGTAGACTTATCTTTGTTATTCCTAAAAAAATCTAAACAATATTTTTTGTGATTTTTGTTAAATTATTGTAAAGGAGTTTTATCTTTTCAAGATTTATGAATAGTTAATGGTGTAATTTATAATAATTTTAAAGTAGCATTTGAAGCATATGGATTACTTGAAAATGATACTTTTATTTGAAAAAAAGAAAAATTTGTAAATTTTTTGGGTATAGCATCTAATTCATGAGAATAAATAAAATTATAAAAAGAAAAATAAACCTAAAAATCTACCCACCATTTCGATCGAGGAGGACCCGAAAGTCCCTTCCTACCTACTTTTTTGGGTATAAGGGTTAAATTTAAAATGCAATGTAATAAAGAAACTAAAACTCTAATCTAGATGCATGGATGGAATAAAAAAAAAAGTAAGAAAGATATAATAGAAAGTGGAGAGATGTAACCTATATCATCAAAAGAAGATCATTCTTCGATCAAAACTTCGACATTAATAAAAAAAATTCGATTTTGGATCTCAACAGAGCCTCATGGTCACCTTAGAAATCCTTCTTGTCCATTTGAGAACTTCTATCACAAAATAAAAACTTTTAGTATATTTTTTTCAAGTCTCTTTGCTAGAAATAGATTATATTTATAGGGTGAAGAGAGATATTTAGGAGAAACTTTGACTGTCAGTTTCAGGTAAATTTTTAGTTAATGACTGTGTATGATAAGAACAAAAATTAGACGGTAGAGATTATGTCACATCCTCGATCCTAATTGAAGAAAATGCAGAAATCAAACGATGGTTGGCACCCCCATCAAGAAAGGGGGGCACTAGGATCTTGGCACCCCATTTTTGGGTGCTAAAAATTTGACACCCAAAAATTTGGATTTCGAATATTTAAAATTTAAATTTTCAGTCTATTTTTAGCTCGTTTTTAGCCCATTTTTCTCATGAATTCCAATTCATATTCTTGATGTACTTTTCACATAAAACTCCAAATTTTTGAATACACTATAGTTTTATAAATAAACTTTTAAAAACTAAATTTTTACCAATAAGTCTGTTTTTAATATGATTTTATGACAGATGACTAAGGTAATAGATTCAAGATATTTTTGTAGCAATATATATATATTTTTGTAAAAAATTTCTCAAAATATGTAATTTTATAAATATGTCTCTAAAATTCATAAAATCTTGATGAAATTTAATTTTAAAATTAAAGCATCATTTTTTTTGAAAATAAAAATTTTAAACATTTGAAAATACGAGAAAGTTAATTGGAGCATGATATTTTGTGGTGTCGTGTAAGAATTCAAATAATAGGATTTGATTGACTGGGTTGATTTAAAGCTACATATCTAAGATTTAAATAAACGAAAAGGCAGATATCTATAATTATATCATCCATTATCTTTTTTCCATGCATGCTAAGATAAGCTATGTTATATAAACCAAGGTTTTACGTTTCGACCGAAACGGCTCGATTTCGGCCGGTATCGAAATGAAATCGAAATTTTCATTTCGGTTAGGATTTATTGTTCACGTACTGTTCATCTTCTTCGTTTCCGGGCGGGGCGAGC
Organism: Trichopus zeylanicus subsp. travancoricus; assembly: GCA_005019695.1. Lineage (NCBI taxonomy): Eukaryota > Viridiplantae > Streptophyta > Magnoliopsida > Dioscoreales > Dioscoreaceae > Trichopus > Trichopus zeylanicus. The sequence goes on along the minus strand of RXID01012283.1, from coordinate 168,301 downwards.
GTGGAGTGGGCGCGCAGTGAGCTCACGCGGGGATCGGGGCCGATGATGCCATCGGGGTTGGGCACATAGGACATGGGTGTTGGCACGTGGTCATAGAATGTTGCGGAAAATATCGATGTCCACCACAATTCACAATATAGAGGAAGAAAAGAAAAGAGGAAAAGATAGCACACAAGAGATATATGTGGGAAGACGATCCAGAGAATATTGTATTGATGAGGAAGAGAAAAGAGAAGATTACAACGACGGAGACGAAACTCCAATTTCACCAACTCTCACTCTCTATTTTCTATATCTCTTGAGACCCTTACATCAATGGTGTATTTATAGATGTGGCCTAATGATGTTTGAGTCAAAATAGAAGATTGACTCAAATAAGACTTCTACTAATTTAAGACTTCTAGAAGATAAATCTAGATAAGGATTAGGCCCATTAATATAATTAAGACTATCCGAAAAATCCGGATTCGAGACACCATAAAGTTAACAATCTCCACCTTGGCTCGAATCATCTTATTCTCTGAATTTGAATCTTCAATAGATGTCTTTACCATTACCTCCTGGGATAGGATCAACGACCTTGAATATTGATTAAGTCCAAACAGAGGTTGAACTTATCAATCGGAATCACCTTCGTCAACATATCTGCAGGATTTCTTAAAGTATGAATCTTTTGTAAAGAAATCTCGCCGTCTTCAATAATATCACGAATAAAATAAAATCGGACATCTATATGCTTTGATCTGGCATGATACATTTGGTTCTTCGCAAGGTGTATGGCGCTCTGACTGTCGCAAAAAATAGGAAGAACATGTTGAGAAAAACCAATTTCACTTGCCAAACCTTTTAGCCATAGGACTTCTTTAACGGCTTCTGTAGCTGCCATATACTCAGACTCTGTTGTAGATAATGCTACAGTTGACTGTAAGGTACACCTCCAACTAATAGGTTCTCCACAAAGAGTGAAAAGATAACCAGTGAGGGATCGGCGTCGATCAAGGTCTCCAGCATAGTTTGAATCGACATGGCCAATAATTTTGGCCTCTTGCACTGTGTTCCTGTCGAAACATAAATCAATATTAAGAGTACCTTTAATATATCTTAATAGCCATTTCATGGCCTGCCAATGCTCTTTTCCTGGATTTGCCATGTAACGACTAACAACACTGACTGCTTGTGCAATATCAGGTCTTGTGCATACCATAGCATACATTAGACTTCCAACAACACTTGAAAATGGGATGTTCTCCATGTATGCATGCTCTTCATCTGTAGAAGGACATTGTTGAGCTAAAAGCTTGAAGTGAGATGCCAAATGAGTACCAATGGATTTTGAATTCTGCCTGTGAAAACGAGAAATAATTTTCTCAAGATATTTGCTCTGTTTGAGCCATAATTTTTCATGCTTTCGATCTCGATCAATCTCCATACCGAGAATCTTCCTTGCAGCACCTAAATCTTTCATCTCAAATTCCTTTTTCATTTTAAACTTTAAATCATTCAGTAGAGATATGTCTTGAGTAGCGATAAGCATATCATCAACATAAAAAAGCAATATAATAAATGAGTTATTGGCATGCATCTTAAAATAAACACAGCAATCATGTTTGCAGTGGATGAAATCTTGACCCAGCATAAAACTGTCAAACCTTTTATACCATTGCCTTGGGGACTGTTTCAAACCATAAAGTGATTTGTTCAACTTGCAAACAAAATTTTCTTTGCCTTCTTGGATGAACCCTTCAGGCTGTTGCATAAAAATTTGTTCTTCTACTTCTCCATGCAGAAAGGCAGTTTTGACATCAAGCTGTTCTAACTCAAGATTATGAAAAGCAACTAAAGCAAGTAGAAAACGAATAGATGTGTGTTTAACCACAGGAGAGAAAATTTCATTAATGTCAATACCCTCCTTTTGTGAATACCCTTTTGCTTAGTCGGGCCTTGAATTTAACACCATCTATCTCAGAGAAATCCTCTTTCTTTCGAAATACCCACTTGCAACCAATTGCTCGTTTACCTTTTGGTAATTTCATCAGATCCCAAGTATGGTTCTTTTGAAGAGAGTCCATCTCTTCATTCATAGCAGCTTGCCACTGAGAAGAATTCTTATCCTGTACTGCTTCTTTATAAGTAGAAGGATCACCATTGTCAGTAACTAAAGCAAAAGCTACCATATCTTCAAAACCATACCTTTCAGGTGACTTTATTTTTCTTTGAGATCTTCGAAGTGGAGTCTTTTCAGAAATTTGATTCTTAAGATTTTTTTGAGAGTTGGGTATACCCTGAATATCTTCTTCTGAAGGAATTACATGCTCCACCTCCACTTGCATTATATCATTAGGATCTTTCTTGAGAGATTTTAGCATACCACTTTCATCAAATACTATGTCTCTCTCAATAATTACATTTGAAATAGTAGGATCCCACAAACGATAGCCTTTGACGCCTTTGGCATAACCCAGGAAAATACACTTTTTGGAACGTGCATCAAACTTATCCTTGACAACATGCACATAAGCAGAGCAACCAAAAATCTTTAAAGAAGAATAATTTGCAGGTTGACCAGTCCATACCTCTTCAGGAGTCTTGCAATTAATGGCTGTTTGAGGAGAGCGATTTACAATAAAGCATGCTGTATTGACTGCTTCTGCCCAAAAATCTTTATCAAGATTAGCTGTACTGAGCATACTACGTGCTTTCTCCAATAAGGTTCTGTTCATCCTTTCAGCCACACCGTTTTGTTGAGGTTTTCCTGGGATGGTAAAGTGACGCTTGATGCCTTCATCTTCACAGAATTTGCGAAACTCTGTTGATTTGTACTCTCCGCCATTATCACTTCTGAGATATTTGATTTTTCTGCCAGTCCTTTTTTCAACTGAAGTTTTCCACCGTTTGAAAACAGAAAACACCTCGGCTTTGTGATGCAAAAAATAAATCCACACTTTTCTGGAAAAATCATCAATAAAACTGACACAATAACGAGCACCAGATTTTGATGGAATAGGAGAGCACCACACATCAGAATGAATATAATCAATTAAGCCTTTAGTGCAATGAATACCAGTGTTAAACTTTACCTTGGACTGTTTACCATAGAAATAATGCTCGCAGAAATCCAATTTGCATGAGTTGAGACCTTTCAGTAATTTTCTTTTGTTGAGCTCATTTAAACCTTGCTCACTCATATGACCGAGACGCATATGCCATAATTGAGTCATATCAGAAGAAGAAGAAGATTGAGAAATTGCTGCTCCACCTGCAATGGTTTTCCTACTAACTCATACAAATTTCCATGCTTTAGGCCCTTCATTACTATCAATGAGCCTTTAGCAACCTTAAGAACTCCACCTTCAGCAGAATACTTATAACCAGCAAAATCCATAGCACCCAAAGAGATCAAATTCTTTTTCAAATTAGGAACATGTCTGACATCAGTAAGAGTTCTAATAATATTATCAAACATCTTAATTTTGATTGTTCCAATTCCAACCGTTTTGCATGGATTATTATTACCCATCAAAACTAAACCACCATCATAAGGCGTGTAGTTTTCAAACCAATCCTTATTAGGACACATGTGATAAGAACAACCAGAATCAAGAATCCAAATATCATGGTAACGATCAACATTAGAACTAATAGAGAGAACGTTACCCAAATTATCATCAGAACTCTCTTCAACAACTGAAACTTGTTTTTTGGCTTGCTCTTTAGATTGAGATTCTCTTTCTTTCTTTGCTTTGAGCTTCCAACAATCTTTAATTGCATGTCTCATCTTCTTACAATATCTGCAGTTTATTTCTTTGGATTTGGATCTAGAACGACCTGTTCTTGATCTTTCTTTGGTACGACCTCTGACAATTAATGCTTCTGAGTGTGACACATCCCCTCCAATCTTTTTCAAATATTCATTAGATAGAAGGGCAGCAGAAATATCGTCAAATTTCAAATCCTTTCCATACATGAGAGTAGTTTTTAGATTCTCAAGAGAAGGAGGTAAGGACGATAATAACATAATTGCCTTGTCTTCATCTTCAATTTTAACATCAATGCTTAACAATTGAGAGACAAGTTTATTGAAAGCATTAAGATGATCAACTATATTCGTACTTTCTGTCATTCGAAAATTGAAAAGCTTCTGCTTTAAATAAACTCGATTTGAGATAGACTTACTCATATACTGTTTCTCTAACTTTTTCCATAACTCTGAAGGTGATGTTTCATCAAGAAATGGATAGAGTACCTCATCGGTAAGACTGAGGATGATTGTGCTATGTGCGCTGGCTTTTTGGTTTTCCCAGACACTTTCGGTGACATCTTCAGGCTTGACGTCCTCCAATGTGTGTCTCAACCCTTGTTGAGTAAGAATTGCACGAACTCTTGCTTGCCAAATAGGAAATCCTTGCTTTTCATTGAATTTCTCTATATCGAACTTCGTAGTAGACATATTGAACCAAGCTCTGATGCCACTTGTTGCGGAAAATATCGATGTCCACCACAATTCACAATATAGAGGAAGAACAGAAAAGAAGAAAAGATAGCACACAAGAGATATATGTGGGAAGACGATCCAGAGAATATTGTATTAATGAGGAAGAGAAAAGAGAAGATTACAACGACGGAGACGAAACTCCAATATCACCAACTCTCCCTCTCTATTTTCTATCTCTTGAGACCCTTACATCAATGGTGTATTTATAGATGTGGCCTAATGATGTTTGAGTCAAAATAGAAGGCTGACTCAAATAAGACTTCTACTAATTTAAGACTTCTAGAAGATAAATCTAGATAAGGATTAGGCCCATTAATATAATTAAGACTATCCGGAAAATCCGGATTCGAGACACCATAAAGCCAACAATAGAAGCCGCCATGCTCGTCGTAGCTGATAAGGAGTGCCATCTCGTTCCACTGCGGACTAGCCCAGAGTGTCTCGTATACCTCCTTGACAAACCTTTGGCCGTGGGCAACGTTGTGGGATGGGTGGTCGTCATTGGCCAAGAACAGCTCGATGTCGAAGTAGCGCTGCTCGGTGACGACGTAGTTGGGAAGCTTGCCCCGGTAGGCGTGCCGTTTGAAGGTGAGGTTATAGTTGTGGAACTTGACCAAGTGTTTGAGCTTCCGGAGGCTCTTGAAGAAGAGCGTGGCCGGGATGTTTTGGTAGTAGATCCCGAAGCTAAGGTCATCCTCGTCCAGGGAGTCGAAGATGGTCTTTTGGGGAAAGCCGTGGATGAGGTCCTTGCGGACGTTGCTGGATGCCCCGTGGGAGGCGGCCGAGTGGACGTAGAAGCGGATGGGTTGGGTGGACATCGGCATGGACGCGAACCAGCGGTCGAAGACGGCGAACTCATTGACAAGAGCGGTGTAGACGGGAACGGAGTCGAGGGAGAATCCGCTCATAACGTTGCAAGGCATGCCCTCTCCCATGGAGTGGGCCTGCTGGATGAAGCCGTTCATGGGGACGGGGTCGGCGGAGGCATTGGCGGAGCTGAAGATCTGCTGGCGGATGGCCTGGAAGGAGCAACCGGGGTCTGAATCGATGAAGACGGCGTCTTGGGAGACGAAGACCTCGGGGGAGGAGGGGTTGGAGGCGGAGAGGCGGTTGGACTCGCGACTGGTGAGGCCATCGATGTCGGGGCGCGAGGACTTGAGCCAACCAAGCATGTGGTCGAAGGAGCAGTTCTCCATGACGAGGATGACCACCGTCTTGATCGAGCCCTCGATCTGGTGCTTCTTCTTGTGCTTGCCCCAGCCCAAGCCCTACCGCCTCTGCTGCTGCTCCTCTAGACACTGCCCCAATAGCAGTAGGTAGGCAGGGATAGAGAAGCCAGAAGGACATGCCGTCGATGAGACTCCATTAGGATCACCCCACCGCAAACGTCAGCCCATAGCAGCGGAGATGATCAGATCAGCAATTTTTGGCAAGTGGAATACTTTTCCCCATGTATAAATGCTACCAACCAAAATTTATGACAAGCCTTCTCTATATAAAATCAAATATTTAATAAAAAATAAATGAATCATTTCATAGGATAAATAAATAAATATTTTTATTTAAAATTAAGGATATTTACCTATACTTTTTTAGATTTCTTTTATTTACCAAAAATTTTCTGAGATTTTGATAATTACTTCCATCTCTTTTTTTTCAAATTTACAATCTACAACAATTGTTATTTAATTAAATTTTTTTAAAAAAAATTTACTTTTACCCTTTGCACCAGTGATCATGTTTTTCACATAATCGGCGTGGCTAAGACAATCGACATGGGCGTAATGGTAGGATTCCGTCTTGCACTCTACAGTGGCAATATTGATGGCGATGTTGCAAGCTCGCTCCTCCTACGCGACATCGATCTCGTCGTATTTCTTAATGGTGTTGTTTCCTATGAAAGTAAAGGCCATGGTGAGTATGGTGATAAGGGTCGTCTTACCGTGGTCGACATGCCTGATGGTGCCGATGTTGACGTGGGGTTTTTTCCACTTCAGAACCGCTGCCACAAGATCCGCAGACTAGTTGTTCTGGCTCGTATGCCTACAAATATTCGTCCGGATCATTCAGGTACTGAATTTGTAATTCCACACCCAGATGTTCTAAACTCAACTGATGATGATTATGATGATTAGTTGTATTATCTTAAAATTTATAAATTATGTATGTGTGAAGTACATTTTAATAAAAAGTTAAATGTGTTTATGTTAATTTTTAACTTTTAATTATATTCATATTATTTTTTGTATGTTTTTTTAATACACTAATATATATTAAAAGTAGACTATATTAGTGACTAACTATCAAAATTAATTTTAATTAACTAAAATAATATTTAATATTATGGTAAAATTAAGTATAAATTTATTCTAATTTTTCAAAATTTTTCAAATTTTTTTCAATATTTTATCGTATTTTTAATTTGAAGTCAAACTACAGTCAAAATATAATCAAACTCTGGTCAACACGCAATTAATAATTTAAAAAAATCTTTCGGTTAAAACCGAAACGACCGAAATTGAAACCGAAATGACCGAAATGTATCGGTTTTCCTGGGTCCCGAAACCAAAACCGAAACCGCAACCGAAAACCTTGATATAAACTCATCAAACTATCTGTCATTATTTAGTCTAACTTTGAAGTTATCATCACCACCTCTAAACTTGTAGAACACATATATTTCACCAAGCGAAAGATAAGATTTATTCTTATGCATATATATATACAAATAATAGAATCACAAAACCATTGGGAGATTTGCAACCCTGATACCTCACCAGCTGAAATTGAAGAGCAACAGCTTGCAAGTTATTATCATGAACACATTGTTGTTTGTTGATGGTCTTCAATGCCCCACTGATCTCCTCCTCAAAGTGGTAAGATACACCATATGAGCATGTCTATCAAGTTCATCTCCTGAACAACAGCTTATGCATTTTCGAACATGACCCTGACTTGTTCTTTGACCTTGGCGGCCAGATTCTTGATCAACGCCTGCTAACATGAAAATAGAACCTCATTCTCATTTTTTGCAAGCAAACAAACAAAACATAAAGATATATGGATTGAAGAACAAAGTATATCGAATGTCAGGGAAGGCAAATGGATAGTGAGGAAGTAGTCACCCCTGATCTGAGGCAATCCACTTTCAACAAGAGGAAGAAAAATACCCACGAAGCATTCATTAGAAAAAAGGAAAGTTACAACAAATGAAAAATACTAAAATAAAAAAGTATGTGAATGTATAACGAAACACCACCATTTACGGAAGAAATCACTTACATGATCAATTGTCAACAATATACGCCCATCGAGAAGAAGATCAGTTGATTTGTCTGTAAACAAAGAAAGATGAGAACCGAATGAGAATTTAATAGGGAAAACTAAAAATAAAACGAAAAATTAATAAATAATAACTGGAAGCAATTACAAAACATCAAGGTTCAAATAAATAATGAGCACAAAAGGAAAACTAAAACATTATGCAAGGGAAAAATAAAAAAATTACAAGAGTACAGGAACCAACAGCGAGTTGGAAATTAGCTTCTCCAAAATCGTAATCCAAGGCCACCTTTGATTGCTTCCTTACCCAAAATAAATAGGAAATAAATTAATAAAATTTGAGAAAATATTACTTGCAAGCATTCTTTTCGGTAGTGAACTTTCACCTCGCCTCTAACTTCCAATTTGAACCATCAATAGTACTTGACTTTCAGTTCACCAACTCAGTATTGTAGTGAAAGATGAACTATTTGAAAAAAATACAATATCATTCATTTTCTTTCCTTATTTTAAACACTTACAAATATAGATATTATATAGAGATTAAAGTAACTTTTCTTATACCCTAAGTATATGTATCAAAAAATTAAAAGACGTATTTTTTCGTAGATACATTCATCTTAACCTAAAAATACATAATGAATTACACCACTTCTCGAACATTGCATCTCTTAGATTTTCATACAATGTATTTTGCTTTAACTCTAACAAATCTCCCTCCTCCCGTCCCCCTCTTAAACCAAAATTATTTCCATCAACTATTTCAAGCAATGATTAAATTTGTAGAAGAGATCCACCTTAAGTAGTTTAGTGAAGATATCAGTAACTTGATCAAAAGATTTCAGATAATCTATCTCGATCTCCTTCTTCTTCACAAGATCCCGAATAAAATAATATTGGGTGTCGATGTGTTTACTTCTTTTATGATATATTAGATTCTTTATCAATGTAATAGCAATTTTGTTATCAATAAAAATCTTAGTTGGTTTACTTTGAGAAAGACATATCTCTTTAAATAGATCTCTGAGTCAAATTATATGATACACACATGAAAATATTAGTATATACTCGGCTTTACAAGTAGAAAAAGTAAGAATAGGTTACTTCTTTGAAGATCATGTGAAAGCCAAATTTTCCATAAAGAAAATAAAGCCAATGATGTCTTTTCTATTATCCACATCACCTCTCTAATCACTGTTGAAATAACCAAGTAATTAAAAATTATTATAATGTGAATAGAATAAGCCATGACTAAGTGTACCTTTGATGTAGTGAAGAATCCTTGTAGTAGCTTATAAGTGGGAGGTTCTTGGTTTTTTCATATAGTGGCTCACCAATCCAACACTATAAAAAATGTCAGATCTTGTACAAATTAATTATCTTAAACTACCAATAATATTTTTGAAGAAGGTACTATCAACTTCTTGTCCTTCATCAAGTTTAGAGAGCTTTATGCTTCCATCAACTGGTGTGCCAACTGATTTACAATCCTTCATATTAAACTTTTTGAGAACCTCTTTTGCATAAGTTTCTTGAGACATGAAGATGTCTTATTTGCTTTGACTCGCTTTGACAACAAGAAAATAGGATATTAGCCTTGTATCCGTCATCTCAAACTCTTGTATTATGGCTTATTTAAATTTCTTGAACATAAGAGAATTAATATTAGTGAAGATTAAGTCATTTACATATAAACAAAGAAGTAAAATGTCTCCTTGATCACTCTTCTTCATATAAAGAGAGTGTTCATTTGGGCATTGGACATAGCCATGTTCTGTGAAAAAAAAAATAATCCTACTATTCCAACCCCTTGGTGCTTGTTTTAAGTCATACAAGGGTTTTTTTTAAAACTTTAACCCCTTTTTTTAATGCCCTTTTTTAATGTAGCCCGGAAATTGTTGAATATACACCCCCAAACCTCCCCCCCTCTCTCTTCTTTTCAAGTTAGCCATTTAGGAATATTGATTTAATATCCATTTAAAAGATTTACCATCCATGTTGAGCTACCAAAGAGATAGTTAGTCTAACAATTTCGAGTCAAGCTACTAGAGAAAATACCTTATTATAATTCACCCCATGCTTTTGACTATAGCCCTTTGCTACTAATCTTGCCTTGAACTTTTTTACAATGCCTTGAGCATTCTTCTTTGCCTTGAATACCCATTTAATGCCAACCACCTTCTGATATTTTGGAAGAGGAGTCAACTTCCAAACATCATTCTTCTTAATAGATTGAATTTCTTCATCCATAGCTTGCTTCTAAGCTTTACTTTGCATAGCTTCTTCCACATTTATGGGTTTACAATCTGCAAAAATAAAAAAGGAAGTAAAATAATTTTGATTCTCTGTTATCTCATATAATTCATCTAGTCTTCTCATTTTTTATGGCCTTGGACTTGGAGTTACATTAAAATATATGGTTGATGAGGATGTCGATGGCAGTGGCATGCTTGATGAAGATAAAGGATCATAAAAAGTAGATAAATGAGAAGCTGAATTAGTAGATGATTAAGAATCTTTATCTTGCTCTTCTATCAAAGTCACTAAGTTATTCCACTCTTCGGCATTTTGCCAATTTCAAGCACCCCCTTCATCAAATTAAACATCGTGACTGATGATTACCTTTCTTTAAATTGGGTCATATAATTTATAACCCTTGGACTTTCCAATATAGCCAATAAAAACAAGTTTTGTACTCCTATCATTAAGCTTGTTTCTCTTTCACTCAAGTACATGAGCATAGGCAAAACTTCCAAAGACTCTCAAATAAAAGATATTTGGCTTCCATTCACTCCATTTTCAAGAGGGGTTATCTTAGAAACACTTCTAGTAGGACACTGGTTCAACAAGTAGATGACATATTTAATAGCTTTAGCCTAAAAAAATTTAGGATATTCCTTTACTCTTGAGCATCTTTCTCACCATATTAAGTATGATTCTGTTCTTTCTCTCGACAATACCATTTTGTTGTGGAGAGTATAAAATCATCAAGGGACGATAAATGCCATGATCATTACAATAAGTTTCAAAGCTTTTAGAGATAAATTCCCTACCTCTATCAGATCTTATAGCTTTGATTTTGTGGCTACTCTCCTTTTTGACATGCACCTTAAATCTCTTGAATACATGGTACATCTCAAATTTATTCTTCAAAGAATACACCCAAGTTTTCTAAGAAAAATAACCAATGAATGTAATAAAGTACCTATTCTTACCAAATGAATAGGAAGAATAGGCCCACACACATCCGTGTGCACAAGCTCTAATAGTGTTGATGCTTTTTGGATTGTCTCATTCAGAAAGCTCCTTCAAGATTGTTTCCCAATAATATATCCTTCACAAAGTTGATATTGATGATTAATAAAAGGCAATCCCTTCACCATATGGAGCCTTATTAATAGCCTTAGTCCTTCAAAATTAAAATGTCCATATCGAAGACGCCAAGACCAAGAAGAATCTCTGAAATAAGAAGAGTTCAAGTACTTCAAAATATTACTTCGAATATTTCATATGAACATTTAATTTTTTGTCATCTCTATCTTTGCTATTATTCTCCTTTTAGCATCTCTCATATAAAAACTACGATCCTTTATAATAATAGAATACCCCTTCTCCAATGGTTGTCTCAAACTTAGGATGTTATTTTTCATGTTTGAAATATAATAAACATTGAATATCAATTCATACTTGCCATTTTTTCAAGATAATAGAGATGTTACCTTTGCTTTTGATGGAAATTTTGGAAGAATCACTAAAGGTAATATTGTTGCTCATCAATTTATCAAGATTCATGAACAAGCTCCTTTGCCATACATATTGTTGCTTATACTAGTATTTAAAAATCATGCATCCGCTTGTTCTCCATCATCTCCTTTGTAGGTAAGTAAAAGACTAGCTCCTTCATCCTGCCTTTCCTCAGTATAGTTGACACTTTCTTCAATATTAGTATTTGAATTTTCCCAACATTTAGAAGCTAAATAACCATATTTACCACAACTATAGCATTGGACTTTAGATTTATCATATTGAGACTTGAATTGACATCTTCCTCTTCTACAATCTCTCGCTTGATTTTGCATTCTTTCTTCTGTATTTGTTGATAGTTGTCCACCTCTTCCTCCTTGTTCATGATTAGTTCCTCAACCTCCTTGAGATCACCCCCAATTTGTATCTCATTGCTTTTTCTTCAATGCTAGCTTTGCTTGAAGAGCTTGCTCCAAAGAATTTTCTTTCTTTTTGAGAATCCTTTGTTCATGAACTTGCAAAGAACTCATAAGTTCATCAACTGTTATCATATCCAAGTTTTTGGGATCTTCAATAGCTGCAACAATATAATTGAATTTTGAAACGAGTGATCGAAGAATTATCTCCACCACCTGTATATCATCAATTTTTTCACTATTCCTCTTCATTTGGTTCACAATAACTAAAATTCTTATGAAATAATCTGAAATTAATTCGGACTCCTTCATTGCAAGGGCATCAAACTCACCTCTTAGGATTTGTAACTTAACCCTTTTTACTTTTTGGCTTCTTTATGAGAATTCCGAAGAATCTCCTATATTTTTTTTGCATTTGTAGTACTAGAAATTCTTTCAAGGTCCTCTACATTAAGACCGGCATAGAGAAGGGTAAGCTCCTTATTGTCCTTCTTCTGAGAATCTCATAGGAATTCTTGTTATGCCTGAGTCAAAGATGCTTCATCTTGAGGCACTACAAAGCCTCTATCAGTGACTTCAAGGAGCTCTTGTGACCTGAGCAATGCTCTCATTTGTATGACTCAATGGTCATAGTTCTCCTTGGTGAATTTTGGAATAGGATAGCTATTGACTACCATCTCCTTCTTGACCAATGTTGACTCGTTGCAAACTTATGATGCCGATCACCAAAAGCTCCGATACCACTTTGTTGGAGGAAGAAGTGGAAGATGAGCTATTTGAAAAAGCATAATTTCATTCACTTTCTTTCTTTGTTTTTAAATACTCATAAATATAAGCCTTATATAAAGGCTAAAGTAACCTTCCCTATATCCTAAGCACATGTATCAAAAAAGTAAAAGATGCGTCCCTTTGTAGGTACATTCATCTTAATTTAGAAACACAAAATGAATCACACTACTTCTCAAACATTACATCACTTCCCAAATATTGTATCTCTTAGATTTTCATACAGTATATTTTACTTCAACTCTAACAAGTATTGCTCAAGCTCGGCAACAGTGTGAAACAGAAGTTAGGAATTATTCGAGAGAAGTGACAACACTTAACATCTAGAGATCTCTGGCATGATATAGTAGATCGTGCTGTGCATGCTCAATGTGTTGCTCAGCTTCTTACTAAAAAGGTCACCGCTAAAGAGCTCGTTACCGATAGACCTGGCTCCACTTTCGCTTCCACCCCTTTCAAAAGCTTATGTGAATGTTGAAATCATCCTCTTCATTATCGCCACGGCAGCTATGTGCTCAAAGCCAACTTATAGATCACAATTCTCTGTTGCAACTACTACTCTTCTTGGTGATTTCAGCAAAGTACTCCTCTTTCACCATTTTTGAACCTTTTTCTTCTATTTTTTATTTTTAATCGAGATTCATAAAATATGGTGGCTTGAAGAAGGTCTTGCTGCTAAGTTCCCATTGCTTCTCTGGCGAGCCTTTTCGGTTGTGGACCAAGTTCAAGTTGCTGGAAGGATATGGCTCTTAATCCATTCTCAAATGTTGTCTTGACTGCTTAGCTCAATGATACTTTCCTGCTTCCACCACCACTCCTTCTCCATTACAGACTCCTTGCCGAACTCTTCGTTGCAAGGCATTATCACTACCTCCTCCTTCCCCTTGTCATCGCAAGCTTCATCATTGTGAGACTTCTTAGAGGTGAAGGGGATGGAACGAAGGTGAAGTAAACCTTAGGGCTCGCAAGCTCGTGGCTTTTCTAGAATTCCTTTACTACAAGAAATATGAACTTTGATGGAGCTCAACACCCCATAATTTTAGACAAATGCTATCAATTAGTAGCATTTGTTTAAATGTACTATCATTGCAATAAGTTAAATTATTTGAATATTAAGTTTGGAAGTCCAAACACAATAAAGAGAAGATGGATTTAAAGTATCTATTATGTTTGAATGTAAAAGCCTAACATAATAACAATGCTTGCACTAATGCACCGCCATTGTATTAGGTTTGAACATCCAAACAATAATTTTGGATATCCGAACATAGTAGATATAGTGAATTCATCTTCTATTTGCTATGTTTGAATGCTCAAACTTATTGTTCAGACAATCGAACACATAAATAAGATCTATATTTGACTTATTTTATTTAAATCTTAACCCCAAATCAAATTTTGATATGATTTCTATTTCTCTCACTAGCCTCCTTTGGTACCACTATTTTCCGACGGATCCAAAGACTCCTTCCATTGATTTCACCAAAATATATGTCGATTCCTTTTCAAAACCTAGGATTTTGAGTTTGTAATATTGAAAAACATCGATCTCTATTGTGTTTGAGATCTTGAGCTTGATTTCTATTGTGATTTTAAAAATTTTATATTAATAATAAATATATTTGAAAAATGGAGAAATAATGTCTAAATTTAAAAAACTAGAGAAACGGTATATGAATATGGGAAATTTGAGAAATAAACCCTTAAAACATGTTTAGATAGCTTAATTTAGATTTAAATTTAGATTATTTACTTCTTTTGAATTGTGCTTGAGGGTTATATTTTTTTTATTGTTATGAGCTAATTTATGCAATATATGAAAGTTATTGTCATTAGTTAATCTTGATTTTGAAGTTAAAATTAATAAAAGTTAATTACTTATTTTTTTTGTAGGTGTAAATCACTAAAAAAAGTTGTAATCTAGTTCATGCATTGAGTTGTAACTTTGTATTATCCTGGAATTTGAGTTGTAATTTTATATAATATTTTATTTAAAATTATTTGGATTGTAATATATAAATAAGATTACAAGATTTGGATTTGAATAAATAAAAACTAGATTTTGATATATTATGTTTTGTTTAAAGTTATTTGGATTATAATCCAAAAATGACATTCGGATTTTATCTAATAATTTGATAAACTAAAATGCCTTATTAAATTAACCGAACTTCTCCATTTCGATTACTGAACTTTAGTAGAAGAATACCATAAATAACCACTATTTGTGTCTTTTTTTTAAAACATAGTCAATAATTTAGTAATTATAGTATTTTTTTAATATTATAATAAGCATCTAGAAAGATTTTTGGTAGTGGTTTAAAAATAGTTTCGATGATACTTTAAAAGTATCACGAAAAAATTATTGTCAATGATCCAATTTTTTATAGGGTGTTTTATGTCCAACCTCCAAAATTTGCTTTATTTACTAAAAACCTCTAATGATTTTAGTATTTACCATACCCCGTTTTTGTTGAAATTTATTACCCGCAACCCCCGATTATTATTTAATTAAATTTTTCTCCAAAAATTTCACTTTTGCTCTCTACAATTTTATAACTAAATATTTTAAAATTCTTAATTTCTTACCCTCCACTCTTTCTCTCAAATATTCACACATAAACTTTCAATGAAATTTGAACTTATAATTTTCATATTTATACATTTACAAATAAGCTCATTGAATATTTTTATTTATAAATAAGTCCAAATTTTAATATTTTTTTAACTAAAAATTTATAGAAAGCCTAAAATTTTTTAAATTTTTTACAAATAAATCCTCCATAAAAATCTAAATTATAAGTTAAATATTCATACATTTACAAATAGATCTCTCGAATATTTTTATTTATAAATAAGTCCAAATTTTATCTTTTTTTATAAAAATTTTATAATATTGAATATTTTAAACCTTAAAAATTTAAATTACAAATTTAATATTTGTATATTTACAAATAGACATCTTGAATATTTTTATTTATAAATAAGTCTAAATTTTTATTATTTTTTAATAAAATTTTATAATATTGAAGGTTTTAAAACTTAAAATTTTAAATTATAAACTCAATATTTGTACATTTACAAATAGACCTCTTGGATATTTTTATTTATAAATAAGTCCAAACTTTATCATTTTTAAAATAAAATTTTACAAAAAAAATATTGAAGGTTTTAAAACTTAAAAGTTTAATATTTATATATTTACAAATAAACCCCATGAATATTTTTATTTATAAATAAGTTTAAATTTTATTATTTTTAAAATAAAATTTTACAAAAGAGATATTGAAGGTTTTAAAATTTAAAATTTTAAATACAAGTTTAATATTTGTATATTTATTAATAGACCACTTGAATATTTTTATTCATAAATAAGTCCAAATTTTATCATTTTTAAATAAAATTATACAAAAAAGATATTGAAGGTTTTAAAATTTAAAATTTAAAATTACAAGTTTAATATTTTTATATTTATAAATATACCCCTTGAATATTTTTATTTATAAATAGTTTCAAATGTTATCATTTTTAAAATAAAATTTTTCAAGAAAGATATTGAATATTTTAAAATTTAAAATTTAAAATTACAAGTTTAATATTTATATATTTATAAATAGACTTCTTTAATATTTTTATTGATAATTTAGATTTTTTTATAAATTAGAAAACGTTGAAAATTTTAAAGAATCTAGTTGTAAAATTAGAAAGATAAAAATGAATTTCTGAAAAAAAAATTAATTAAGTAATAATCAAAGAGTTGTAGATAATAAAATTTTTTTAAAAAAGTATAAATAATACTGAAATTATGAAAAAAATTTATTAAATAAAATGAAATTTGGAAGATTGTAAATAAAAAAAAAAAATTTTGTAATGCTAGCCGGAAAGGTGGAGTCGGACACTGTCCATCATGAACCGCAAGAGACTCAATTCGAAGATCTTTGTCCGAAAATCAACATGGAGAAGCACATTGTTCAGCTTGATGTCGGCATGGATCACTGACGAATCACAATCGAGATGCACAGAGCCGAGAGCTTTGGCAACGTCCAAAGTGATGTTGAACCAGCAACACTAGCTGAGAACAAAGGCGGTGGAGGTAAAAGGTGTGTTGGGCATGAACTCGAAGGTAAGACCTCGACGATGATCGATGAGACAGTAGTCGAGGAGGGGAACGAGGAAGGAGGAAGGTGGAGATGGAGGAGATAACATGGATCTTGTCAGAGAAGGGGCCTTGAAGGAGGGGTCGACGAGCTTGACATCGACAGCATGACCTAGAAGGAGGCTGTAGCGCTGTGGAGCAATGCACCTTCGGTCGCAATTTAGGGACCGTCGTGTAAAAAAGAGAGTAAAAAGCTAAATTAGACAATTTCTAAAACGTGAGGTAAAGCACGTGATAAAATACTTATTTTCATCAGAAAAAAAAAAAAAAAAAAAAAAAACTCGAAATCGACTCAAATGGCCCGAGCCAAAAAGAAGAGCAGGCCAAGTCACACAATCCCCAAAGATTGGGCTCTGCCAAATACTGTAGTAAACAACTCTCTTTTTAAAATTATATGTTAATGATTATTTTTTTCGAAAATCTCGAGAGTCCAATTTAATCAATTATACGAGTTCTCAATAAACGGAAAAAATTCGATACAGATGTCTTCTTCGTAAACAACTATATATACGCCACGCGCATTCAGTGTCTCTCCCGGCTCCTCGGCTGTCGCTCTCCGCGCTGGCCATCGAGCTAGTCCTTCGCCGTTGCTTTGCCGGCAAGGAAGTACCGGCCGTCCCCTTTACTAGCCTTCAGCCCTAGGGTTTCTTGACAAACCTTCTCGCTGCCGCGAGCCCCCAGCTCGAAGAGTCCCTTTCCCTTTCTCTCATCGATCTGTCGAGATTTTTGGTGAATGCTTGGTTTTCGGGCAGAGCTCCCGGAGGCTGGGCGCTGGTGAGATTGTGGTTTTGGAGACGAAGATGGGCCCAGGGGACCGGAACGGCGACTATGTTGCTTTGCCGGTGTCGGATTGTGGGGATTCTGTGGCTAGGGCTCGGTTGCCAGCGAGCTGTTGCTGCTCTCTGAGATGGTGGGCGAAGGTGGTGTTCTTATGCCTCTGCTTGTCGGCTGTTGTGGTGGCTTTCATCATCTGGGGCGGGCCTTTCCTTATTGCGAAGGTTTTGATTCTTCCTCTGCCTTTTGGGATGTCTCAGTGATTCGCGGCAATTGATATTATTGTTAGTCTACACGTGAAATTCATGGTATGACTAGCTAGCTACTGCGATTCTTGTTTAGCATTACTAATTGGAGTCAGTGGGTGCAACTTCCAGTGCGGTTTATGATCTAAATTAATCTATGAATTCAGAGGCAATAGAGAAGTCTGGAGTGAGGAATAGACACTTGGATTTTTCTGACGCTTATCTGATGCTTTGGCGGTTAATCATAACACATTTTTTGTTTTTTTTATGTTTTTTTTATAAACATCTTCAATTTTTATGTTGGCGTGATGTTTGCGGAGAACTGGGTTTAAATTCTTGAGTTGGAGAGTGATGAGATAACTTTTGTACAATATGCTGATCAAGTGTGGATAAAGTATGAGAGAATTCTGATAACTAGACCAAGTTGATCAGGCTTTGGAAAGGCATCTCCAGGTACCATTGCCCCCTAACCACAATAGCAATGGATTTGTGTTTCCTTAGGTTAAAAATTGTTCCTGCTATATGATTTAAACACCTCAAGTGGCATGTATGAAAAGGTTGTGTTGTTTATTTGAGTGAATACTTCGCAGATTGCTGCAAGCTTTCTTATATATTTCTTTTCATTCTGTTCCCTTAGCTTAATACAGTATTCACCAATTATGATTATCATAAGGTGAGTGTACCCTTTGATTCGGGCCTAACCAAACCTGATTTGCGTTTCTGATAAATTCATAACATTGTTCATGTGCATTGAACAACATCGAAAGTTTTACCTTCAAAAGCAAAAACCTTGATCAAGTCCTTGTGCAAGTTAGCTAGAACCCTGAAATTTAACTGGGACATGTAAACTTTACTTTTTATGTTAGTTTACATATATGCTTATGTGCATAAGCTAAAACAAAATTTGGACATGCATAATTCAAGTTATTTGATTTAACACTGTTATATGCTTTTTTTCTCAGGTTATAACACAGCCAAATGCAGGCTTTGAGATACAATTCTATCTTAAATAGTTAATTCCTAATTGAGTCGTGCTATTTTGTCTTGTTCTTCTTCTCTATTTTGTTTTAAGATTGTTATATGTTTTTTTTTCTTTTGTGTTGGTAAAGAATGCTATTGTATCATTCCTGTGTTTTTGAAGTTCTAAATATCCTCCTTATTCTTTGGACCAAATTTAATTCTTATTGTCTTAACATTTTCAGGTGGTTGTGCCAATTTTGGAGTGGGAGAGGAATGCAATTAGCAGAACTGTGTTGGGGCTGTTACTTTTTGCTTCCATTGCTTTGTTTCCTATTCTTTTGTTGCCTTCTGCTCCTAGCATGTGGTTATCTGGGATTTCATTTGGATATGGTTATGGCTTTCTGCTGATTATGGCTGCAAGTAGCATTGGCATGTCATTGCCATATTTTATTGGTTCTTACTTTTGTCATAAAATCCATGTTTGTCCCCACTGCTGTTCTTTTTCTTTATTTTGATGTTGAATTCCTTTTATACCTTGAACTGATGGCTTCCTTTTTTTTCTCTCTCTCCGCAGAAGTGGATTGAAAAATGGCCCAAGAAAGCAGCTATTGTTAGATTAGCTGGTGAAGGAAATTGGTTTCATCAGTTTCGAGCAGTTACTTTACTTAGGGTTTCTCCATTTCCATACATTATTTTTAATTATGCAGCTGTTGCTACCAATGTTAAATATGGCCCATACATATCTGGTTCGGTGGTAGGAACTGTACCTGATGTTTTTATTGCAATCTACAGGTTGGAACTTTTCTAATTCGTTGATTCTTTGTTTCCATTATCCTAAGTAACGAGCTATTTCTATTGTCAGAAGTTACTGTTACATCTATGTTTCCTGAATTTTCTTAGATTCATCTGCTATATATGAGTGCTATGTGCTGTTTTGCAAATAATATTCAAGAAAATTCGAAGAGTCCATGATATGCTGTTCTTACTTGGTGATTGTAAGCTCTTGGTACTTTACAGTTACAGAATTTTTGCGCTATTACTTTTTTCTTGTTACAGCTCTTGTAAAGCATCATATGTTTTATGCATTATAAATATCGGCATCAGCTGGGTAGCATGGTATTCTAGCATTGTTATACTGTTCTTACTAGATAAAAAGTTGCAAACCTCATATTTGGCCAATTAACAATAACCCTCCATATTTTTCAGATGGCTTGTGCATGGCAAGTCCTTATTTTTAAGTACAAATGATAATACATGGAAGGAATAGTACTTGCTTGGCTTATGCATGGTTCCATTTTCCTTGCTGTTTTGTTTTTCATTGGCCTCTCACTGCAGGCCTGATTTTCATTTGTAGTCTATTGTGACTGCCTATGAACTCTAGTACAATCTTTATTACATGCCTTTGCATGATTTATAAACTATCCTTTTTGCAACTTCTGCATTTGAATGAACATCTATCTTCAGCATTTATGTCTGGAGTGCTCATTCTGATGGACACATTCACATATTATAGTTGTTTAAGAGGTATTAAAAAGCCATAGTTGTGATTTCTTACATAAGATAGGAGGGAACCTTTGGTGTATGCAGCAGTATGGGTTTGAAGCATCAATCTCATGTGATTGTGAAAGGCATTGAGGTTCATAATTGAGGAGCCACCTTTGCTATTGGGTTTGATGTTGGGAAACCACAGTTAGACAGATCTATGTAAAATGCAGCTTTGGATTATTCCAAGCTAAAGTTAGCATTTGGAGTTTCTGCCAACTGCTTTAAGTGGTATGAAGAATGGAGGAGATATTCCTTCTGGTCTTCTGTTACTTGCCTGTGATGAATGGAAACTTGTAGTTATCAATTGATACCAAATAACAAGACTTATCATCAAGTCTGGGGAGAATTTCTGGGATTATAGCTAACCTTAATTTAAACGTGTTTTTCACTAAGTTTTTTTATGGTTCATTAGATAATTTCTCATGAAATATCTCTATCAGGAAGTTAAACAAAAGAGTAGGCTGCTGGTTTTTTAGCATGAGAAACTGAACTCAAGAAAAACCTCGGGTTCGAAAATTGAGGTGAACTGATCTATGTATTTGAATGTTCTTGAATGTTAGGGAGGAATACTTCTGAGTTGCTATTCTGTTTGCATTATCTGATTTTGGATTTAGAATTCCTTGATAAGCTAGTATCATAGTGCTGCCTCTTCTCACGGATGGTTCAACATGGTCAAATTTGTTCTTTATAAAATAGTATGCATCATGGCGAAATGCTATGTTCTATTACCAAGGGCTGCAATGATTGGAAACTAAGTTCAAGTTATTTCTATCCTTTTGGAGGATGTTGTGTCCAATTGTTGGATAATTCTGTTGTTTCTGTGCAATAATGAGAAGCAATGGCCTTATAGTTTTGCTAAGTCCAATGAGAAGCTAGCCATGTAGCTATTTGTTTGCACACATTGACCATAGCATGGCAAATGTTCCTACTTTACAACAGAAGTTCTCCATATTTCTTATTGAAAATGCAGGACTGGCAGTACCAGGTATGATTTTAGATATTTAACCTCACATCTTTTTCCGTTGTTTTTTTTTTTGAAAATCTCACTCATTATGTGGTTGTCTTCAGTATTGTTGGAATAGTTAGTGTTTTTTGCCGAATAAACAAGTGGGAGAAAAATGGTGCGAATTCTGCTACTTCTGCAGAAACAAAATAATAAAAACTTTGATTCTACACCATGTGCATCCTTTCCCAAGAGGGATTCCTATACTTCTTTTAAGTTGTTTTTCCATGAACTATGAAGTCTATTAAAGAAATAAACTTGTGTTGGTGGTGTGTTCTTTCTCCAAATAGAGATTCCCCCACACATCTGACACCTTCTGCCGGTCACTGATGCCTAGTTGTACTATTAGTTTGGCATGAACTAGTGCTCAACAGCAGAGGACTGGACTTACATTAACTATGTCTTAATATAAGCTGACCGTGGTTTCTTAAGAAATGACCAACAGAAGCCCATGTCAATGGATCATGGATGCATTATGAAGCCATTATCTGTTAGTATTTTCCTTATTTGAATATAAACAATTGAAGGTGTATTCTTGTGATTTTATCTGCATTCTTTCCTTATATTTTTGTTGTTTACCAACTTGGATATCTAGTTGTAATTACAAGCTTGATCCTAATGTTGTTCTTTGTATTTTCATCAGTGGGAGACTAATACGGAGTTTAGCTGAAGCAACGAATGGAAGTGGTTTTCTTTCACTGCAGCAGGTTCTTTACGATGTACTGGGCTTTACTACTGCTCTGGCTGCCACCATAGCAATCACCATTTATGCCAAGAGAACTCTCCAAACCTTGCAAGCAGAGGATGAGCTAAATTAGCATAGATTCATGGAGTTTATGCACCTGGTAGTCTCGGACTTTAACTTCTGAAGAGTTAGGTTTGCAGCCTAAAAGAATATATTTTGCCACAATCTACACAAAAACAAAACACTACATATGCCTAATTATACTGTATCTTAAAATGCCATTGACTGTTCATGTTATTTTCTAGTAAATTTGTTAATATTTGGTAACAAATACCTTTCAAGCTGTTGAGTGACATTAATGATGCTTTTAAATTATTTAGACTGTTGGCATTTATTGTCTCCTCCTGATAAATTAGTTGTTGCCGTTTGAGGACTGTTCATAACTTCGTTCATTTAAGCATCTTCAATGTCCCTATGCATATTGTCTCAGGATTGTGACATTCCAGCAACCATGGAATCCAAAGCCTTGTGTAGTAGGACATATCGTAGGTGGAATGCTTAGGACAAGATCTCACTTGTCGATCCTCTGTTGAGATTTGTGCACTTTACAATAATCGTGTTTGTCCTAATTTAGCCTGCTTAAATCAAGCATAAGTTGACCTGGTCAAACTGGCCTTCCGAAAATCACGTGCTTGATGCCATTAGAGATATTTTGTTCATATTAGAGTTCCAATTAGAATTGTATAAACTTGTACTAACATTTTTCATGAGATTGCAAAGAGTAGTGCCTTGAGCTCATCAATTATGAACTGTTTTTCTTCCTTTTTGCTACCAAAGGAGGAGCATGTTTCCTGCTCTGGGTTTGTTTCTTACCATAGGAACTGGATATTATCACGTAATATGTGTGACGTCACACAATCCATTGTGTCCTCTTATTCAGTTTTTGAAGTTTTTTTTTTTTTTTTTTTTTTTTTGTTTCATATGTTTCGTGGTGTGATCATTATAAATGTGTTATGTGACAATTATGCAGCTTATCTAATCACAAATTATGTGACCAAATCCGTGTCCCTTACACCATTAGGTCTTCAAAGTTTTGTGGTTATATTGGGTCAAAACTCTCGATAATGCTCCCTGATGTCAAATGATTATCTGAAACAGACCTTGGTAATCATTTCCCCAAAAAGGCATGCCCTTTTCCTACGGTTCTTACTTGAGCTTCTTGCTGTCCCCACTTATGCACTTTCATGCGCATCATCATCATCATCAGTCTTCCCTTATCTTAAATCTTTTGATTAATTAAGTCATATACATTGCACAACTAGCATATTTATTTTCTAACACCAGTTCTTCTCCAACTAACTGCAGCAGCTCTTGAGCTTTTGTTAGTGAAGCCAGACTCGTCCTGCGTGTGGGCTCTTATTGTGCTTGGAAGTACTTGCGAGTGGCATCTCGGTGAAATTGTGCTGCACGGTGGGGTCGCTTTCGGAAAGAGAAAAGAGGCGCGGATGAGACTGATGAAAAAAGATGGTCGGTTGGGTTCCGGTTCCTAAAGCGTGGATTTGCTTCGTGGTTCGCGCCGGTTGGTGGAGCTCAACTGCTGACAACCACGCAGCACTCTTCTTCACTCTTTTTCTTTCTTCTTTTGTGGTCTTTTCCTTCATCCACGCTTCCTTTCTGACTGTACGTGTCAACTCAATGACACAGAGGTGGTTTGATCATCTGTAAAACATTTATAGTTTTTGATGAACAATGCTAAGTTTAGTTTCCAACTTTTTTTTCTTTCGTGTGTAATTGTTACTCATCATAATCACTCCAGCTTGTTTCATTGTTCAAGCAGTTCTTTTATGTTAAGTACAAAAAATAAGAGCTAAAGTTCAAACCGAGAAAAGAAATAAATTAGTCACTCCAAAAGAAAACCTTCCCCACTAAGTCCGTTGGCTCCAAAAGAAACACTAGTCTTAACTAACCAATACTTCTCCTACTTTACATCGACCAATTCCGCAAGTCAGCATCTTTAATGTCATTGTCACGGCTTTTCTTACTCTCACACTTCATTGTCACAAAGAAAAAAATGAAATAAAGAAGATAAAAAATTATTGAATACATTAACAATATTATTGAGTCCGCTTATTCTGTTTTATATAATTTTTTTGCGTTCGACACTGTAGGAGTTTGCTAGAATTAAATTTATTTTATTTTATTTTTATGTCCGCGGCATATGATTTTTTGTATCTGCCAAGTTGGATCAAAAAATCTTCCACAAAACGCAAAATTTCCCGTCCCCTCCCGAAAAATCTTGGTTGTTGGCAGTTTAATACTCTCATTCAATGCCCACCAGAAGTACAGCTATACCGCTACGCTCACCACCACCACCATCAGCATCACCACTCTTCTTCCTTTAATTTCATAGTTAACCAAAGGTGATGTTTTGGGCGGTGACCGCACCCGACCTCCCCGCCGGCAGAGCCCCACCATGATCCCATTCTGCTTCCTCTTCTTCGTCTCGCTGTTCTCTCCGGCATTGCCGGCGACGGAGACCGAGATGCGAGCTCTTCTTGCTTTCAAGTCCTCCATTTCCGAGGACCCATTCGGGGCTCTCGCGTCCTGGGTTCCTTGGTCTGATCCCTGTAGTACCTTCTCCGGCGTGCTCTGCGGTCCCGCAGCGGACGTCGAGCGCATTATCCTGCACGAGAAGAACCTATCCGGCGCCCTCCCCGCAGCCGCCGCCCCTCTCTCCCGCCTCCCCTCTCTCAATACGCTCTCCCTCCCAGGCAATCGCTTCTCCGGCGGCATACCCTCCTCCCTCGCCGGAATGCAGCCCCTTCGGAAGCTCAATCTCAGCCGCAATCTCCTCTCCGGCCAAGTACCCGCTTTTATCGGCAATTTGCCTAACCTCCGGCTCCTGGACCTCGGCGGCAACTCGCTATCGGGCGAGATCCCGGCCGCCGTCTTCAAGAACTGCTTCAAAACCCGATACTTCTCCTTCTCTCGCAATCAGCTCTCGGGCCCCATCCCGGACTCCGTCTCCAATTGCTCGCGGCTGGTTGGATTCGACTTCTCCTTCAATAACCTTTCCGGCGGATTCCCGTCGGCAGCGTGCTCGCCACCGGGGATGTCGTTCATCTCCCTGGCAGGCAACGCGCTCTCGGGAACCGTTGCGGACAAGCTCGCCGGGTGTCGGAGCCTGGAAAATTTGGACCTCGCCGGTAATTCCTTCTCCGGAATCGCGCCTTTTGGTCTTTTGGGTCTCAAAAATCTCAGTTTTTTCAATGTCTCCTTCAATGAGTTCGGGGGCGGAATCCCGGAGATCGGAGTTTGCGGCGAGAGATTGGAAACGATTGATGCTTCCCGGAATCAATTGAGTGGTGGGATTCCGCGGAGCATCGCCAACTGCAGGGCATTGAGGTTCTTGGATTTGGGGTTGAATAACCTGACTGGAAGCATCCCGCTGGAGATCGGACGGATAGAGCTTCTTCAAATACTGGACCTACACAATCTCCAGCTCTCCGGCGAGATACCAGGAACACTGAGCCAATGCCAGTTCCTGCTAGAGCTGTGAGTACACTTGAACTGAATCCCATCAATCTCGGCAATTCAAAACCATATTTTGATGTTTATGGAGCTGTGATTTTCACAGGGATTTATCAAGCAACAGCTTGGAAGGAGGGATTCCGTATACCCTCTTCAACATGAGCTACGTCAGGCTTCTTGATTTACACCAGAACAAGCTCAATGGAAGCATTCCGGCAACACTAGGTGTTCTTAACAATCTCCAGTTCCTGGATCTCTCAGAGAATTCCCTCTCGGGAGAGATTCCCTCTTCTCTGACAAAGCTGACAATGCTGACCCATTTCAATGTTTCTTACAACAATCTGACCGGTGCGATCCCTTCTTCTCCAGTCATTCAAAGCTTTGATCCAAGTGCATTTGATCATAACCCGGGTCTTTGTGGCCCTCCATTGAAGAGCATTTGTGCCGGGGGGCGGAGAACACCGGTGCTTAGTGTTACAGCGATAATAGCAATTGTTGCAGCTGCTCTTATCCTTGCTGGTGTCTGTCTGATTACTATAATTAACATCTGTGCTCAGAGGCAGAGAAGTAGGAGAAGGGAGGAGGAGATACTGGTATCGGAAAGCACGCCTCCGGGTTCCAATGGTTCCAATGTGGTCATCGGAAAGCTAGTTCTCTTCAGCAAGAGCCTGCCCTCGAAGTATGAAAATTGGGAAGCTGGGACCAAGGCATTGCTTGACAAGGACTGCCTAATTGGCGGTGGGTCTATTGGGACGGTATACAAAGCCACCTTAGAAGGTGGTATCTCAATCGCTGTCAAGAAGCTTGAGACGCTAGGAACAATCAGGAATCAGGAAGAATTCGAGCAGGAGATTGGTCGGCTTGGGAGCCTCAGCCACCCAAATCTCGTAGCTTTCCAAGGTTACTACTGGTCTCCCTCGATGCAGCTTATTCTTACAGAGTTTGTTCTGAATGGAAGCCTGTACCAGCACCTACATAGCCACGAATTTCGCCATTCAGGGAGCAGCAGTAGTCAAGGGGCGAGGGGCGACCTGTCTTGGCCCAGGAGATTCAGCATTGCACTTGGAACAGCCAGAGCTCTTGCTTATCTTCACCACGACTGCAGACCTCAAATCCTACATCTCAACATCAAATCCACTAATATTTTGCTGGATGAGAACTTCGAGGCAAAGCTTTCTGACTATGGCTTGGGAAGGTTGCTGCCTATTCTTGGGAGGAACTATGCGTTGACTAAATTCCACACAGCTGTTGGCTATGTTGCTCCTGAATTGGCTTCTCAGAGCTTGAGTTATAGTGATAGGTGTGATGTGTATAGTTTTGGAGTAATTCTGTTAGAGATTGTCACTGGGAGGAAGCCTGTCGACAGTCCTGGGGCCGCTGAGGTGGTGGTGCTGCGGGACTATGTTAGAGGGGTGTTGGAGGATGGCTCTGCATCAGATTGCTTTGACCGGAGCCTGAGAGGTTTTCAAGAGGCTGAGCTGGTTCAGGTGCTCAAATTGGGTTTGATATGCACTTCAGACACGCCCTCCAAGAGGCCCAGTATGGCAGAGGTGGTTCAGTTTTTAGAGTCTATCAAGAACAATTCGTAGTGTTGCTGGAATGTTGCAATGGTTCAGTTTTTTAGGGTCCACTTAGACGCAGTCCTTTGCAAGTATCGCATTCTGATTTGGTTAGAGGTTTTGATGGCTGATGGTTGGGACGGATGAATGCAGAGGGGACCATAGAAGGTATTCAATGCACAAGATGGCCGATAGCATTCTTTTTTCCATTTATTTCATTGGTTATTGGAATTTGTTTCATGTGAAGCTTAGATTCTTTTGTGCAATAAGATTGTTTTTTATTCATTGTTTCGCCAATAGAACAGAAATTAATTAATGTTTTCTTTCAAAGAGTTGCTAAATGTTTCTTCAGGTTTTGTTCTGGAACTATGTGAAGTGAAGCAGGTTTCCTGCATCCTTCCCAACTCCACCCTGCTTTCTGGTGAACCAGAACAACGATGTTCTCAGAGCAGTTTATCTAAACCACAGATACTCTCCTAATATAAACTTCCTTTGTGGACTTGTGAGCGTGCATTCAGCATATTCGCTTCTTCTGTTGTGAGATATGGAGGAGAACATGGAGCCACCTCACCAGCAACGACTCAGGCAAACAATCACAGTTCCATTCCTCTGGGAGGAAAGGCCAGGCACGCCGAAGAGGGAGTGGGTGTCCAAGGGGCCGGACCCCTTCTTTCAAGGCCCTTCTCCAGTGAGGCAGATCATTTCAGTCCCCTTCAGTTGGGAAGAGGAGCCCGGCAAACTGCGTCTCCAGTTGCCTCAGCCCTCCTGTGGACTGTTGCCTCCCCGCCAACCTCTGCCTCTCGATCTCCCTCCTCCACTGACTTATTCTCTTCATCGTTCGCCCACGAGAAATCATTGCAGCAAAGCCATAGCCACTAATCCATTCATAGATTCTGGAGAGGAGTGGATTCCTGCTTCAGGACTAGAAGCTTTTGGTGTCGAAACCAAATCCAGCTCATCCCCTTCTCTTCTTGCGGATTACACCTTAGCAACATCAGGAATAGCTACTGTAACTGCGCATATTGATCAAATTTTCTCCAGAACAAAAGAATGGGAAGAAGGCTCAGATGAGGACTCAGACCAGCTGGAGAACTGGTATTCTGTTTCTGAAACAGAGTGCAATAGCAGCTCAAATAGCTCAGCGACAAAGAATACAAGCTTAGATTCTTTGGTCTTGGAGTTCCTCTTCCCTTTATCTTCTCCCAGTGCAGGGTTTCTCAACAAGATCAGTGGGCAGGATACGGCATTGCAGGCTACTTCCGCAGAATTGCAGTCTGAGAATGATCTCAGAGGAAATTCTATGCTTGTGGCCAAAAGAAATTTTACGGTAGGTGAACTAATACTGCTAAGCCGAAAATTGAGTTACAGAATGAAGCCCATTGATGCAAAGAAGCCAAGCATCCCGATGGTAATTTCTTTAGCAGTCAGACAAATTTTTATACTCACTGCATTGATGAAACACAACTTATCCTTTTTCAAGACAACTATATATGCAACAAAACAAGCTAGTTCAACATAGCATAGAATCAAATACAAACTAGAAAGAAAAAAATCAATAGAAGCCGCAAAATCAAAGAAAATCAAAGACCCCACACATGTACAAAAGCATTATTAGCTTTTACAAACTAGAACAGAAATTCATCCATGCCCAAAACGTTTCTGACTGGTTTGCACTTCTTGTAGGAATTCGTTTGGAAGAACCTGTTTGCATGCCTTCCTTTTGGGACCAGCAGAGAAAAGACCCGCGCACTTGTCAGATACAGCTAAAGCCCAGAGTTCATGTTGGTCAAACTTGAGACAATGATTCCAAATTTTTTTTACTTGTGTGGATCCATTTGGAAGATCTAGCATGAGAAGAACATTCCACCAATGTCGGCATCATTTTGCACCCTACCCTTTTCTGAATGAAGTGTATACACATTAAAAATGAAAAGCCGCTAGTAATATTGTGGCGATGTTCTAGGTAGCTTCCAGCACCAATCTAATCCGAGACATAACTTTTCGAATATCGCTTTCTCTTAAAGTTCCAAAGCAAAAGCGAAACCATCCAGGCTCGATACAGTGACACAATGATCCAGGCGTAACATTGATCTTGGCCACATTCAACAGCTTGTCCCAAAGCTCCATCTCCCCCCTCTCACTGTATGATGGAATGAAACTGCTCATGTTTGCCCAACAGTAGAACACCCCACTTCTTAAAGTACACGAAATGCCCAATCTTCCCATCTCACGCACAAATGAGTCATACATTCTGCAAAGTCTCTCATTGTTAATCTTGAAATAGTGTGTGCGGAATTGTGAATCAGAAAGCATCGACTCTAGTAAATACTGTGTCGGAGCAGAAATAGGAGAGAGCCTTTCTAACTTTCTTGCCACATGCAGGACATTTATATTGTAGGAATGTAGGACTCCCATGCTAAAGCCAGGAAGGGAGAGATCTTCAGACAAGCTATATAAAACATGAACCCTACTCCTCTCAGACGCTGAAGCAACATTCACCATGCTTCTGAACTCTGTGTTTCCTTGGAACCCAGCATACCTTTCATCAGATATCAGATGGATGTTTTTCACAGTAACAAAATGCAGAAGGCTAGCCAGTGTTTCATCACTCAGCAGACTACCAACAGGGTTAGAGGGATTGGAAACAAGAACAGCACAAACCTTTATCCCTCTCCTGTTTGCCTGATTGTATGCTCGTTCAAGAGCAGCAATACTGAGAGTAAAGAAGCTATCAGTGCTTTGGCTTGCAACTGGAATTAATTCTATGTTTGTCCGTGACTTGATATCATCAAACCTGATTATTAGCTATACTTCAACAGATGGAATAGATGTTTTTAACGTTTTAGAAGTAGACTACTTGTTAGAGAATATCACCTTGGGTCGTATGGCGAAGGAACAAGGACTGCATTTCCAGGATCAGCTAAACAAAAACAGAGCGTCTCAATTGCAGAAGTTGCACCTGACACTAAGATGATATCTGATGGATGGAGTCTAACCAACCCACAGGTGGCGTCACGAATGAATACGGCTACAGCCTGTTTAAACAATATAATGTCAGCTCATAGTTACCATCCCATGGACTGAAATATCTAGCGCTAGTTAAATCCAAATACAACAGACACTGAACAACAATAGCAGAATTTTTGCCCAATCTCATTCCATCATCCTTAGACTTGCTGGTTGCAGTTGCAGTTTACTTGAAACAAAAGCTACTTCAAAATCACCTTTCCTATTGATGTTTAAGATGCATTTTCTCTCTACTTCTCTGAACAGGCCCATTGAATGGCCTCAGCTATAAATATAGGCAGAACATCTAAATGTTTATGCCTCCTTTTATGTTTTTTTGGCTAATTATATGCCCTTTATGTTATTGCAGAGGAGAAGCTGTTCAGCGCAGAATCAGAACAGCAAAATATCCCAGTCCAAAAAAGTAATAGCTAGAAATCTAAATTATGTGCTCCTCATTGCACTACTTATTATAGAATATCTACAATGGGTTGTTCTTGCTTTGTTTGACAATTTTTAATCCTAATCATTCTGGTCTGCTATGCATCAAACTTACTATACTCTGCTCAAGCAGCACCCTTTGTGCAGTACACAAAATTCTAATACTAGAGAGGCCATACTAGAATAGGGAATCAAAATTAGAAATGTGAATTATCAAAATCCAAACAAACCAGGGCAATAACTAGAAAAACAGACCGGGGTTTCCTCATGTACCCTGTAGGACATTTCCACTGGGTTATCTGAGACTAGGTTATTCTCCTGATTGGCAACACTCCACAATCAGAAGCTGCTCTTTGACATTTAACACATTCAATAACACTCATCTTTATTATTAGCCATTTCTATGTGATATAAGTTTTTACTATTACTGAGCATTTTTTAGAAAGGAAACAATATTACTAGTAAGAAAAACCTGTTGATTTCACTCACTGCTATTCGGTATTTCCATTAATTGTCTACAAAGTTCCTGTCCCCATTTGTCATATCCTGGCACCAGTTTTTTCCAAAAAAAAAAAAAAAACTAGCAACTCTTCCCTTATGACAACCATCACCTCCGAAGAATCGAACTAACAAAAGGAAGAAAAAAAATTTGGATCCAACCATTCCCGGAAAATGCTATTCTATTTCTCTCCATATATTTTGAGATATTTAACATTTAAAGCTGCATGATGATCTTTATCACAAAGCAATGAGCACACAAATCAACGTATCACTTTTCAAATTAAGTGCCGATTCTGGTTAATATCACAAAAGTGAAAAATCAATAAAATAATTCCCTACTCACAATCTTCAAATCCTCCAGGCGATCAAACGGCTGGTAAGTTGCTCGAAGAAATGGCCCGCCGTCCATCCATCCACGCAGCGATTCCCTTGAATTCTTCTCAATCCAAGCCCGAACCAAATCCAGCATCAACTGAGAACAAACAACACCAATCACAAATCCCTTCACAATCGCGAGAAAAAAAAAAAACCCAACCCAGAAGCCCTACCTGATTTTGCCCCGATCCAAGATCGATAACGCCGTCGGGATTACAGATCGGGTGGTAGGGATCATCAAGACACTTCTTGAGGCCAACATAGTACGGGGAATCGGGGGATTCGACGATGGCCGAGGCCTGGGCCGAGTTGGCTGGCGGGTCGGAGGAGCGGCTTTGGACCTCGCTTGGGCGGCGGAGATTGCGATAGAGCTGGAGAAGATGGAAGAGGACGACGATGACGGTACCGAGAAGGAAGCCGCCGCGGCCCTGCAGCGAGGCGGAGGTGCTTAATGCGAGGAAGGTGGAGGACTGCTGGTCGCCAGATTCGAGGAGAGGCGAGGCGGCGGCGGGTTGTTGATCTTCTTCTTGGTCTTTCATTCCGGCGAGGAAGAAGGAATTAGGATTCTTGACGGAAGAAGATGAATCGCGCGAGGCGGGTTTTGGTTTCGCGGGACGCGTGACATACGGTGGTGTTCCGGAAATACCCCTGGTAGTGGTAGTTAGTAGTTACTGTGCATTGCACCCTGCAGGGACGGTGGCACGAGAGCCAGGATCAGTGGGACTGTCCAGTCAACAGTTAATTTAATAAAAAATTACCAACTAAACTGGCACGACAATAAGTGGACCCTCAGATAAAATATCAAAGCTCATAAAGATCCCGCAGATGGTTTATGCTTCATATCGTGTAGTTGAAGTGAGAAGGGTTCATAAAAAAAAAATTGTACTGCAGCTTGAACAGATATCCTCAACAGAAAAATTGTCCGAGAAGGTCTTCGTAAAACTGAGATTTGAGCTCTCTTCCTTAAAAAAATATATCACAAATCATAATTTTTTATATAAAAAATTAGTAGCACGACCAATCAATAAGTAAATATTACCAGTAAATTATTATGAAAATATTTGACGTATTAGAAACAATTCAAATAGAAAATTGCAACTACACAAGAGTGCAGCTACTATCTTTTATTTAATTACTAATTGATTTACCTGTATTTAGATTAATAACACACGCATTAAACTCTCTTCGTCGTCTAAAAAACACACAAACTTGATTCAAAGTTACAAATTTTGCATTGATTAATATATGTTTTCCTCCTCTTCACTGATGTTCTAACAAGAAGCATCCTTATCTTCAGCTCTGTGAATCTTAGCAACAGAAGAAACAAAAGACATGGGAGACTGCTTCGTCTCCAGCTCCTTCACCTCGTCAGCCTTCTTCGCCGCGGCTGTCTTCTCCCTCTGCAACCGGGCGCCGCCACTCCTGCTCTTGGTGATGGCAATGGCCAGGTCATTTGGGAACATTGAGCGCCACACGAACACATGGAGCAGCGTGGAGACGAACAGCAGAGACACCATCGTCGACGACATGAGTGAAAGGCTCAAAGCCAGCCCTTTGCTCAGGAAGCACGGTATCTCTTCCGCGTACTTGATCGTAGCAAGCGAGGCCGTCGTCATCGGGAATGTATACGACCACCATGCCACCGAGAACCTGTAAGAAACCTATATCAGCTTTCATGGTTTCGGAGCTGACACTTCCATTATTGTTCAGTCTATTACCTGAATCCTCGGAAGAAATTGATGCGGACAACAAGGGAAATGTAGAGGAACAAAGCAATGAAGTAGAAAGTCCTTGAAACAGCATCAAACTGGCCGTAGATGGCCGCCCAAGCAATACTCGCCGCCGATGGAGTTGCGATGAACGTCGAGTACACCGGATGGAGCTCTTTTGGCAATGCCTCGCTTGTTGGCAACCGCTGGTACAAGGTCACAAACACGACGAGGTAATGCGCCAGCCCGACCGCCCAGAAGAATTTGCCAGCCTCCTCCCACCCGACCTTGGCCGCCAGAATGGCACCGACAAAGTTTCCAACAACTGAGAGGTGCGACGACGGGTTCGCGACCTTGCAGAGTCGCCGCTTTCCTCCAGAGAGCCACTGGCCATATATCTTGAGCTCGAGGATGAAGACAGGTGCCATGAAGACACACCACAGCGCGGGGTGAGGCTTCTTGGGGGCAAACAGAGGCGGGGCGGCGATGGTGAGGAACATGCAGGCGATCCAGGGGGCGAAGAAAAAGTTAACACGGACTGGGTGGAAGTACTCGCGGCGGATGGCTTCGAAGTAGAAGATGCACTTAAGAACGTAGGTGATAGACACGGCAAGAAGGACTGCGAGGGCAATGCACCAGAGGACTAGGTTGATGAGGAGGCTGACGTTGAGGAATTCCATGGCGGGGCTGGCGGCAAGCGCGCCCCAGAGGATGGCTTGGCTGCCAAGGCCGAGGCATATGCCAAAGCAGCCGATCGGGAAGCGGAGAAGGAAGGGCCATAGCTCGTCTTTTGGAAGAAGAATGTTTTCGTGGTCCTGCGAGTAGAAGCAGGTGAATTATTTGTGCATTGCTTCAGCATTCATGATAATGAGGTTTGGAAAGTGTTTTACTCAACGTGTTAAGCTTGGATTTGGTACCCATTTTCACGCCCATTAAAATGGATATTTCGATTGATTTAATCCATTTAACTGAACTTAATTTATTTCAATTTCCGTCAGATTATTTTTTAATTTTTAATTTTAAAATTTAATTTTAAATTAAAAAAAGTTAAAAATGGAAAAAATGAAAAAAAATTATATACATAAATATTTTTTAATTATTAAATAAAATTTTTTGATAAAAATTTAATTAAAATATGAAAAAAGTACAGTAGATCGAATTTAATCCGTTATTTAATTTAAAATCAGACTCTTAACCCTCTATATTAAATATAATTTATAATAAAAATATAATATATAAATATAAATAATATATTTTTAAAAATTAAAATTAAAATATTGGTGAAAACCTTTCAACCATGGCCAAAATCGAAGCCGAACCGATTTTTAAAACCTGCTTACCCTAACTTGGTCGAGCTCCGGCCCTCTGAGAGCAGCGAAATATCTACCGGCCGGCACGCTTTTGTTGACAGACTCATCTTGTCCACCGGCACCGGCATCTTCAGTGTTCTGCACGTTAAGCTCACCCTCCTTCCTCACCGGCAACATTGAGTTTTGCTTGATTAGGGTCGACTTGGTTCGGAAGATGCTGAAATCTCCTTTCCTTCCGACATCGGCGCTCTCGCGGGATTCCCTCAGCACGCCCAAGCTATTACCGCTCCGAGTCAGCACCGGCCGGTCATCTGTGCCACCGTCGCGGCCTCTAGATTCATTCTTCTTTGCTTCCATTTTCAAAGCCGCGAAGCCGGTCTCAAGCGACACCTGCCGGTGGAAAGACTTCGGATTCATCCGCCTCTCTCCTCCTCCTTGCTTCCCGATCTTGGTGCGACGGTCCCGGCAATCGCTTTGCAACGGATGAATGTCGACAAAGTGGTGGCCAGTCGAAGCCGTTGATCTCGGTCCAGCCTCCATTTCCAGTCTCCGGCATACGACTCTGGTCAGGGCGACAGAGAGGAACTAATAATATAAAGGAGTGACGTGCATGGGCGGACATCACCATGGAACTGTATCATTTTTACGTGTACTTGTGTTTGAGGCCACGAGAAGAGATAGAGATGTTGATCTTTCTTTATGTGAGATTCGGCGGGGTTGGCGGTTGGGTTGATGGGCGGGTGGATCGGAGCCGGAGCTTTTTGGTGAGAAAGAAGGTCACGGGGGCTGGAATCTCTCGGCTGTGTGGCGGAGGAGGAGGCCGCAGAGGTGGAGTTGGGGCTGGCCTCCGGGATTGAACACGGGAAAGGCAGCCATTTCATGAGATGGGGAGATGTGATTGAAGAAAGACGTCGTCACGGGTCTCCGGTGGCAGGCAAGAGAAATACGGGGTCAACTGTTTGACCGTTGACATTTTGCTATTAATATTGTGTACCGTCTTTGTTTGGCGGATCTAATTTGAGCCCGTTATAGGGCTGATGCGGACGCAACGAGTCGGATCCCAGCCATCCATGGCCAACACACAGTTGCAAATCGAATTCCAGCCGTACATGACCGACACACAGTAGCAAATCGAATTCCAGCCGTCCATGGCCAATGCACAGTTGCAAGTCGAGATTCCAGCCGTCCATGGCAACACACAGCTGCAAGTCTGAGCGAGCCAAGCTCGCCCCCGGCTATCCGTGACAATGCACATGGAACTAAATCGTGTCAGATCCCACAACATGGTATAAAAAGCACGCTGACTCAACGATCAAATTGTCACATTTTGCACATGACCATCTAAGACCCAACGCGATATAGCTTGTACGATCGGATGGATCAGACCGGCCGAATATATATATATTTTTATTATATTTTAAATCGTTAAATTTATCTTAAAAATTAGTATATTCTAAATATTAAACTCTAAATTTAAAATATAATAATTTTTAAATAAATCTAATGATTTATAATTTAATAAAATTAAAGTTAAAATTTTATCGGTTAAATTTTATACTCACTCACTCACTCACTCACTCACTCACTCACTCTCTGTATTATATATATATACATGCCCCTGGTTGGTGCAATTCAGCTGCTTAAATTCCTCAGGCTCAAACAAGCAAGAGAGAAACTTATTACAAATAAAAATAACTCAAGGTATTAGATGAAAATTGACAGATGTACAACGAAAAAAAAAGATTGGATGAAAGAATAAATAGAAAGACCAGGGGATTAACAAGTTCATCCATCCGCCAACATCTCCCTGTGGACATGCATACAGGTGGCGCTGCAATATTTATAGTGATACCGATGGAACGGTACTTTCCCAGCCAAAGAAGCATTACAGCATGAGCATTTGATATCACTTACGCTTTGGATCACTGAGCTGCTGCTTGGTGTTGGTGCTGGAGCTGCACTGACAGAACTAGCATTGAGAGCTGCCATTCTCCTCTCAGCAGCAGCTGCTCTCTTTTCCCTAGCTTCAGCTAGTGCACTTCGATGCTGCTCCTGATTAATGTTACATTGGCATTTCAGTCAATTAGCCAATAGTTAAGAAAAGTAAAGAATTAATTTATTGGTGACGTTAAAGCTTAACCTCCTTAGAAATGAACTTGCTGCCATGAGATTGTTGCTGCAGCTTAGAGGGGACTGCAACAGCCACTTGCCCTTGTGGAGCAGCTTTTGAAGCATTTTCTACTTGTGCGGCCTCAGCCTGTAATGAAAAACACCACACAAACATGAGAAGAAACTCAGTACAAGAGACAATTCAGGAGGCAAGGATTAGCCCATTTGAAAGATGAAGATGTCCAAAACCATTACATAAACAGCCACAAATGATAATTAGGTTTAAGCAGGGTAGATGTTGTGGTTAAGTGCCAGCCATTAGCAAAGACAAGGTAATATGTCTTCTCAAGGAATAATCACATCCAATCAGATACACAATATGACCATGGAGTCATGGCTAAATTTATTAGTTGATTATATATTACACCTTCACAAATGGCATGCAATATTAAGAATTTGTGATCTCATTATTCATATTCCATTCACAGCGTATTATTTGTCAACAATAATGGCTTGGAGGTTGGAACTAAATTGAGTGTATCTACAAAATGCTAATTTGATATCGTTTTTTTGGCTCCTATAATCCCACAAAAGTTTTTGATCCCTACAAGCAGACTTCACACTACAGATGGCAATGACCTGGGAGAGATCAAGCCATTGTAACACCCAAAAACTTTGGTCAGGTGCTGTATAAGATGCGGGATTTAGCCAAGCTAGCTGAATTAGCACGGGTTAACACCATATTTTAATCCAAGCTAATGGGTTTTGAGTTAAAATATGAGACTGATCCAAGAAAACCTAGACAAACAATTCCACAGAAAGGTTGATAACCTCCAAAAGAAAAAAACCAAAGATGCACTAACCAAGGCCCATGACTTATTAGCTTATAATTTATATAAGAGAACAGTTTAAACTCATCAAAAGAAGATGAAATCATGAACAAATGTATGTAGGACAAGCAGAGAGACAGAAATAAACCTTAGCCTTTTCCTTCGCCTTCCGCAATTTCTTTAACTCTTTTGCTTTAACTTTTTTCTTGGCGTTCTTCTCAGCCTACATTGCCCATGGAAATGAAATGAAATGTCTATTCAAGATTTTAGGATAACCTTTTTCTTTTAATACTACATGTTCATAGGTACAAGCATGCAGAATGTATTCCTGTAATACCACAATGATTTGTGCTGTGAGTTTTATGCATGTAACAAGACATAGGTGCCACAGAAGTCTCCATTTCTAAAAGTTAATAGGCAACTCTAGAAAACTGAAATGCTCGCTACTTAACCATGCTTCAAAAAAATTTTCAAATTCAATTATTTGCAAATAGAATAGGTCTTCTATAGTTTTTGACAAGATAATCCTCAATGTACTTTATTAGAATCAGCAACCCATGATAGGACTTTAATAGTGTATTTGACAACATTAAGAGTGATGTGAAGAGGCACCATTAATAGACTGAGTCAAGTGCACCTATAAAATGGTTAATTACTGGTAGTAGTTAGTAAGATAAATTTTTAAAAAAAAATGATGTCAGTGTTGGTACCTGCTTGGCAGATTGGGCATCTTCCATTTCTTTGGTCAGAGGACTGGGCACATTGGCAGCACGCCAGTCCCACTTATCAGGGTTAAGGGCCATATATCTTCGAAAAGTGTTTCTGACTTTCTTCTCAGTGGCCAACATATATGGAGTTTGACCTCTTTCATCTCTAATGCAAGGACTCAAACCCTGTTCTAGAAGCTCCAGAGTTTGCTGTGAATTACCGGATCTTGCTGCCTCATGAAGAGGTGTGGTATCATTTTCAGAAGGTAAAATGTTTGTGGTTTCACCATTTGGTTTTGTGGAATCTATGCATTCAACATCTGAACCACATACAGACAAAGATTCCACTATTTCCAGTTGCTTATCCAACTGTGCTTCATTTAATTGCTGGCCATTCCTTCCATTATTATCCATGGCTGTTTGAGCATCCTCTGGAATTACATCCTCAAAGGCAAGTTGTGTCAACTGGTAATATACACGTTTCACTTCCTTCAGAGTGGGCCTGTGTACTGTTAGAGGAATATTTCGAACAACATTTTCCTGAAAATTCAGCTGTGGCTTTTCCCCATCAAAAAGAAGCTGACGATTTTTTGAAGGGGCGTAAATGAAAATACAAGAGGAGGACTCAATGTATGGTTTCCAAGTAATCAATAATTCCTGTATGTCCTGCAGCAATATGTGTTATAGATTACTACAGTTAAAACAAATATAACATTAATAAGGTATAAGCATAGCCATATAATATGGAATATACATGAAATGCTGACAATGGGTTAGCAAGTGCATATGATCAAAATTTATGACATAATAAAATAGTAAAATTTTGGTTTGAAAAGTGTAGTGGTTGGTTGCTACAAAGGGATGTAAGTCATAACCTCTGGAATTAAGACAGTTTTTGTACAAAAATGGGTTATCAAGTTAAAAAAAAATTTCTACTGCAATCAAATGAAATTCTGATACGTATTAGGCCTATGGTTTAGTACCTTCTTTAGTGCAGCTTCATTATACCTGCGAAGTGATGAACCCGCAGAATGGGCAGCTCTTCCAGTTGCATCTTTGACAGATTGCTTTCTCCCAGCCTTTGCCCTGACAACATACCTAGAGAACAATAGAACCATAGCCATTAGCAAATAGAAGCACATTTTGGTGGTCATTCAAACAAATTTCCAACAGGAAAGACAAACATACATATATATACTTAAGCATATAAAAAATCCATGAAAATACGCTATCATACACATACAGTGCAGAAAGAAGTTGTTTGAGATGCAAGCTGAAGAAGGAAAATAAAGTATAATTCATCCAAACCATTTATGAAATGGTAAAATTACCAAAGAGTTTTCCATTGATAAAAAGTTTAGGAATCATGCATGGAGTATTAATTTCAAGAAATTTGCTAGAGAATGCCAAAACCAGAATATAATATTGTTTTACTAACCTATGAAAGGTTTTATGTGCTACAATAGTGTTCCCATCAAAGACACAACCAGCGAAGTGCCCACCACTTGCAAGCAATACAATTCTAAGATGTGTCTTATTTCGAGGTTCATGAACCAATGATCTCAATCTATTGATAAACTCAACTTCCTCCATCTGAGACAACTGTCCAGAATCCCCAAAATGGCTTGATTTACTGTTGTCAAGTGAAAGCTCAACAGATTCGTCCAGAAGCAAGCATCTCCAAACAGAAATCTTATCCCCGGATTTGAGGCAGAGGAACAATCTTTGTTTTTCTCCTTCTTTTGTATTTTTGGACACACCTTTATCCAGTTCATCTTCTGAACCAGATATACTTGACACATCAAAATCTTCATAGTACGTATCACCGCCTGACTCATCCAGATCCTCTTCCTTGATGATATTCTTACCCGCAACGCTCAATTTAACCTAGAGAGAATCAATAATTCAATTGTTAGAATAAATTGTTTTGTAAAATGTTCAAGAAACAATATTTCCTCCATTACTATCTAATCAAATCCTACACAAAAGGAATCCCCTCAATATCCAAATAAAAACTAATTCATAACAAAATCATCAAACAACATAAATTCAGAAAAGTAACCCAGAAACAAAAAGTTGTGGAAGGAACTCTAAAACAAGAACTATCTAAGACTTAAAGGACCTAAATTAACCAGAATATCTATCTTAAACATACAAGGTTAATTCTCCATCACCTGAATACAGCAATCTTTATGTTGGGGAGGAAAGTGACAAATCATCCTAAATAAAGGAAATTGCCACCATGTAGGCTGCGGTTTCTCACATACTTTGACTATTAGTCATCATTCAAGCTAATTTCACTAAGTACTCCAATTCTCATCATCATATTGTGGTAAACAGATTTCACTTATTAATTAGAATGCATCCCTCACAGTACCAAGATGATGGAGCTCACCAACTATTAGAACAATTATGGTATTGAAAAAACATAAAACAATATCAATTTAACTGACAGTTCGATGAAAAGGTTCGATTTTGGCCTGATCAGTCGCACATATCTTACAACAAAATTTCTTGTAAGCACCATTACATGCTCAAGAACCAAATTTGATCTTATATTCGTAAAATACTCGTGACTAAGAAGCTTACGTTAAGGCGGTGGAGGTCGGACTTGAAGTGGATGCGCTGCTCCTGGAGGGACTCGAACACCACCTTACAGGTGTTACACGTCCATCTCGCAGCTGCCTCCTTCCCCCTTCCTTTTGCTCCACTCGATTCGAGCTTGTCCTCCGCCTGGTCCTTGGGCTGGATCAAAAGAGTGACATCCAGGAGAGGAGACGCAGGCCGGAGAGGGACGCTGGATGAGATCTCGGAAGGACGGAGGATGCAGCAAGAGTCGAAGAAGTCAGGCTGGAGATCGAAGATGGAACGGTGTTTCGGCTCCGGCAGCTTCCTCTCGTTCGCCGCCATTGACGACCTAGACTCGCGCGGCGGGTGCCTCAGACTCTAAATCTGACTTGGCCCAATGGGCTTAGCCCAATACTAAGTTAAAAGTCCAACATCGATTAAGTCACAGATCGGCAATTAATGGCGATACTCACGCCCCATTGTTTTTTCTGGAAGGAGGAAGGCTCGAGATAAACTCGCTGTATGAACAGCAGTTTATAACAAATAAAATTCACCAAAATTTCGAACGACCACATCAAATACTGGTGCATATCAACTTTCTATTAAGTTATTCTTCATGATAGCGATTTTAGTCAATATTGGATAGTGATTAGTTGATCCAGATTTTTTTTTTGGACCAATTACGTACAACCCTGCAATTCTCTTAATTACGAAAAATCGCTCAAAATTTCCGTAATTATCTACGTCATCCTCCTTCCAAAATATTTACCTACACACTCTTAATTATTATTTAATCAATTTTTTCTCCAAAAATTTCGATTTTACTCTCCGTAGTTTTTACAATTAAACCCCTAAAATACTTATCTTCTCACCCCCACTCTTTCTCCCAAAATATTTATAAATAAATCCTTAAAATATTTTTATTTATAAAAAAGTCCAAATATTAATACTTTTTAAAAAAATATTTATAAAGGAGCGGCGAGCACGCGGGCACCGACGCTGGAGGTCTACGCATGGGTGCGGATGCCGGCCGGCGAGGGGTTTATTCATGAAATTTAGTTTTAAAATAAATAAAATTTAGACTTATTTATAAATAAAAATATTCAAGAGGTTGATTTTTAAATGTATAAATATTAAACTTGTAATTTTAAATTTTAAATTGTAAAACCTTCAATATCTTTTTTGTAAAATTTTATTTAAAACATGATTAAAAAATTTAGACTTTTTATAAATAAAAATATTCAAGGGATCTATTTGAAAACGTACAAACATGAAACTTGTAATTTTAAATTTTAAGTTTTTAAACCTTTGATTATTTATTCATAAAATTTAGTTTCAAAATAAAAAAATAAATATTCAAGGGGTCTATTTTTAAATGTATAAATATTAAACTTATAATTTTAAATTTTAAGTTTAAAAACCTTCAATGTATTTTTTATAAAATTTAATTTAAAAAATGTTAAAAATTTAGACTTATTTATAAATAAAAATATTCAAGGGGTCTATTTGTAAATGCACAAATATGAAACTTGTAATTTCAAATTTTAAGTTTTAAAACCTTCAATGTCTTCTTTGTAAAATTTTATTTTAAAAATAATAAAATTTGGACTTATTTATAAATAAATATGTTTTAGGGGTCTATTTATAAATGTACAAACATTAAACTTGTAATTTGAAATTTTAAGTTTTAAAACCTTCAATGTCTTTTTTGTAAAATCTTATTTTAAAGATGATAAAATTTTAAACTTATTTATAAATAAAAATATTCACGGGGTCTATTTGTAAATGTACGAATACTATATTCGTAATTCAAAATTTTAAGTTTTAAAACTTCAATATTGTGAAGTTTTATTAAAAAATTAATAAAAGTTGTGCTTATTTATAAAAAAAATTTGAGAGGTCTATTAATAGAT
Source organism: Trichopus zeylanicus subsp. travancoricus (assembly GCA_005019695.1). Taxonomy (NCBI): domain Eukaryota; kingdom Viridiplantae; phylum Streptophyta; class Magnoliopsida; order Dioscoreales; family Dioscoreaceae; genus Trichopus; species Trichopus zeylanicus. Next base: position 125,654 of record RXID01012283.1, on the reverse strand, counting down.
ATATAAAATATTGAACTTGTATTTTAAAATTTTAAGTTTTAATATCTTCAACTCTTTTTTGTTAAATTTTTTTTAAAACTTATGAATTTTTGACTTATTTATAAATAAAAGATTTCAAGGGACTTATTTGTAAATTCATAAATATAAAATTTGTAATTAAATTTCTTATATAGGGTTTATTTGTAAAATATTTAAAATACTTAAGGTCCTTTTTATAAATTTTTATTTTAAAATATTAACATTTGGATTTTTTAGAAATAAAAAATCAAGGGGCTTTATTTGTAAATATGCAAATATTAGTGTTTATTTATAAAATATTTAAAATATTTCATCTCTTTTATAAATATTTTTTTTTGAAAAAGATTAACATTTGGACTTTTTATAAATAAAAAAATTCAAGGGGCTTATTTGTAAAAATACAAATATTACGATTTATTTATAAAATATTTAAAATATTTCAACTCCTTTATGAATTTTTTTTGAAAAATATTAATTTCGACTTTTTAAATATTTCAAGGGATTATTTGTAAATATTTTGGGAGAAAAAGTGGGAGTGAGAAAATAAGTTTTTTAGGGGTTTAATTGTAAAAATTATGGAGGGTAATATAGAAATTTTAAAGAAAAATTTGATTAAATAACAATGAGAGGGGTGTAGGTAAATATTTTCAAAAGGGGGAGAAGAGAGGGGAGGGAGGGCGTGGAGAGTGGTGGTGGAGGGGTGGTGTAGGTAATTACGAAAATTTCAGGGGTATCATTATAGTTCTATTAAATTATAAGAGATAAAATCAAAAAAAAAGTTATTAAAGTATCGTTTGATTCGAAATTAAAATGAAAATCAAAATTAAGACTAGTAAATTACTTTTATAAACTAATATTTTTTTATCAAAATAAACTTTATAATAATTTAAGATTCAAAAAATTATTTAATTTTATATAATAATTTAATTTAATAACGATTTAAAATAAATAATATTAATTTTGTTAAAAAAATAATTATGAAATATATTGATTCTGACCTCAAACTAAACAGTGCCTAAGTTTCCTAACACAGGGAAATACCCATTAAAAGTTGTTTTGATTTTCTTAATTTTACATCTCTCATCTCGGCAGTAGTAAAGATCCGGTCTAGATACGACTTTCAGCATCAAATTGATCCAGATTTACAGTTTGTAGAAGTATGTAAACCTAGTAGACCCAAATAAATTTATTCGTTATCTATATTATAGAGCTAAATATTAGCCGTTTAGATTTATCTTGTCATCATGGGAGCAGCGTTGCCCTTCTTCGTTACAATATATAGATATATATACACACGACGATTTCTCTTCGTGCGTCATAACGGGTGGTAAAACATGAAAACAGTGCAGAAATGGGTGCGTAGCTGCCCCCTCTTGTCGTGGCATCTGACTCGTCAGGCTTCACCCCAACGCGGTCCTGTCGTGTCGCGCCACCCACTCACCGCCCGAACGTACGACCCTTCCAATCTATTTCCAAGCGCGTGAACGATAATACGTAGAGGAGTGCATTATTTGATTTGACTCGAATAAATCGATTGGATTAAAAATTAAACAACTAATTCGGGTTGATTTATTTGATTTTCGATTCGATTTAATTTTTAAAATAAAAAATTTCAGTATTCGATTTCGATTTTATTTTTTAATTTTAAAAAATTATAAAAATCTTATCGAATTGAAATTACATGTATATATATACGTAATATTAATTTTTGATTTTAATTTAAATATAATTAAATTTAAATTGAAAAAAAATCAGCGCATATCTTTCAATTTTAGTTCGATTTTTATAGTATTTCGATTCGATTCGATTTTTAAATTTTAAAATTAAAATTTTAAGTTCGATTTTAAACCGAATATATAATCCATGGTTTACGGTTTCGGTTTCGGTTTCGGGACCGGCCGAAATCGATACGTTTCGGCCGTTTCGGCCGTTTCGACCGTTTCGGTTTTGGCCGAAAAAAATTTTTAAATTATTAATTGGGCGTTGACCAGAGTTTGACTATATTTTGACTGTCCTTTGACTTCAAATTAAAAATACAATAAAATATTAAAAAAAATTGAAAAAATTTGAAAAATTATGAATGAATTTATACTTAATTTTACAATAATTTCAAATATTATTTAAGCTAATTAAAATTAATTTTGATAGTTAGTCACTGATATTGTCTGCTTTTAATATATATTAGTGTATTAAAAAAATATATAAGAAATGATATGAATATGATTAAAATTTAAAAATTAACATAAGCAAATTTAACTTTTCATTAAAATGTATTTCACACATACATAATTTATAAATTCTAAAATAATACAACTAATCATCATAGTCATCATCGGTTGAGTTTGGAACATCTGGGTGTGGAATTACAAATTTAGTACCTCGATGATCTGGACGAGCATTTATGGGCATATGAATTAAAACAATTAGCTCTACGCGATCTCATGGCAGCGGTTCTGAAGTATAACCATATATCGAAGGTCTAAAATAAAAATTATATTTTGACTAAAATTTAATTTAATTTTAATTATTTTTTAACTTCAAATTAAAAAATTATAATATATTTAAATTTTTTAAAAAATAATGAATAATTACGTTAATAATATTATGTACGTAAATAATATCTGACAGAAACCGATAAGGACGTCGAAATTAAATTGGCGACAACACTGGCCCCAGTGTAAGGCCAGTCTCATCTTACGGGAGTATGAGTCAGGTTAGCGAGGACACGAGATAGACGAGAGAACGGCGGTAGACTAGTAAGAGCGCAGGGTTTTTGGGTTCGAACATGAAGCCGGCGCGAGGTCCTCCCACGACCCCCCCACCCCGCCCCCAACCCGCGCGAGCTCGGCGAGCTCCCCCCCGCCCGGCATGTCTGCCCGAGCTCCCTGCCAAACCCCCAGCCCCCCCCCCCCCCCCCCCCCCCCCGCGAGCTCGGCGAGCTCGTCGCCCGGCGCCATGCCCGCCCCCCCAACCCACGCGAGCTCGGCGAGCTCCCGCCCGCCCGCTCGCGCTCGAGCCCGGTGAGCTCCCACTCGCCCGAGCCCGGCGAGCTCCCGCACGCCCGCGCGCGAGCTCGATGAGCTCCCACCCGTGCGCGCGATCCCGGCGAGCTCACGCCCCCGCGCGCGAGCCCGGCGAGCCCCCGCCCCCCCGCTCTCGAGCCCGGCGAGCTCCCGTCCCCGCGGACCCGCGACATCTCCTGCCCGGCGCCGGCGAGCCCGGGAGCTCCCGCCGCCCCCCGCGCGCGCCCGGCGAGCTCCTGCACGTCCGCGCGCGAGCCCGGCGAGCTCCCGCCCGCCTGCGGGCGCCCTGCGAGCTCCCACCCGCGCGCTCGAGCCCGGCGAGCTCCCGCTCCCGCGTGCGTTGGTTGGTGAAGATGAACGATAATGAACAATAATAAACAGTAAATCCTAACCGATACGAAACCACAGGTATCATTGCGGTTCCGGCCGAAACTGCGAACCTAATAATCCTAGTAATACGCACCACATGGCTAGACCCGCTTTACCATCTTGCTCCGCAGCCACACCAAACCTCCCATAATTCTCACCACAAGATATTATCATGATCGGTCAACGATCCACATCTGGAGGAAGAGGCTTGAGTACCTCGGTGGTGTCTGACGTGCTAGCCAATAGAATACTGGATTCCAACAACACTCTGACACTGGAGAGAGAGAGAGAGAGAATAAGGCTGACATTTGTCAGACGACTTTCGTACCCTGCACCTTCTCGTCTTCAATTTATGATTTTGAATTCGAATCTTGGTTTTCCAGTCTTATCCGGGCTGGCCTGTCAGATCTCGGTCAGGGGGAGCCGGGACCCTGTTGGATTACTGCCAGGACACAAGGACACAAGCAGACCAGGGTCATGCTGAGAAAATGCAAGCGCCAAAAGACCACAATCTATACCATCAACCTCAGCAAGAACAGCAGCAGCAGCAACAGAAGACGCGGCAGAGCCCAGCCCCAGCACCTCACGAAGTAGTCCGACTTTCTTCGGAATCATCAGGTGCGTTCTTGTTTCTGATCCTGCTTTGATCTGAGTTGGAAGTTGATTTTTTCGTTGGGTTTTCATCAGGGGCTGTGACTATGGCTGCGCCGTCGCCGCTGGTGCTGGGGCTGGGCCCCGGGAAATCGGCCTTGACGTTCCTCCAGTGGCAGGAGCTGCAGCACCAGGCTCTCATTTACAAGTACCTCGCCGCCGGCATTCCCGTCCCACTCCATCTCGTCCTGCCTATCTGGAAGAGCGTCGCCGCCGCATCGCCTTCGCTTTATGGTTCCCACCTCTTACCCAGTTGTACGTTTTTTCTTTTCTTCTCTTGATTTCTACTCTTTGGATTTCTACAAGCCTTGGTTGAAGTGTGGCTATTTTGCGAGGGAGAGCAGTTATGATGCAGCAGGGTGGGTGCCTAATGGACTACGGAAACAGCATGGAGCCGGAGCCGGGGCGCTGCCGGAGGACCGATGGCAAGAAGTGGCGGTGCTCGAGGGACGTGGTCTCCGACCAGAAGTACTGCGAGCGCCACATTCACCGCGGCCGCAACCGTTCAAGAAAGCCAGTGGAACCAGCAGCCGCCGCCACAGCCACCATTCCCGCCAACTCTTCCCAAAAAGAAGGAAGCAATGTGAACGGAACCCAGCTCTCCATCTCCATTCTGTCGGGAGGACTACAGCTCATGCCCGCCGGCACTGCCACTTCCGGCGGCAGCAGCAGTAGCAACAGCAACAATGTGTCGCCGCCCAGGCTCGGCTTCTCCCCCACTAGCGTTTTGCAGAGCGGGAATGCATCTAGAGCTGGACCTCCATGACCAACGCTGATGTTTTTTTTTGTGTGTTTAATCTGTATTTTTTTTTTTTAAGGGTTGAGTAGAAAGACGGAGACGATAGGTGTGCATTCTGGTATCGAGGAGAATCTACGAAAGACGGACTGTGGTGGTGGTCGCTTCAACTTTTGTACATAGATATAGCCAGTGAGTAGTACTTGATGTACGTATTATGATATCTATCCATCTATTGTTAACGAGATTAACGGTTTTTTTAAGTAACCAGCGCCCGGTTGGCAGTGTGTCTTGATCCAACAGCTTCTTGTTTTCCGTTTTTGGTTTCGATCCGCCGGATTTGGTACTTGCCCACTACGAAGATTGATTTTTCACATTATTTCGCTCGCTCAAATTAATAGGTTTTTTTTTTCTCATATTTGTATGATTCACTTAATTAAAAATATTTTTGACGTATCAATTATGAGGTGTCATAAGCAGAGATGTTAATTTGGCTCTTAACTTACCAGTAGCTGATGATTTGATGGCAAAGTCGAGTTCAAATTAGGATTAGTCGGCTCGGCTTGTCTACATTTTAGCCGTGATTGTATTGAATTTTACGAATCCAATATTCAAATAATAACAAATGATTTTTTTTAATTAGACAAACTGCTTTCGTAATGCACGGCAAATCTTATCTCAAGAGAATACCGTTACAGAGTCATAGACGTAATTTTATTGACATTGCAAGGGACATACTATACACGAATGAAGCTCAGGGAAGAAGCGACAAATTTGATTCAGCGCGTCCAACCAAGGCTCGGCCCAGACCATCCATTCCGACGTGACTATACGTAAGGCTTTCACAATTCAGATTTTGAATCGCGATCTTGTTAGCTCGTCATCGACTATAAAATCAACAAAGTCTTGTAAACAAAAAAAAGGGGAGGGGTTAGATAGTAACTCAGTGAGCAGGACGAACGTGAAGAATTGCCGATCAATCAAGAAGCAAAAGGAAAAGAAAGACCTCAACTACCGGTTATTGTTGCCGCTAGCCTCTTGCTGCCTTCTCGTGAACTCGTGCATCGCCCTCCGATGGATCCTAGCCGAACCCTCCTATCACTGTCCGGCCTGCACAGCACCTTATCTCACCTCATATTTTGTTGGTGCAAAAGTCGCGCCACCACGTCACTGCCACACCTCCCTGCGCATCAGCTTTGTTAGCTGCATGCCTTGCGAGCTCTGTTGCGTCACTATTCATCGGCCAACACCGCCTGGTCATGTAGCCTAATTGCTTCACCCACCTGCAACCACCCAAATCTCTTTGGCCTCGCCTATGTCGTTGCCGCCACCTGCCTCTATCATCACCACCACAGGGAAAGCTAGATCTGACCGAATTTGGCCATTAGGTGAAGAGGAAGAGCTTCTGTTTAAAAGAGTGAAAAAGAATGGGGAAAACATGAAAGAAGAAGAAGAAGAAGAATTTTTTTAAAAAAAGAGTTGTTGTAAAAAAAAAGAAAAAATTGCTGAAAATTTTTTTTTCTAATTTCGATTTGCATGCTTTGTTAACTGACAAAGGGTTAATTTACGAATTTGTCCGAATATCTTTAGATCTAGAATTAGTGTATGAGCTCACTCAGAAGTCAATTTGACCTGGGATAAATCTGCAGTCTCATTTAAAGGTTAACCTGACTCAGTATTAGCATGTAGGTTTATTTAAAAGTCAATTCAATCTAGAGTCAGCTCGTGAACTTGCTCAAAAGTCAATCTGACTCAGGATTAGCTTATAAACTTGCCTGAAAGTTAATTAAATTTAAGACCAACGAGCTAATCTAAATTAGGACCAGTTAATGGGCTCGCCCTAAAGTTAATTTGACTTAGGATCATCTTATAATCTCGTTTGAAAGTCAATTTAACTCAAAATCAGCCTACGAGTTCATCCAAAAGGTAATTCGATTTAAGGACAACCAGCGAATTCGCCCAAAAGTCAATTTGACTTAGAACTAGTATACAGACTCACTAGAAAGTCAAATTGATTAAAAACTAATCCACAAACTTGTCTGATAGTTAAATCAACTAAAGACTAGCTTATGCATTCGCCTAAAAGTCAAATTAACTAAAAAAGGTTTGCAGACTCGTCTGAAAATTAAATCAACTCAAGGACAACCCACAGGCTTTTCCAAGAGATATTAATCAACAGATAGTGTAAGGATTCTAATCAACCAAATCAAATTAATTAAAATAATTGACTTAAGAAGTTAAAAACTAAGCTGATTCGATAAAATTAAATAAATGATTTAACTAAAGTGGCTTGATTCAAACATACCACTAAATGGATCTAAATTGATCAAATAAATTAATGGATTAAATTCAAATTAAAATAAAGCTAAATCCAAATTAGGTCAACCCAAATTAGATCAAGTCTAATCGGTTCAAACCAAACCCTAGTTGGGTTAAAAGTGGGTCAACTTAAATTAAATTGGCTCATACTTGATCCTAATTGAGTTTAATCAATTCAAATCCAACTATTGCTCTTTGAATTTTGATGATGATTTTTTCTTTTTGAGTAAATTTGGCTTTACTAAAATTTTGATAGAGATAAGAGAAGAAGAAAGCGAGAGAGATGGGAAGTGACAGCAAGACAAAGAAGTTTGTAAAGGAGAGGAAGAATTTTGATAATGATCAAACTAAAGTTTAATAAATTTGTCTAGTTATAATAAGTTTCAGGATTATAATGATCATTCAAACTCAAAAAAGATTGAGTCTTAAGATAAAACTTATTGCATCGTAAAGAAGAAGACTAAAAAATAAATAGGATGATAATTTGAAGATAAAGTTTGAAAATAAAGATGAAAGCTCAAAGATGCTCAAAATGAAATATCAACTCCAAACTCATAGATTTAGTGTTTTATCTTTATTAAGTCGAGGATTTGGTTATTAATTTATTTGAGCTTCTGGATTGACACTTCATTTAACTTAGATATGCATTCACTAGTTTATCTTACTTTTGTCTAAGTTAAATTTAAGTTGCTTTAAATAGGCAAAATTCTAGAAACCTTTCAAAAAATTTTTCTGTCAAGTACAATTGATTGAACTTTATAATTTAGTTACCTGAACTTATCAAATAGAAGATTTAACCTTCTAGTTTTGCAAATTTTGGTCGTCTAAACTTTGAGTTTGGTTATCTGGCTTAGAGGTTCGGGTGCCCAAACACGAGAGGGAAAAAATTAACATCTATTTTTCTTACCATTGGAATAAGTTTAGTTGTGCATTCGGATGCTTGAACTTAGCAAAGACAGTCAAGGGTGATTCCTAATAGCTAGATTTTTGCTCCAATGGTTATATAAAGGTTTGAAACTTCTTTAATTATTAAGAAAAACTAGGTTTTACATTCTTCAAGCAAGATCCATGTGTGCCTGTGCTTGCAGTGGCATACCCCCCTCCAGTGTGCCTCCCAGCTCTGTGCCCGCTAGGCCCCACTCTGGCATGCCCTCGAGTTCTGTCATCAGCCTAGCCTCGCTCTAGCCTACCTCCTAGCTCCATCGCACCCTAGCACACAACCCCTCTCCCTAATTCTAGCTTATCTTTCTCATGAATCTCATGACTATTTGGCCTTGCTTTGATGCGCCAACGAGCTCTGTACCAACTCCAGTCATCTAGTAGCCAAGGCCCAACCCTCCTGCCACTACCACTACCTCTCGCTACTACCTATGGCTAGATTCGGCTAGATATAGGTGGATCCATCTGAGGAGAAACTCTAAGGCACCACTGTCAGGTTGAGAGAAAGAGGAGGCCATGGGGCTTGAGGAAGGATATGGGTGTGAAAAAAATAATAAATAAATAAAAGATGTTTTTCTCTTGGCCAAAAAAAAAGTAAGTCAGGCTACGGGATCAATTTCGCCGGCTTAGAAAAGCGGAGATCTCGGGAGCAATCTCAACTCACAAATTAGAATTTATTTTAAGTTATAGTACATATCAAGTATTATAAAAATATTGACTTTTCAACATATGCAATTTTCTATTGTTAGTTACTCTAACAATTATTAGGAACATCTTAAAATAAAAAATTTAGCTAATAAAATAGAGACACAAAAAAATGTTTGATTGATTTTTAAGAAAAGATATATAGCTTAAGTAAGGGGTATATCCTCACTTTACAATGCATTTTAACATAGAATTATAAAAAAAAAAGAAATAAAGAAAAAGAAAGATGGGAGAAGAAGCTTTGATGTATGTTATTGTTCTACTCTTCCTACGCTGAACCACTTGGCGTTTGACTCAGATTGGCTCAGTCTTTGGTAGGTATTAATGACATTACTTGATGGGATGTGAAAGAGAGTATGAGAAGTTCAAATTATTTCTAATAGCTTTAAGCATCGACAATAACTTCGTGATTTGAAGTATTTCCGTTAGCCAATAAGACATCCGTGATAACTTCACTTAGATTAGAATAGTTTCATTATCCAATAAGTTGTAGGTGATATTTTCCTTGTTTGAAATATTTACATAGCAAATAAGATATAGGCGATAATTTCTTTCAGTTTAGTAGCATTATAGCTTATGAGATTGGGTATAGCTTTTAGAATCCCATCGTCAATGACTTTTAGGGTCAACTAGCTTGAAGAGGTGCATCGTCAATTATTTTTGAGGTTGACTAGCTGAAAAGGGTGCATTGTTAACTACTTCTAGAGTTGACTAATTTAAAAGATATATTATCAATTACTTATGGGTTTGACTAATTTGAAGAGTGCGTTGTCAACTGCTTATAGGATTAACTAATTTGAAGGGTGCATCATCAACTGCTTCTGAGCTTGACTAACTTAAAGGATGCATTATCAGTTGCTTGTGGGGGTTGACTACATTGAAGAGTGCATTATCAACTACTTTTGCGATTGATTAGTTTGAAGGGTGTGTCATCAACTACTTTTGGGTTGACTATCTTGAAGGATGCGTCATCAACCACTTGTGGGGGTTGACTATCTTGAAAAGTGTATCATCAACTGCTTCTAGGGTTGACTAGCTTAATGAATATATTGTCAACTGCTTATGGAGTTGACTAGCTTGTAGGGTGTGTCATCAACTGCTTGTGAGGTTGACTAGCTTCAAGTGTGGCTAACAGTTTTAAGTGTGTTGTTAGTTAACTTCATTCGAATAAGACATTGTGGCTAATGTAGATATCCATAAAAAAAGAGACAGAGTCATTTTTTCAAGAATCTATAGGATCTACTTGAAGGATGTACTTACATTCCTGGAAGAGGAAGCAAGAACACCAAAGGACTAGGCTATATTACCCCAAACGCTCAACATGTCTTATGGTCACCATCAGACATCTCTATGATATTCAGGATGACTAGATGACCTCAATATCCCCTGACATATATGCCCAGATGGCTGTGACTTTTCAGACATCACAAGAAGGTGACATGCTCAATGGGATTTTGTCATAACCAAAAGAAAGGGGACATGATACAACTAAGATGCCTTTAGACGAGCCTTCACCAAATTGTACTCGATATGATGAATCACTTGGTGAAGAAATAATTCTCAAACCAAAAGATGCTCCACCAGAACTTGAGGATGGGGGCAAGCCACAATTGATAAACTGATAGAGATTAACCTAGATTCAGAGGATGACCCCAAGCTGACTTTCAATAGCACTCAACTTTCAAAGGGAAGCCAAACCTAGCTCAAAGCAATGCTCCAATAATACATTGATTGCTTCACATAGAGCTATAAGAAAATTCCTAGACTAGATCTTGAAGTTGCAATCCATAAACTGGCTATCAATCATGAGCTTCCACCTATCAAATAAGCACCTAGAAAAATGAAACTTTACCTAGAACAAAAGGTGATAGAAGAAATGAAGAAACTGATAAAAGCAGGTTTCATCAGAGAGGAAATATACCCAGATTGGTTGGCAAGCATCTCGCTAGTCAAGAAAAAGAATGGCCAAATTTGTATTTGTGTAGAATATAGGAACTTGAATAAAGTATGTCTAAAAAATGAACTTTCATTGCCAATAATGGAAATTATGATTAACAACACAACCAACTTCCAAATATTCTCTTTCATGGATGGTTTTTAGGATATAACTAAATCAAGATGCATCCTGATGATGAGAAACATACGACCTTTAGAACACCAATTGGCATTTACTATTACAAGGTGATGCACTTTGGTGCTCAAGAATGCAAGTGCACTTATCAAAGGACCATAACTCAAATCTTTGATAACCTCATACACCAATTAGTGGAATACTATGTGGATGACTTGGTGATCAAAACTAAATCCAAAGAAAAGATGTCCAAGACCTGAGAGTGGTATTCGACTACCTTAGGAAATATAACTTAAAGATGAATCCTATGAAGTATGTTTTTGGGGTATCATCGAGAAAATTTATCAGCTTTGTTATCAGACATCGAGGGATTGAAATCAATCCGTCTAAGATCAAAGCTATGAATATGCCACCACTCAGCAACTTAAAGTAATTGAGGTCATTTCAAGACCAACTCTCATACATAAGAATATTCATTTCAAATCTCTCTGGAAAATGCAAGCATTTTTTCAAATTGATGAAGGACACTTCATTCATTTGCGATCAAGATTGCCAACAGGCCTTTGAAGAGATCAAGCAGTATCTCCTAAAGCCACCAGTCTTGGTAGCACCTCTACTCGATAAACCCTTTATCTTCTATACAACAACAATGGAAGGATACTTGGGGGTACTTTCTTGCCCAAAATAATGAATAAGGTAAAAAAAACAAATACACTCTACCATCTGAGTAGAATGCTAGTAGAGGTAGAAAGCAACTACTCCCACATCGGAAAGCATTGTTTGGAGCTCATTTTCATGGTCAAGGAGTTAAGGCATTATTTACTTTCTCATCAAGTTATTTTCATATCAAAGATTGATCCCATAAAGTACCTGATGACTAGGTCTGCACTTACTGGAAGGCTAGCAAAGTGAGATTTAATTCTCATGAAATACAATATCAAGTTCACTCCACAAAAAGTGGTCAAGGGGCAAGCCCTTACTGATTTTCTCGCAGCTCATTCAATATGAGATAATTCTCCTTTGAGTTGTAAACTCCCTAATGACAAGATTTTGTTAGTTGAAGAAAGGGAACCTTACTAGAAGCTATACTTTGATGGAGTATCATTGATCAAGCGAGGGATCAATCCAAAGCTTCCACAAATTAAAGCAAGTATTGGACTTATTTATGTTACTTTGAATGAAGGCATTTCACGATACTCCTATTCTCTTTCAAAACCTTGCACAAATAATAAATCTGAATATGAAGTCCTAATTATAGTACTAGAAATGGCCCTCAATATGGACATATCGCACTTACATATTTTTGATTATTCACAACTAATTAATGACTCTTTGAACTCTAAGAGCTCTAACTCTAGATGTGTGCCACCTATTATTCAAAATTATAACTATCCAAGGGTTTAATCAGAATAACCAAGGAGTCCTAGGAGCCATAACCATCCCTCTAAAAATAAAGTAGAGGCTGTGACTATATAAAAATAAAGTGGTGATATCAACCCTACATCAATACCTCGAGTGCTTCAAATATGGTGAAGAACACTGAATTGACGAAGATGTACATTCTTTTGATATTCATGAGGTATATTATGATGATGCAAAATATTATCAGAGATCCCATGCTGATAAAGGGTTTACTTCTATTAGTCAAGTAAAGTAGAAGATTGCTAGCATGATCTTCGCTCCTCCTCACCTAGGAAATGACTTTAACCTAGATAATTTAGATGAGAAAGCCCCATGAGTTAGTCTAGGTGGTTATACTTCTAATAAAAATAATAGCAAAGGTCAAACAAAAAATACTCTTCCTATTACTAGAGTTTCAGAAGGCTTATTTAAGAAATTAGTGAACTAAACATCAATGTCATGAAAAAAATTAACAACTTTATACGTTCCTCCATGGCAAAAAGGAGAAAAGAAAATATTATTTTACAAGACAATCCCTTGTGTCCTAAGAATACATAAAATCCTGGGAACTAAGGATCTAGCAGATGATGATGACCATCAGCCAGTAGTTATGCCTAAATATTTTTTAGACCAGCTCAATCAAATAATCAAGAAATCTAGCTGCAGATGTACATAACTCAAAAAGAAAGTCACATGCTTCCTATTTATCAATGACACTCTTTATAAAAGGTCTTTTGATCAATTATTTTTGTGTTGTCTCTTAGACAAAGAAGCCAAAGAAGTCATATACGAGATGCATTCTGTGGTCTATGAGGCTCATCAATCAAACCCAAAAATGATGATGAAGATTAAGTGTATGGACTACTACTAGCCCATGATGGTGAGATATTGCATCAAATATGCGAGAAAATATTATCTGCGCTGAATTCACGAGGACTTCATTTATCAACACCCAAATCCTCTACATCCTACAGTGTCCTCATGATCATACGTGGTATGGAGTACAAATATCATCGACCTTATTGAACCATCTTCTTCCAAAGGTCATACTTCATACCAGCGGTGACCAATTATTTCTCTCAATGGACTGAGGTAATTGTATTAAAAAAGATAAAAGTAGATATTATTATCCACTTTTTTTGAGAAAATATATTGTATTGAGTTAGCATACCTCGAAGAATCATTTCTAACAACAAACCATCATTTAGAAACTTTAAGGTGGGATGATTTGTACATCATCATAAGATAGATTGGAGATATTCAACCATCTACAATGTGAGAAAAAACAACCTTGCTCAGGTATTCAACAAGACCCTTTCCAAGATATTGAAGAAAGTCATTGTCAAAAATAAGAGGGACTGGCATCAAAAGCTTTTTGAAGTGCTATGGGCTTATCGAACCACATATCTAACCTCTACCCAATTAACACTGTATGCATTAGTGTTTAGAACTGAAGGAGTTCTACCATTGAAAGTATAAATTACCTCTCTGATAATTGCCTTACAAGAAGAAATCACAAAAGAAAATAATATTCATCTTTGCCTTGATAAGCTACTCCTTGGATAAAGTAAGGCTTGTAGCCCAACAAAGTGTAAAAATATATCGAGCACATATGCCCAGGGCCTACAACAAGATGGCCCAGCTTAAATAATTTTAGAAAGGAGAAATAGCTTAGTCATGAGAAGACCCATAATCTCAAATCAAAATAAGAAGGGCAAATTTGGGTTTAATTAGGAAAGCTCCTATATCACTGAAAGGATATTTGAAGGGTGATCCTACTAACTGATTAATGACAAAGGGAAAAGGCCTATGACACCAATCAATGCCTGATTCCTCAAAAGATAATATGGCTAAGTCTTTGAGGGTTAACAACAACAACTAAAAGAATCTATGATTTTTCTATAGTGGAATGTCCAACTTCCTCAAAAGGGGAACATCTAGTCAAACATGCACTTCATGTTTCTCGAGGCAAAACATGGACACAAACCCCATTCATTTTATGCACCAATTAAGTCCACTCATTGTAGCAAATCAAGTCCACTCCTTGTGGAATACAAAGCCACTCATCATGACAAATCAAGTCCATTTCTTATGATAAATCAAGTCCATTCATTATGGTAAATTAAGACCACTCATTATGGCAACTCAAGTCCACTCCTTGTGATGACTTAAGTCTATTTCTTGGGACAAATTAAATCCACTCCTTGTGATAACTCAAGACCATTTATTATGGCAACTCAAGTCCACTCATTGTGACAATTCAAGTCCACTCCTTATGAAAACTCAAGTTTACCATCAGGTGGCAAGTAAGTCAACAATCACACAAGTCAAGCTCATTGACAAGTAAAAAATCAGAACTCATTTTGTGAGGTTGGGATGCATAAGTGAAAAATATGAAGTTGCAAGACAAAACTTGATGAGAAGCAAAAAAATTTCATAAAGGAATGATAATATTTCTAAATAAAGAGGACCAAAACAAGTAGAGGCTCTAGATAAAGAGAATAAGAATAATACTAAAATACATAAAGCCTAATGATGCCTCCGAATGACTATGGCCACCCAATAGCCACTCACTCATGCTTCTCCATCATCACCTTAGGAAGTAAGTATCTTATTAACAAAAGGAGACAGAAAGCTTTCAAAGAGAAGAAGAAAATAGTGGATCATTACCTGATGCTAGTGATGGTGGATGGATGTCCATGCATGCAAACATCCCTTGACTAAAGCATGATCTTAGAGCCACATATGTGACAAAGACTTAAATTAATATACATACAATGCAAAACCTAGGAAAAGCTCATATATCTCTTACCATCTGAGTATGAAATATTGTTAGGAAGGCCTCCATAATATTTATTCAGTGCACCTGAAATAGAATATTATTTCAGCTAGAGAAAAGAAGAGAAGAAAAAGCAAATGTGGGATGAAGGAGTCACCAATACCTAAAAACTCTATCCCCCTCTAAGCACTCACATTTGATGATAGTGAGCCTAGTTAGACCACTCTATCTAAACCCATGTCAAAAGATTGGTGCACTAGTGTGGGTGAAGGAAGGGTCGCCCTAGACACCATTTTCATGTCAATCTTACAAAACAAAGAAATTGAGGCTCGAGACAGTGTGTGTGATAAAGTCAACCCTGATGTACTAGGAATAGGATGTTCACAAGCAAACCGAGGTGCCTCTCACCTCAAACTCAATCTAGAACCTGCATTACCTCAAAAATGGTTGCATCTGATCCTACAGGGGAGAATGGGTCTGTCCTCATTTGGCCTAGGACTAGCAAACTTACAAGTTGAGATCTTTCTATATTTCCTAGACTCTCTACCACTTCAACCCTTTACTTCTCACTTCTTGCTTCTTCTTGCTACACGAACCAAGCTCATTCCTAAACAAAAATTCTAGATCAATGTGAAAATACCCTCCCACACTGTTGCACCACATTGTAGCATATAAATGAAGAACCTTGGTCTTTCACTCAATATCAAGAATATAATACTCTGAATTATCTTGAAGGTAAGTAAGATGCAACTAATAGCCCACTAACTAGCCTAGACATGATAGTGGTGAAGGAGTAGGAATATTCTCTGGAAAAGCCTTGATCATAGCCAAATTACCATGAGAATTGATATGGTTTATAAGTGTTTGCATCTAAGTGCACCCCTAAGTAGAGCAAAAGTACTCTATGTTGCAAAGAGATGATGTACTCATAAGCCTCTGAAGGTAATGAAAGATGAACCACATCCGCTAACATGTTGGAATCTGAAAGAGTGTAAGGGAAAGCTTGCCACTTGAAACTTCAGGATCTCGCACATGCATCATGGCTTCATTAGGATTGAAAGTAGAAGCAACTATATTCATGATCTGAATCATCTCAGGAACAGGGACCAAGCATGAGTGACATAGCCCCTTAATTGCATCACTAGGCTCTAACTCAGTATATGTCCTATAAAAATGAGTTTAAATCTAGGCATAAAGAAAGTGGATGGAAAATCAAGTTGAGGAATCACCTAGTCTACTGGGGCTACCCACCATCGCTCTGAGACCCGCATATATGGATCCCAGCACTGCAGGAGCTAGATCAACCTTTTGTTTTTGTGCCATCTTGTAAGACATTGCAAAAGTATCTAGATGAATGTATTGCTCATGATGTGGCATGATGAAGCGGCAAAGCCACAAATAGATGAAAGTGACAAAATATGTCTTAGTGTCAAACTCTAGAAGGACATCCCCCATGTCATGCATGATCTAGACAAACTTGGTCAGCTTGCTCATTTGAGATCTTTCATAAAAAAAGGGCCAACATAATGATTAAAGTATATATTCTTCTAATTATTCAAAAAATTTGTCATCATCCAATCATAAATCTTGTGAAGGTCATGAAGGGTGTAACTAAAATCAAGGGACACATGATGGTTAATAGGGACATATTTATTATAAAAATTTTCAAGAATAAGGATTTTGATTAGCTACTTTATGTCCCATAAAGAGATACCAATCTCGCCATACAAAGTATGAAAAATGTTTATGACATGGTTCCACATCTCAACCATGCTACATAAAATATCTGAGTTTTGTGCATACTGATCTTTGGATGCTATGACTCCCCCCAAGATACTAAGACCTACAAGATGAGCTGAAAATTAAAATATCACATTGTCAACCCACTCAAAGTAATTTGACAAGATTGGAATGGCTCTGGCAAGTAGGAAGAATCATCTCAAAAGAGGAGAAAGGCCATTTAAGATATGAGACCCTAAAGTTTCTGAAAATTTTCATTACCTAAAATGCCTGATAGGCTCCAACATGAAGGACTCACCTACCCAGTTAGCACATGGCATCCCTTCTTTAGAAAAGAAAAAGGTGGTAATCGTTAAACTGCACTCATTTTTATGCTCCTATGATTGGTATACCATGTCCTCTTTAGCATCAATCTTTGAGATTGGAAGAAAATGACGTAGGGGCAAACAAGTAAAAGAAGAGAAGGAGAATTATCACAAGTTGATAAAAAAGAAAAGGTAGAGAACCTCACCTGTCAAACACATGTAAAAGTAACAAAAGAGGTCAAGAACTCACTATGGCTCGATCCACTCCCCTCGCCAAGAAAACATGTGAAGCAGATGTAAAAGGGGCACTTTGTTTAGGTAGTTTTTGGAACTCGATCCCAACTTCATATTAGAGTTAGATTTTGAGCTTAATTTAGGATGATTAAGGCCAATTCAAAATAGAAAAGGGCTAAAAAATTGGGCCCAAAATCTAACAATCGGTCACACAGCAATCAACCAGTCATATGGTCATATCCATCAATGTGAACTCCTACTTATAGTCAAACGTCCAGCTCTAACTGAATGCCCGATACATTTTGACTATGTGAAAACCTAGTCACATTTGGACATTTGGTTTGCCACTTTGGTCACAAATATGCAGAAATAAAAATAAAATTCTGCTTGAAATCCATAAAAATCAATCTGACTTTTCAACAAAAAAAGTACAATATCAGATAATATTAATACAAGATTTAAATATTGGGTTTATGGCAAGAGAATCCTCATCAAATCTCTCAATCAAATCTCAATAAGTAAAATTGAAGATACTCTCAAAGCCCTATAAATGGGGGCAAGGGCGCACAAATTTCATGATAATTCATAGACCAATCTTGGGCAAATTCTACATGAATTGAAGAAGAAGTTTTAATGAAGATCTCATCATCTAGGAGAAAAGCAAGAAAGCATCAATGAGAGATCAAAAAGATGTAAGATTTCATCCATTTCTTCATTATTTTCTTTTATTATCCCCTCTTCTTTTTGCCCCCTATGAGGTCTTTATGTTCTCATGCTTGGTGCTACTATTGCCCCCTCTTGCTCAAGGCTTGTGCCACTTATAGTCTTGTTCTCCACCATCCACTGCACGCTCTCAACAGTCCTAGTTTGAATGATTGAATCTGAGAGAATTGGGCATCTGAATCTCATCACGGGCCTATCTTTTGTTCACCAATACTGCAGCCACCCATGGCCCTCCGTATGACAAGAGATCTCCACCAATGCCACGACCACTTGTGGTCCTCCATATGACAATAAATTTTCACCAACATTGCAGCCACCCCAACCCTCCGCATGTTGGCAAATCTCCACCAATGTTAGGGCCACCTACACCCCTCCGTATAATGGGGAATCTCCACTAATATCACAATCACCCGCAGCCCTCCATATGATGTAGGATCTCCACCAACACCACGGCTACTTGCGGTCCTTAGTATCATAGTTTATCTCCACCAACACCATGATCATCCATAACCCTGCACATGATAGTGAATCTCCACCAATGTCACAGCCACCTGCAATCTTCTATATAATAGCAGATCTCTACTAACACCGTGGCCACCCATGGCCTTCTACATGATAATGAATCTCTACCAATGCCACAGCCACCCATGGTCCTTTGTACGATAAAAGACATCCACCAACACTACAGCCACCCATAGCCCTCTGTATGATAGTAGATCTCCACTAACACCAAAGCCTTCTATAGTCTAGAATGTTAGCAAATCTCCATCACTATCATAACCACCCATAGCCTCATTCATCACCATGGTGTGATGCCGAAGAAGAATCGATGATGAGAACCTCTTGGATTGACAATAAGGAGGAAAGAAAGAACAAGAACAAGAATGGAACATAACAAGAAAATAATAATAATAATAATAACAATAATAATAATAATAATAATAATAATAATAATAATAATAATAATAATAATAATAATAATAATAATAAAATAGCTTAACAATATAATTTAAAATCAGCCTGTGGTCTTGTTCAAAAGTCAAGATAGTTTAGAACTAGCCTATAGTCTCGCCCAACAACCAATCAACCTAGAATCAGCCTGTGATCTCATCTAAAAGCTAAGATAGTTTAGGGCCAGCCTGACAACTAATCGACTGAGGGCCAGCTCGTGATTTTACTCAAAAGTTAAAATAGTTTAAAGCCAGCCTACGATGTCATCCAACAATCAATCGACTTAGTGTCAGCCTATGACTTTGTCTGAAAGTCAAAATTATTTAGGGTCAGCCTACTACCTTGCTTGATAATCAATCGACTTAGGACTAGCCTGTGGTCTCGCTTGAAAGTCAAGATCATTGAGAGCTAGCCTATGGTCTCATTTGATAATCAATCAACTTAAAGCCAACCTACAGTCTCATTCGAAAGTCAAAATGATTTAGGGTCAACCTGCAGTCTTGTATGATAATCAATCAACTTAGAACTCATGGCTAGCTTGCAATCTCCCCACAGTATCATTATGATAGTCCAAGGACCCTTGAATTAAATCGATTAATAAAAATTAATTAAATTAAAGTGACTCAAATTGAATTTCAAATCAAACTCAAATCGAAGTCGAGTTTTGAACATTGAATTGAATCAAATCAAACTTGACCCAAGTCAAATTCTAAACATCAAATTGAATTAAATTGAACTTGACTCAAATGAATGAGTTATTACTTATGTCTCATTAGCTATAGAAATACTTTAAACCAAATGAAGTTATCACCTACATATCATTGGCTATAAAAATACTTCAAAATAAATAAAATTGTTGCTTATGCCTTATTGATTATAGAAACACTTCAAACTAAATAAAGTTATCAACTACATTTCATTAGTTATGGAAACACTTCAAAAATTAATAAAGCTATCACTTACGCTTCATTGGTTATAGAAACACTTCAAATTTAATAAAGTCATCACGTGATTTGTTGACTATGAGAATTCTTCAAAATTTATAAGGTTATCGCTTACGCCTCATTGGTTATAGAAGTATTTCAAACCAAATAAAGTTATCACCACCTACACCTCATTGGATATGAAAATATTTTAAAAATTAATGAAGTTATTTCTTACACCTCTTTGACTATAGAAACACTTCAAATTCAATATAGTTATCACCTACGCTTCATTGGCTATGAAAACACTTCAAAATCTATAAAGTTATCACTTCAAAATATATGAAGTTAGTACCTACACCTCATTAGCTATGGAAAAACTTCAAACTTATAAAATTATTATCTACACCTTATTGGCTAACAAAAATACTTCAAAATCAAAGAAGTTCTCACTTACACCTTATCGGCTAACAAAAACACTTTAAATCTCAGAGTTATCACCAATGCTTTATCAGCTAATAAAAATACTTCAACTAGAAGAAGTTATCGCCAATACTCGGGCTATCAAAAACATTTCACCCCTTATTCCCCTTTTGTGTCCTATTGGATGACGCTGTAAATATCTGCCAAAGACTGAGTCAAGACCCATTCAAGTCAAGATTCCACATGATCCAACACACGAAAGTAGGGCAGTAACACATATCAAACCTTTTTCTCTACTCTTTCTTTCTCTTTATTTCTTTCACATTTTCTATAATTATATATTAAAATTTATTGTGAAGTAAGGGTATGCACTTGCTTAGGTCATGTACCATTTTTTAAAATCAATCAAATGGTTTCTTCTTTTCTTTTTATGTCTCTATTTTATTAGGTGAGTTTTTAACTTTAGAAAGTTTCTAACAATCATTGAGATAATTAACAAAAGGGACTTATACTTGTTGGAAGTTAATATTCTCACAACATCTGATAGTATGCTGAAATTAAAATAAACTCTGATTTATGTATCGAGGTCACTCCTAGGCTATTGAAACTGAGGCCATAGTGGGACATTGACAAATTAACCTTGATGATCTAATGTATTACACCAAATAGGTTCAAAATTGGCAGAAAGGTCCCTAAGTGTTGGAAACCCCATGTGTAAAGAGAATTGCTAGAATTGTGCTTGATTTTGTAGTTATTATTGTGAGATCGAAATTGATAGCTTGGGATGATGGAGACCCCAGGATGCGACCTCGAAATACAAATCAAAATGTGTTAGTAGTTTAAGTGCACAATTAGTTATTGTGAGAACATAACTTCTAATAAGTGTAAGCCCTTGTTGTTAATAAATCCAATAATTTTCAGAAACCTCCTAGAGAAAGAAATCTAATTAATAAAATAGAGACACATAAAAAAAAAGAAAACATAATTCAATTAATTTTGAGAAAGGGATATATAGTTTAAGCAAAGTCATACCCCTTACTTTTCAAAGAATTTAAATATGTAATCATGGAAGGCAAAAAATTAAGAAAGAAAAAGTGAAAGGGAAGTTTGATGCTCACCATTGCCCTGCTTCTGTTTGCTAGACCATGTGGAGTCTAACTCGGATGTGTTTGGACTTGATCCTCGACGGATATTGATAATTTAGTTTAGTAGCAATGTCCGGTGGGACATGGAAGGAGATGAGAAGTGGGAGAATCTTAAAGTGTGATCGCTAGCTTTGGATGTGTGGATGGTTAACTTCCTTTGACGGCATTTCCAATGACTTGTTGGGTTTGAAGTATTTCCAATAGGTGTGAGCATTGGTGATAACTTCTTTCGGTTGAAGTATTTCTATTAGCCTGGTGACATTGGCAATAACTTCTTTGGGTTCAAGTGTTTGCATTAGCAAATGAGGTTTTAGCAATAACTTCATTTGATTTGAACTATTTCTGTTAGGCAATGAAGTGTTAACAATAACTTCATTTGGTTTGAAGCTAGTTTGAGCTATTTCGGTCAGCCAATAAAGCATTGTGATAACTTCATTTAGTTTGAAGTGTTTTTGTTAGCAAATAAGACATTGACAATAATTTATTTTGGTTTGAAATATTTTCATTAGCCAATAAGACATTGGCAATAACTTCACTTAATTTGAAGAGTTTTCATTAGCCAATGAGGTGTTGGTGATAATTTCACTTGGTTTGGAATATTTCCATTAGTCAATAAGGTATTGGCGATAACTTTATTTGGTTTGAAATATTTTTATTAGCATATGAGGTGTCAGTGATAACTTTATTTGCTTTGAAGTATTTTCATTAGCCAATGAGGCATTAGCAATAACTTTATTTGCTTTAAGGTGTTTCCTTTAACCAATGAGGCATGATAATTTTATTTGGTTTTAAGTGTTTCTATTAGCCAATGAGGCATTGGTGATAACTTCACTTGATTTGAAGTATTTCCATTAACTAATGAGTCATTGGCAATAACTTCACTTGGTTTAAAGTGTTTCCATTGGCCAATAAGACATTGACAATAATTTTAATTGATTTGAAGTGTTTGTATTAGCCTATGAGATGTTGGTGATAACTTCATTTAATTTGAAATATTTCATTAGCTTATAAGATGTTAATAATAACTTCATTTGATTTAAAATATTATCTCTAGTTAATAAGGTGTTGGCGATAACTTTACTTGGTTTGAAGTATTTTTATGAACCAATGAGACATTGTTGATAATTTCATTTACTTTGAAAATAGCATTACCCACTGCTTGTGGAGTTGGGCATAACCTTGGAGTATTGCCAAATGCTTTCGTAACGCATCCAATTTGACCTAGTTTAGTTATTTTGAACTAGTTCTAATTCAAGTTAGGATGATAGCATTATCCATTGCTCATGGCATTAGGCATAGCCTTGGAGTGCTACCAAAGGCTTTTGTTGTGCACCTGGTAGGACTCAACTTGACTTATTTTAGTTCTATTTGAACTTGTTCAGGTCAGGTTTAGCTTATATTCTGATTTAAGTTTTGACCTGTTTTGGTTCAGGTTGACCTAGTTTTAGTTCAAGTTCAGATTTGATCTATTTTGGTTTGAATTTGAGTCTGGCTTGACCTGATCTAAACTTGGTTCTTGAATTGGCCTAATAGGGACTTGGTTTGACCCGATTAGATTTGACTTAACCTGGTTGGGTTTTGATTCTCGACTTGGCCTATTTGGGACTTGGCTTGACCCGATTGGATTTGGGTTTGAACTTTTACTTGACTTGGTTGAGACTTGGTTCTTAACTTGGCTTTGGTTGGGACATGGTTCGACCCGATTGAGCTCAATTTGAATTTGCTTTGACTTGATTCCCATGTAGTTTTATTTGAGCCCACTATGATTTAGTTTAAATGATGCTTAGCCTCCTTTGGAGGTTTGTTCAAACATATCATGGTATGGTTCAAATAATATTTGATTCAATCAACTTTTAACTTGAACTTTGGCATAATTTGATCCAATTCAAAGTTGTTTTGATTTAGTTTGAATGTCATTTAACCTGATTGAAGTTTAATTCAACTTGGTTATACTTATAGGCCAACTTGATTTGACTCCAAATTGACCTAGGTTTGGGTTGATCGAGATCTGACCCAATTTGGACTGATTTTTGAATCCAAGTCATCACTTTTCAAACTGAATTAGATGATCAGTTGAGGTATTAGTTGACCAACTAAGTAAGTGTTGTTTCTAGTTTGACAAAATCGAACGACCGGTTCAAGTACCGATCACCCAACTGGGAGTGTGCAAGCTCTTGATAGAATAGAACCAGTCAATTGGTTTCAATCCCCTTGCTTTTGTTCGCTTGGGTTTGTCTAAGCTTTGTTTGAGTCAACTTAATCTTGTTCATTTGCCTTAGCTAAATAGGCTCAGCCCTTTGATTGAGTCATCAATATCAATTTTATACTTCTCAATTTTGATTCAAGGACCCTCAGGCTATCACGATGACATTACGATGAGCCCTCAAGTTAGCTTATAGTTTAAATGATTGCAAGCCAACAAGTTCATTTGTAGACATTCAATGAGACCAAAAGTTAGGTTACAGTTCAAATGATCGCAAGTCCGGAGTCTAGTTTATAGACATTCAATGAGCCCCAAGGCTAACCTATAGTCCAAATGATTGCAAGCCTAAAGACTGGCTTATAGACATTTTGGCGAGTTTGAAAACTAGCTTATAATCCAAATAATAGCAAGCCTGAAGGTTGGCCCGTAATTCAAATGATCGCAAGTCCAAAGATTAGCTTATAGATGTTTGGCAAGTCCAAAGACTGTCCTATAATTCAAATGATCACGAATGCGAAGGCTGGCTTATAGACGTTCAACGAGGCTAGCCTATAGTCCAAATGATCATGAGTGCGAAGACTAACTTATATACTTTTGGTGACCCTGATGGCTAGCTTATAGTCCAAATGATCGTGAGTGTGAATGTTAGCTTATAGGTCTTTGGTGAGCTTGAAGGCTAACTTATAGTCTAAATAATCACAAGCTCGAAGGTTGACTTATAAGTATTCAATGAGTTAGAAGGCTAGCCTATAGTCCAAATGGTCATGAACCCGAAGGCTAGTTCATAGTCAAATTAATTTTGAAGCAAGTTTGTGGACTGGTCCTATACTGATTGTGAATTATAATTGTTTAGTTCTCCCTTGTTTTGCTCTTATTCAATTTCAAGTGAATTCTTGTCATCATCTTTTCTCATCTTCAAAGAACTTCATAGTGTACTTTAAAGCCCAATTTTTCCCTCAAGAGGTGGTGCCATAATACACAAGAGATCGCGGGTAGTCATGGTGGTGGTAGGGATCCACCGATGTGCAAAACTAGAGCGATCGCGATGGTGATGGAGTTCGTTCATACGTAAAGGGGGGTCGATGGTGGCCACAGTGGTGATTGAGTCCGCGATGTGCAAGGCCACAGGTGGCCATGGTGGTAATAAGAGTTCACTAGTGCACAAGACCACGGGTGGCCGTGGTTGTGAAGGAAACATTCGTAGTATGGTTCGAGCGTTCAATCCTTTTTATTTTGGTCATCTGAACTCAAATTGCCAATTATTTGCAGTCATGATGCACGATGGCTAGAGGAGAGAGAGGTAGCAGATGGCCGCAAGCCTTGAGGAGGAGGGAGCGACAGTAATAGAGGTGCGAGAAAATAGTTGCCAAGAACAAAAGAAGAAGAGTAACAAAAGATAAACACAAAAGGAATTGAAGTCTTACATCTTTTCAATTCCTTGATGATGTCTTCTCGCCCTCCTCCTTGAAGACGAGATCACCCTAAGAATATCTCCTTCAATTCGTTCAAAATTTGCCAAAGAATCAATATTAAATTTTCTGACCTTTTTTTGTGTGCTTTAGCCCTTTTTTATAAGGTTGAAAAGATCTTCAAATCAAATCATTGATTAATTTGAATTTGTGATTGAATGGGATTTGTTGCTATAATTAGATCCCATATTTAGATTTTTGATTGATATATTCTGAGATTATAATCCTTTACTAAAAATTTTATTGATTGTTGATGAGATTGGATAAAGAATCTTTTCACATTTGATTGGATTCTCAATTAAATTTGATATTTGATTTTATTTTTAATTGATATGATTTGAAATTGTAATTTTGATGAGATTGGCACAGAAAATTTTTTGAAATTTGATTGGACTCTCAATAAAATTTGAAATTTAAATTTTATCTTGATTAATACAATTTGATATTACAATCTTGATGAAATTGGTTAAGAGAATCTTTCAAATTTTGATTGAATTCTCAATGAAATTTAAAGTTTGAATTTTATGTTTGATTGACACGATTTGAGATTGTAATTTTGATGACTTTCTGTTAATTGTAGATGAGATTGGCTAAGAATTTTTTTCTATCTCTATTAATCCTAATCCAGATCGGATGATTGATTGAGGAATCGGTTTACCGACAAAAAATTGCCAAATCTGGTTTATGAGAACCGATCGACTAGTTTATAAAATGGTCTACTGGTAGAGCTCGATTTAGTATTTGGGACTAAAATTTTAGTCCATATTTATTTCAAATTGGTCTCCATCTATTATAAATTAAACTCATAGTCTAACTCTAATTTTTGCTAAGCTAGGAGTTAGAGTTGGATTACAAATAACTGTGTATGGAGATTCTAGAGGCTTTGCATTAATTGTGTTTGGGTCTCTAGCATCTAGGTCTTATGATGTACAGTGGCCGTGAGGCTTTGAAAGTCCTACTAACTAGCTGTGTTAGAGAAATTTGCCGAGGGTAACTCTGGCAGTGGAGCGAGAGGTGCGCTCTGAGATGGTGGTGGATGTGCCATGTGAGATTCTAAAGTGGTCTACTTATGCAGTTCACCGAATCCTCCTGAGGAGTTCTGGGACTCGACAGGTGCATGTTGTTGTTGCCACTATTTGGTTTTTTGAAATCACATCTCTTGATTCCTTCGGAGTCATGGCTAATGAAGGCCAACTCTTGATGGAGCTCAGTTGATTACTAGTGTAGCAAAGGAGATTATTTAAAATATGTATTTGCTTGACGGATACATGTGATGATATCTAGAAGATAAAGAAATGTGAAAAAGATCAGGAGATCCCTTCAAATATCAAGTCAATAATTTATAATTGAAATATAGAATGAGTATTTTTTTTTTTTTCGGAGAAATGAACATTAGTGCCTTTACATTGTTGCATTCCACTGTTTGCATTGAATCTAGTTATTTGGTTTCTTATACTTGACCACAATTCCTACCATGAATTTTGCTTTCTAATTTCGCTCTAAAAATCTTCTAATTGTTTGACCCAGCCTTTGGATCCTGCCTTTTCTGAAATCTCCTCCGAACCGCAAGAATGCCTCCCAGGCCATGAACACTAGCTAAATATTTTTCGAGATTCTCTCACTTTTGACTGATATCATCTAGAATCCTCCGAATTTGATGAAATTTTATCCGTAATTCACATACATGGTAAATCCCAAGACTCCCCGAAATTTGATGAAAAAAAATTCATTCTCAACACTGGTTCGATTTTATTTCGGTGATCTAATTTTCACAAATGGAGCCCAATACAAGGTTTAAGTGTACCAACAATATCCAAGTTTAACATACAGTTCAAATTGCAAGATAGTAACAATGTTATCTGGATCATCCATTTCGGTTCTGTTGGATTAGTTTGGATCTGGTCCATTGGATCCAAAACTGATGGTCCAGATCAGAAATTTCGTCGATTAGACCGGCATGCCTGACACCATCACAGGGGAACCATGGAAAGCATCTCGGTGGTGTTTGGACGTCAGATTCGTTTACGACCGGATCCGTTTGCAGCCAGCCCATCACAACAGCACGAGGTCTGGATTTCACCGCCACGGCACCCCACCAGCTCACAACAAGCTTCAAAACAAGAAACAAGATAAAAAAAGACGCGACCCATCGCTTCCCACCAACCCAAGCACGCAAATACACTTGTTTCTTCCCATTGCAAAAAGCCAATACTGTATTTAAAGCATCTGCAACACGGCCCAGGCCCCGATCACGTGCCTCCCTCTCTGTCACGCCATTCCTCCCCAGTCCATTTCTTTCATGAAAAGAGAAATTGATTACAACAAGTCCAAACAAAAAATTCCTCAAATCAACTACGCCACAGAAATAAATAAGCTACCTCCAAAAATAAAAATCCAGCCAAACACATAAATAAAACGCAAAATAAATAATAAAAATCGAAAACCACCACCAGCAGCGAATCACGAGAAAATTCTAAACTAAAGATAGCGTGAAACAAAAACAATGACCAGCTTTAGCGCTCGCTCACACGCAAATCAAATCAAACCGCACTGTCGCTCACAAGACGGACGCCACCGTAGACAGTGCCCAGATGACCCCCGCTAGGGTTCCGGCAGCCACCGCCGTCGCCGCCGACTTCTCATCGGCGGATTTCAAATCAGCCGCCGGCGCATCCGACGGTGCTCCCTCTGGTGAGGCCATCGGCGGCGCCGGTGGCGACAAGTTGTGGGACTTCGGCTTCTTCTTCTTCTTCTTCTCCGGCGCCGGGGCTGGTGCTTCTACGACGGGGGCTGGTGCACCTACGACGGGGGCTGGAGCCGACGACGGCGCGGGAACTGGCGCTGCCGAGGGGCCTTTCCCGAAGAGCTCGCCAGGGAGAAGCACCCTGTCGACTGTGAGAACGCAGACGGGGGTGTCGTCGAGGATCTGGCTAGCAATGCGGGAGGTGTCGACGCCGGTATCCAGGGAGACGTCATCACCGCGGGTGATGACGCTGAGATCGTACTTCCCGGCACCGCTGGAGGCCATTGTTGCGATCGGCCCATCCTTCATTTTCAGCGACGCTCTGGGAGAGTAGGACGGCAAGGCGTGGTACTGGAGGACAGTGACCAGCTCGGCGCTTGAGAGGGAGCTCAGATCCGGGACTCCAGGGGCTTTGAAAGCCTCGTCGTTGGGAGCGAAGAGGGTGAAGCCCTTGGCCATGGCCGATTCGAACATCTTGAGCACGCCGGAACTGGAGACGAGCGACGCGAAGGTCTTGCAGCCTGCCTTCTCAAGGAGGGCAGTGATGTTGGACCCGGAGGCGGAAGGGACATCGAAGAGGCCTGTGAAGGTGATGGGGGCGGAGATCTCAAGCACGGAGAGATTGTAGCGGACCTCCTTGATGGACTTGGTGTAGGAGGCTTCGGGCTTGGATCCGGGAGCGGCGGAGGAGAAGGAGACCTTGCCTCCGCGGGCGTTGGTGATGTTGACGAAGCCGAGGTTGCCCGGGGCGTTGCCGGTGGTCTGGAGAAGGGTCGTGGAGAGAACGGCGCCGCCAGGGAGGTTGTGGAGCTTCTGTGTGTCGAAGTAGTCGAGGAGAGTCAGGAGGCGGAGGCCGTTCTTGATGGCTGCGAGCGTGCGCTTGCCGGCGAGGGCACTCATGGCGGCGTTGGAGAGGACGAGGCAGGTAACAGTGTCGCGGGAGTTGATCTCGTCGGCGACCTTGGTCTGGGTGAGGTAGCTGTTGTAGACGCTGTACTCCGGGAAGCCGTCGAGGATGGCCGTGATGTTGTGCGCCTCGCTGGAAGGCGAGAATGCAAGCATGAACAGGAAGAGCAAGGAGGAGACGAGCTTCATGTTTCTCGCCATTATCGCCTCACTCTCTTCTTCCTTTCTCTTTCTGTTATGCTTTTGGTGTAGAAGCTGGGAACACTAGTGAAGCAGAAGGTGAACTAAATGGAAGGGGTTGGGTCTGGGTTAAATTAACTAGGGTTAAGTTGAGGGTTGGGCGAAGAAGCACGTGACGTTGCCGGAAGAGAAGGGAGGAGGATAGGATCCAGCCGTTGATCAGTTTGGTTCCTATTTTTCTAGCCGTTGCTGGGGCCAAGTACGCCTGTCTAGCACATGACGACCATCAGCCGCCGTCCATTTTGCCCCGGGATTCGGTTTTAGGATAAATTTAGTTCTTAGGATGCGCGTTTAGTAAGAAATAATTAAAATACTCCAATTAAGAGATACCGCGATTATAATTAATTGATTATATAATAATTTAATATTAAAAATAATTAATTTTTTATAATAATCGAATTAATAATAAATTAAAGTAATTGTTTTTATTTTTTAGTAAAAAATAAATTGTTAATCTCACATTTGATTGCTAGTTAAATTAAAATTAGGAGCTCTAACCTTGAATCAAACAATGCCTTCGGGACTTATGCAACATACGGATAACTGCAATAGTGTTAATTGGTGGAAAAAATATCTTAAGAGAAAAAAAACTTAGTAAAAAATCACTTATTTTATTCTAAATTTATAAAAAAATTATCTTCCTTATCACTGTTTAAAAAATTACTCATTTTATATTATAAATTTATAAAAAATCATATTAATTAAAATATTTTTTTAAAAATTATAATATAATTCAATTTTACCATTTAAAATAAATATAAAAGTCCAAATTATTTTCATTTGATTTAATATAAATAATTATTAAATTAATATAAAAAATAAAATTGTTTTACTTTGATTTTTATAAAAAATCAATTGTTCAATTTTATGAAGCTAGAAGAATTTAAAATTCAATTTTATCAGACCAGTTGTCAGATAATTAGGAATTGATTATTCAAAATAAAATCAAAAAAAATAATTTAAATATTTTTATATTAATTTAATTAATAAAATTAAATAAAAAATAAAAATATTTTAGTTAAAGTAATTTTTAAAAATTTATAGTATAAGACGAGTGATTTTTTATTAATAATAATAAAATAAATAATTTTGCGCAAAATTTGTAACAAGACATATAATTGTTAGTTAGAAAAAAATAACTAGGATAAAAAATGACAAATGGAACCCTGAGAATAGTCGAAATAGATGATAGGCCCACCCGGTGACGGGCATAATTGTGTCCCACTTGCCACCAATTTTGGGTTGGGTCAGGGACTCGATGCGGCCGCTTTGTACACATGGGGAGTGCTATCATTTTATGTCGTCCAAGCACCTGCGCGTAGTGGCTGTCGATCTGTCAATTTCCAAGCTGGATATTCATTTTCGTATCGGCATTAAAAAGCATGGACCGAATTACCATCCTCTTCACCGACACGCAGTAGAAATTTTGTGGACCGAAGGTTTCTGAGTCGGGCCCCATTTGGTTCCATCGGCAAGCCCGAGCAACAGATCCAACTGTTCGGCAATCCATGGGGTACTTAGAAAGTAGAGGCAGACCTATGCAAATGACCTTTTTGGGTCTACCATGTCTGGGCGGCATCCCCCTCTTCGGTTTGGGTCTACCATAACAATCAAGGTTGTCAAATTTCTAGGGCGGTATCAGACAATGAATTTTCGACGTCTAGGCGGACACATATTTATTATTATAAAATTAAAATATTAATTGAGAGAATATTCGTTTTTGATTGTTATGGCGGTTGTCTAATAAAAAGTAATAGTTAAACGATCAGACTAATAAATAAATACTAACTAAGCAATGTTTAATATTTAGTTTATTAAATATATAAATAGTTGATTTATCATATATTATTTAAACAGACCGTGTAGACACGTAGACGGGCCCTGTTTTTTGACTGACTTGTTCAAAACATATCATGTGACCTATCAGGCAAAAAATTGTTGGAAAAGCATGGGCTTCTCGATCAAATAGCTCACAACGATCCGCGACCTCTCCGGAAAGCAAGCGCGACATCATCATGCATTCATTCGTGTCCGCAAAAATTTTGGGCTCTATAGCCCCCGTCATCAGGACACCGACCCTAAAGCTTGTGGTTTTCCTAATCCTAATTTCGACACGCCTATTTTATTACGTCTGACGGAAACACGAAGGACACTGGTCCGAAGCGACATCTCCATGTTGCCTCCGACATGCGTTTGATTGAGGTGGGTCGGTCGCCGGTACATGCACACCACGCATTCGGGTTCGTGTTCGCTCTCCACATTTCACTTTCCACATGTTTCTTCTCTTGTTTATTCACCGTTAAACATGCCGAGTCGAGCTACGAAAATAATTAACAGGTCTATTCTCAACTTACCATCGCAAATGTTCGCGAGCTGGCAAAATAAAGCATACCGACACGTCCTCGATAGCATTCCATCGCATCATCAACCAATTTCCAAATTAAAAATTTTCATGAAATAAATAACCAGTTTAAAAATCCGACCCGATAACAACCCCGTTATGGTCCGCTCTCCATTTATTCTTCCCATGCTCTGCGCTCAGATAGGCCCCATCTCGCACGTACACGTGGCATTCAGTCTCCCAGGTTGGCCTTTTTTGCCGGCTTATTCCGTCTGTGCACCTACACGTGTCCTTGTTTTAACGCCACACTACCTGACAAAACTATTTTTCATAATTTCGCACCGTAATATTACCCTCCCCCGTTTTCGCCACTCATTTAAAACCGCCCTAAATGCCCCTCGTTTCCAGATCCCGTCACTCCACGCATTTTCCGTTCCCAATGCTCCCGCGGTCCGATTCTCCGCTGTCGGAGAACGATACGCACCCCGACTTCTTTGTCGGCAAGTTCACCGCTAACCTCCACCACTACCTGCACAATCGCCTCTGCCGCCGCTCACTCCTCGTCGCTGCTGCGCTCTCCGTCCAGCTCCTCCTCCTCCTCGCTGCTCGTCCCCTCTCCCTTTCCCGCATCCATGTCCACTGCTCTGCCGCCGCCGACGCCAACGGCACCTGCGCCCTCGGCCTAATCTACATTTACAACCTTCCGCCGGAGTTCAACTATGACATTGTCGCCGGCTGCGACCGCCTCAACCCCTGGTCCTCCCGCTGCACCGCGCTTTCCAACGCCGGCCTCGGCCCTCCAGCATCGGACCTCGCCGGCGTTGTCCCCAACAGCCTTCTACCCTTCTGGTTTTCCACCGACCAGTTCGCTGCCGAGCTCCTCTTCCATCGCCGCATTCTCTCTCACCCATGTCGTACAACCGATCCCTCCGTCGCCTCCGCCCTCTTCATCCCCTTCTACGCCGGCCTCGCCGTCGGAAAACACCTGTGGTCCACGAACTCCACCTCTGGCGACCGGGACCGCCTCTGCGCCGAGCTTCTCCGCTGGATCGCATATCAAGAATCCTGGCGCAGATCCGGCGGCCGGTACCACTTCATTGTTCTCGGTCGCATAACCTGGGACTTCCGGCGATTGCACGACGGCGATTGGGGCGGGAGCTTCCTCTACATGCCCGGTATGGAAAACGTGACCCGCCTGCTCATTGAACGGAACCCATGGGACGAGCTCGACGTCGGGATCCCGTATCCGACCGGCTTCCACCCCCGCTCCGCCGCGGACGTCCGGTTCTGGCAGCGGTTCGTGCTGAACCAGACCAGGCCGACGCTCTTCAGCTTCGCTGGTGCGGCCCGGGCCGGGATCAAGGACGACTTCCGGGGACTGCTGCTGAAGGAGTGCAAGGAAGCGGGCGACGCGTGCAGCGCCGTGGACTGCGGGAAGGGGCGTTGCGGCAACCGGAGCGCGGAGGCGATGAGCTTGTTTCTCGGCTCGAGGTTCTGCCTGCAGCCGCGCGGGGACAGCTTCACGCGGCGGTCGATGTTCGACTGCATGGTGGCCGGTTCGATTCCGGTGCTCTTCTGGAGGCAGAGCGCGTACGTGCAGTACGGGATGTACTTACCGCCCGGTAAGGAGTGGTCGTTGTTCATCGACAGGAGGGAGGTGAGGCGCGGGGCGGTGAGCGTAAGAGCTGTGCTGGAGGGGATTCCGGAGGAGGAGGTGTTGCGGATGAGGGAGAGGGTGGTGAAGCTGATCCCGAGACTGGTTTACGGTCAGGATGGGCTTGGAGAGGGGTTGATGGACGCAGTCGACGTGGCGCTTGCCGGGGTGCTCAGGCGTTTTGGGAGATCGAGGAGTCGTTATAGTTGATTTGCTTGTATATATATATATATATATGTATAGATATGAAATAACTTTTTGAGATTACTATTTACTCGTAAATGTTGGCGCTCACCGGAACAAATACAAAATAATATTTTTTAAATA
Organism: Trichopus zeylanicus subsp. travancoricus; assembly: GCA_005019695.1. Lineage (NCBI taxonomy): Eukaryota > Viridiplantae > Streptophyta > Magnoliopsida > Dioscoreales > Dioscoreaceae > Trichopus > Trichopus zeylanicus. The sequence goes on along the minus strand of RXID01012283.1, from coordinate 92,316 downwards.
TTCATTATTTGATTATATTTTAATTATAAATTAAGATGCGAAAGATAGAAAACTGTGGCGGAGAGGAACGAGAGTAAAAGGAAACGAGTGAAAAGGGGGGAGGGGACTTGGTAGCTCATGATTCTGTGTTGCTTGCACAGATCAAAAGATTCTTGGGGTAAGCCCTAGAAAGGATGAGAAGGAAGAAAAAGGTGTCGTTGAGAAAATTAAAGCATGCAAGGTGTGGACCAACGTGAGGACGAGAATTTCACAGCACAAAAGGAAGTCTTCAGAATGAAGGTGAAACCGCGAAAGAAGTCTGGAATCAATTCCATTCCGATCCTATCTTCGTGGAAATTATTTTATTTTTTGAGTAAAAATCATCTAATGTACGGGCTTTCTCCATTGAAAATTTTTTTAACGAGAGATGTTGATGCTTTCTGGTTTACTATTGATCTCAATCCGAAAAGGTATTTTGTGGATTTATAAGAATAAAATATTACGAAAAAAATTGAGGTGAGTTTTTATACCGCGATAACTCCGACTCTTAAATTAGTTAAAATTCTATTAATATATTTGACATCAATTTAGTTTTTTTTTTTTTAATCCAACTCTTTTTCAGTACTTACAAATATATGTAATCTTTAATCTAATACTCTACATGTATAACATATAGTGTAAAGTTCAATTGATCAATATATGCATTCGCTTTAGAACACAATCAAAAAGGCAAAAGTGATAACGAGTTGCTTCATCATAAAAAAAACACAATTATTTAGATTTTTGCCTTTTTAGATATTTTGACATGAGTAACATTGAAAAATACATATTAACTCATGTATAAGCTATACTCTTTTCAAAATTATAAACACTAGACTTATGTGTAATTTAATATTTGTATTTAAAAAAGTTTACTTACAATGTATACTATCTTAACCGGATTTGTTGGGAGTGTCTAAAGAGTATCAAATTAGATCAATATAATGGGTCGGACATCAAATCATCACAAAAACTTAAGCTCATTAGATATGAAACTTTTTCACTATATATATTACTCTATCTATCCAATATCCGATGTGAGACTAATTCATTACACCTGACATTATAACAATCTCCCCTTTCAGATATAATTTGACCACATTAAATTTTAACACTTTTAATCAAGAACTCTTTTACTCGGTCACCTCCACCTTATGATCCATACTAACGGATTTTTATCTTATTTTTTAATTTTTTTTAAAAGAGACTAACATGCGACTCAATTCAGTCATATTATCACGGTAGTTTCGATTTTAAGTATTTGCACGGTTTCGAACCTGAATATTTAATACCACTTGTTGGGGAGTCTAAAGAGTATCGAACTACATTAATATAGTGTGTCGGATACTAAACAATCCCAAAAACTTGTCCGACTCACTATATTGATTTGGTTTGACATTCTTTCAACTCCGCAATAAGGATTGGCGACATATTTCTAACAAAAGTTGTGTTTCATGGTGAGTTACATCAAAAATATTATACTCACCATATATATTGCATGAATATTCAAGTTCACTAATGTTGGACTCTTGTCAGTGTCAAACTCAAGCATGTATACATTTCATCTCCATACAATACCAATTCACAAACAATAATTTTGAACAGTCTTCTCCTTCTATTGCTACTGCTCAAAACGATTAAAAGGTTATGGTCTCTTTTTAACTCAAAAATAAACTCATCATACATGATTGCCAAACACATAGATAAAAAGTCCCTTTGTAATCCAAAGCTTGCATCTAAGTTCTATGCCTTATTGAAACTCCTTGTAATTAATTACCTCAAATTTAGGATTTTTCAAAATTTATTTTTGGATATCACTATGTGTTGGTTTTTATTAATACCTTGTCATTTTCATACATGGATTGTACTCACGAAGCTTTCTTAATTGCTTTGGGACGAGTATTCATTGAACAAAGTAGACTTGACAATTCAAGTTTAGAAGTCAGATTCGAGTCGGATCAAATCTATAGTATTACACTAAACAAGTCAATCCAAACCTGATCAGTTTGTTAAATGGGTCAATTTTCTGAACCCAAACCCAACCTGATTTTTAAATAGATAACCTGACATGAATTAGAATTAGCCCTATTTATTAAATAAGTTGATTTAACTCGAATTGACCTATTTGATTAAATAGATCATAATTTGACTCGACCTAAACTAATTTGATCGGCCCAAATCAACTTGAATAGACCCAAATTGACTCAAATCAATTCGACATGTTTTAAATAACATTAATAATTTTTACATATTTTAAGTAATTAAAATAATAATATCATTATAAATTAATTATAATAATAAAATACTTAATGCATAAATAATAAATTTAAAAATTGCTAAAAAGGTATTGTAAAATAAAATATTAAATAATTTTAATTGGCTTAATTGATAAATGGGTTAATCCAATCCGACACGACCCATTTATGACCCAATAAATAAACAGATCAGTTAGATCATAAATGGGTTACACGGATTGATCCAATTATGATCCGAAATCAAGTTAGTCCAATTATGTTCAAAACCAATTATAATAAATTTGAACCCATCTAATTTGGATTAGATTAACGAGTCAAGTCATATATTGGCAGGACTAGGCCCAAAAATAGCTTGGTGTCATTATCTCGATTGGTAGTCTTGGCAGATAACTCGATCCCTAAATGAGGCTTCAAATCATTTTTTGTTCGTTAACTAGGCTATTTTAGTTTGACGTATCATTACGGTAGTTTGGCATATCTGAGATCCTTTAGTCTCAACTGCGATTTCTATTGAATTTCTTGTAATTGATTATTGTAAATTTCACATTTTTGGAGGTCAAACTTTGGTGAATATATTTCTCTTATTTTACTAGTCTAACTATTAATACATTGAGATCAACGAGCCTACTGAGCTATAACTAACCTAGAGATGAATTTATTTTGGGGTTTTAATTAATTCTATCAATGACTCGATTTAGAAGACGGCTCTGAATTTTTGACTAGAATAATTTGATTCAGTGTATCATCAAAAAAATAATAAAAGACTCTTAAATCATAATAGTTTTATATGCTTAAAATTTCAAATTTTTTTATAGATACTTATGCTATAGATTCAGTTAATGTTCATTCAAATTATTTCTAGCCAATTTTTTTTGAAGTCACTGGTTTTTTATATAATTATCTTTCATTATTTTATATTAGTTTTGTAATTAAACCTAGTGAATAATGATGAAAATTAATATAGGTTTTTTTATTTAAAAAATAAAAATTTCAAGGATATAAAAGCAATCATAATTTTTAGAAAAATCTAAGTTCAATTTGAATTTTTTTTAAGGAATATATAGTCAAAAATTTCAATTTTGAAAATTAAGTGGGACATTACAGCAGATGGGAGAGCAACTCGAAATTGAAATGTAAATGTGCAAAGTTTTAATTAGAAAATCAACAAATTTATTCAGAATAATTAGATTAACCCACTTTCGAATTACAAAGGAAAAAAATCTGTTTATTTTTTTTCCGTATTAATCCTAGTAAAATTTCTAATTTTGAATCAGCCTCTATTTCTTCCTTTTCAACACGTGGAAATATCACGCGGACAATTTTTTTTTAAAAAATTCGATTTTACTGCCGCATGTGTTAAGAAAACGGCCTAATAAATAAGTTAAATTGGTTTATAAAGGTGTATACCAAGGTTTTATGTTTCGGCCGAAACCGATCCGTTTCGGCCGGACCCGAACCGAAACCCTAATTTTGGTTTCGGTTACGATTTACTGTTCATCTTCACCAATGTTAGAGCTCGAGTGCGGGCGGGAGCTCACTGAGCGAGCGCGCGAGGGTGGGAGCACGTGCGGGAGGGAGCTCTTCGGGCTCGAGCGCGCGGGAGCGGGAGCTCGTCGGGCTCGCACGCCGGGGGGGGGGGCGCTCGCGCCGGCTTCGTGTTTGAGCCTAAGGGCCCTACACGTTCGTTAGTCTGCCGCCGCTCCCTCGCCTATCTTGCCCCCTCACCGACCTAACCTGTACTCCCACAAGCTAAGACCGGCCTTACACTAGCGCCAGCGCTATCGCCAATTTGATTTCGATGTCTTTACCAGTTTCTGTCAGATACTGTTCACGTACGTAATATTATTCATGTAATTGTTCATTATTTTTTAAAATTTTTAAATATATTATAATTTTTTTAATTTGAAGTTAAAAAATAATTGAAATAAAGTTAAATTTTAGTCAAAATATAATTAATAAAAAATATTTTGGTTGAAATTAAAATGAAAATGATTTTGATCGAAACACGTTGATTTTTTTGTTTACGTGCATGCGTGCATGATCGTTCCACCGAAAGTAAAACAAAAAAAAATTTGTGTCGGTTTTACCCCGATGTGAATAGCTGTCACAAGATTGTTCAGAGCTAATTGTTCTCGTATGTCTATAAATATTCATTTGAATTGTTCAGGTACTGAATTCATAATTCCATATCTAGATGTTTTAAACTCAACTGATAATGATGATGATTAGTTGTATTACATTATATTTAATAAATTATGTATGTATCAATTATATTTTAATAATAAGTTAAATTTACTTATGTTAATTTTTAATTTTTTAATTATATTCATATTATTTCTCATATATTTTTTTATATAGTAATATATAAAAATAGTAGTTAACTATCAAAATTAATTTTAATTAATTAAAATAATATTTAATATTATAGTAAAATTAATTATAATTTTTTCATAATTTTTAAATTTTTATAAAAAAATTTTCGAAATTTTATCGTATTTTTAATTTAAAGTCAAAGTACAGTCAAAATATACTCAAATTGCGGTCAACACACAATTAATAACTAAAAAAAAATCTTTCGACTGAAACGTATTGGTTTCGCTGGGTGCCGAAATCGAAACCGAAATCGATACTGAAAACCTTGGTGTATACATCACGACAGAAAGCATTAATGTTATTAGTTCGATTCCTAGCCTACTACTATGATGTTTGTACGTGCGTAATTATTTATTTATTAAAAATTATGATAAGTAATTAATTTATAATTTTAAATTTTAAAAAATAAGTTTTTTTCTAAAAGAAAATTTTTTATACCAATAATTTTTTTTAAAATCTGCTTTAGGTATTTGCATTATATAAGTGCGAAAATCAAATTTTGAAAAAAAAAAAGAGAAATATATAACAAAACAACCAGGTTGAACCCCGCGGCTAACCAACTGTTTGACAAGATTTTCATAAAATATTAAGAATATTACCAAAAATTAACATAAAATTAAGATGTTACCTTAATTCAGCAGCCTTCTCGTTGGGAGGCTCAGTGCCGTGTTGGCAGTGAAAGAGCTAGTCTCCACAGATAAAACCCGAGCAGTTTTCATCGCCGGAGCGAAAGGATTAATAGGAGCACTGGCGAAGCTTGTTAAGGAGCCGGTCTCACTACAAACAACCGAGGTCTCCCTTGTGGCAATCTACTTTTTGGCCTCTTCTAGCGAGAAAACAACATCTGAGCTTGCAAAGGTGTCCGAGAAGCATCGCGGGGGCAGCATATTTCGAGCCGAGGCGTCGCAGGGGTGCTTGAGGACGAGCTTGAGCTTCCTCCGGCCCCGCTTCTCCTCGTCCTTCGAAGAGGAAGGGAACTTGTCGAAGATGGGGCGGCCCCCGGGGCGCAGGCGGAGGTTCCGGTGAGTGACGGGCTTTGACGGCCGGGGCGGGGCAAGCTCCTGGTGGCGCCACCAACCCTTTTTCTCGGATGCCGATTTCTCCATCATCGCGCGCGCGCGCGCGCGCTCTCTCTCTCTCTCTCCTTTCTTTCTCTCCGTTTCTCTCTCAGTTTGAGTTGAGATTTGTTTTTGAATTTTGCTATGGAGTGGATTTTTTGGTTGAGTGAGTGGTTGGTGGATTTCGGCTTGTATTTGCTTTATGATGTTTTTTTTAAAAATTATTTTTAAAATATTTATTTATTATTGTGATGAATTGAAGAGAATAAATAAAAGAATTATTTACTTGTAACTCCTAAAATTTATCTTATTTATCAAAAATTCTTCGAGATTTCAATAATTACTTACATTTTTTTCTTTTAAAATTTATTACCTACAATTTCTTAATGGTTATTTAATTAAATTTTTTTCAAAAATTTCAGTTTTATCTTCCGTAATTTGACAACTAAATTCTTAAAAAAAATTTAAGCTTTCACCCTCCACTTTTTCTCCCAAATATTTACAAATAAATCCTTTGATTTTTTTTATTTGTAAAAAATCTAAATGTTAATATTTTTCAAATAAAAATTTATAAGACCTTAAAATAAAAAATTAAATTATAAATTTAATATTTATATATTTACAAATAAGCCCCTTGAATTTTTTTATTTATAAAAAATCCAATGTTAATATTTTTTCAAAAAAATAATAAAATGACCTTAAATAATTTAAATATTTTACAAATAAACCCTATATGAGAAATTAAATAAAAAATTTAATAATTATATATTTAAAAATAAATAAGTTAAAACTTTATTATTTTTAAAATAAATTTTTAGAAAAAAGTTATTTAAGGTTTTAAAACTTAGAATTTCAAATCACAAGTTTAATATTTACACATTTACAAATAAATCCCTTGAATATTTTTATTTTTAAAAAATCCAAATTTTATTTTTTTTAATTAAAAATATTCAAGGGGTATTTTAAACTTGTAATTTAAAATTAGGATATTTTAAAACCTTCAGATTTTTTTTAAAATTTTATTAAAAAAATATAAGATTAAATAACAATCAAGGGGTTATAGGTAATAAATTTCAAAAGGGGGAGGTATAAATAATTACTGAAAAATCGAGAGATTTTTGATAAATAAGGCAAATCTCAGGGGTTGAAAGTAAATACCCCATAAAAATATTTAAGGGGTATTTTAAATTTGTAATTTAAAATTAGGATATTTTAAAATCTTCATGTATCTTTTGTAAAATTTTATTAAAAAATAATAAAATTAAACTTATTTATAAATAAAAATATTCAAGGGTTCTATTTATAAATGTACAAATATTAAAATTTCAATTTGAAATTCTAAGTTTTAAAATATTTAATATATTTTTTATAAAAATTTATTTTAAGAATGATAAAATTTGAACTTCTTTATAAATAAAAATATTCAAGGGATCCATTTGTAAATGTATAAAAATTAAACTTGTAATTTAAAATTCTAAGTTTTAAATCCTTCAATATTTTTTTTATAAAATTTTATTTTAAAAATGATAAAGTTTGAACTTATTTATAAATAAAAAAATTCAAGTGATCTATTTGAAAATGTACAAATATTAAACTTGTGATTTTAAATTTTAAGTTTAAAAGCCTTCAATGTCTTTTTTGTAAAATTTTATTTTAAAAATGATGAAATTTAGACATATTTATAAATAAAAATATTCAAGGGGTCTATTTATAAATCTACAAATATGCAACTTGTAATTTAAAATTTTAAGTTTTAAAACCTTCAATGTCTTTTTTGTAAAATTTTATTTTAAAAATGATAAAATTTGGACTTATTTATAAATAAAAATATTCAAGGGGTCTATTTGTAAATGAACAAATATGAAACTTATAAGTTTAAATTTTAAGTTTAGAAACCTTCAATGTCTTTTTTGTAAAATTTTATTTAAAAAATAATAAAATTTTAACTTATTCATAAATAAAAATATTCAAGTGGTCTATTTGTAAATGTATAAATATTAAACTTGTAATTTCAAATTTTAAGTTTTAAAACCTTCAATGTTCTTTTTTTAAAATTTTGTTTTAAAAATAATAAAATTTTGGACTTATTTATAAATAAAAATATTCAAGGGGTCTATTTGTAAATGTATAAATATTAACTTGTAATTTAAAATTTTAATTTTTGAAAACTTCAATATTGTGAAATTTTATTAAAAAATTGATAAGATTTGGAATTATTTATAAATAAAAATATTTGAAGGGTCTATTTGTAAATATACAAATACTAAACTTATATTTTAAAATTTTAAGTTTTAATACCTTCAACTCTTTCTTGTAAAATTTTATTTAGAAACTTATAAAGTTTGGATTTATTTATAAATAAAAATATTCAATGAGATTATTTGTAAATGTACAAATATTAAATTTGTAATTTAATTTCCTATATCGAGTTTACTTGTGAAATATTTGAAATATTTAATATCCTTTTTTTAAATTTTTTGTTTGAAAAATATTACCATTTAGATTTTTTATAAATAAAAATATTCAAGGAGCTTATTTATAAATATATAAATATTAAATTTATAATTTAATTTTTTATATAGAATTTATTTGTAAAATATTTGAATTATTTAAGTTCTTTTTTATAAATTTTTATTTGAAAAATATTAACACTTGAATTTTTTATAAATAAAAATATTCAAAGGGATTATTTGTAAATATTTGGTAGAAAGAGTGGAGGGTGAGAAATTAAATTTTTTAGGGATCTTAGTTGTAAAATTACGGTGGTAAAAGTAAATTTTTTTTAAAATTTTTTGATTAAATAACAATAAGAGATTGTAAATAATAAATTTCAAAAGGAGGGGAGTGGAATTAATTATTAAAATTTCAGAAAATTTTTGATAAATGAAACAAATCTCAAAAAATTGCAGGTAAATCCCTAATTTAAGCTAAGATACGATGGGATGCATTATTCGGGAATGATATCGATCGGTCGGGTTTGGTCCAAGTGGCAAACAGACTCGACCAGACCTGGTTGGGTCATTGAAGGGCTAAATTCTGAATATACTGGAGCGCGAAATGGGAGCGGGCCTGATTTCACCGTCGGAAATGTGAATGGCTTTTACATCCCACCCATTCAACTACTAATTATTTTAATTCCAAATTGTGAATAGCTACATGGAACCGATGTACTTCAAATAATAACCATTAGTTGCGGCGATCAGCAGCAAATCATCTTCTTAATTGTAAACAAGCTCAACAATTCTATGTGCAGTGTTTTTCATCTATCTTTTCTGATATTCTTCCACCCTCCTCGCCCTCGGCTTAGAGTTCACTTAGCAGCTTGAAATTCATCGAAAAAACCAACGGCGGCTTTCAATGCTACCACATACATACAACCACAATGACAATAATAGAGAAGTGTTCAAACTGTTAGCCTACAGTACATAAAATCAATGCTATCATATATGTACAGCTACAACTTTGATCACAACATGCATATCTTACGGTAATAAAAAAGCAAAAAGTATATGACTTATTTAACATGAACATTGTTTTGGATACAATTAAACAAAAGATGGACATAACTTGTTGTTTACAAAAGATGAATGAACAAACTTATTTATACATCTTCTCTTGCACTTTGAAGTTTTGATAATAAATAAATTTTGTATTCAATTAATTCTTAAGTATTGTGTAGTCAAAAATCAAGCGGAGTTCAAAATAAAGATGAAACTCATTTGAAAATCTCAACTATTGATAGATATGAAGGCATCATCGAAAATAAGATATGATAGTAGATTAATGGACGTAATTTAAAGAATCGAAGATAACTTGAAAAAGACTTAAGAGACGATTTACTAAGTTTAGATTTTTTATTTTATTTGAATCAAAAATTTATTATTTGATTTTTCAGTTTAGAGCTTTGGCTAATATTCAAATTTATCTTAGAATATTTTTATCAATTCATTAATTATCCAAGGTCAATTGGAGAAGATGCCCAATATAAAAATAAAGTTACGGTGAACTAGTATCTTTTTTCTATTAACTTTGGATGTCTGAATTTTGTATTTGAACGCTCGAATATAGTAGAAATGTCTCTGAAATTACTAACAACTTTGGACACTTGAATCTCAGAATCGGACGTCCGAAGATTTAGAAATTGTAATTTTTAGACTTTTTATGTTTAGAGTTTGGATGCCATATGTCTTTGTCTGATGTTCGAAACTATGCTGTTTGAGCACCCGAACTTAATTAGCAGACATCCGAACTCATGATATTTACTTAATAGCTAGTTATATTTTAACTGTTGGAGTGAAAATAGTCATGAAATTTCACACCTAACGACTAGTCTTGAGTGATAATGTATAAATAAGCATAATTAGACTTCTCTAAGTAAGTTTTTGTAATTTCATAGTTATTTTAAGGAAGAGATCAAAGCTCACCAAGCTTACTAGTTGAAGAATATTCTAAATTATTAATTTCATATCAAATCTTCTTGTCTTTATTCTTAACTTGAGAGAATTTATAGTGAGTTTAAAATTGTATCATTTTTTTATATTTTTATGCTTGTAAACATTCTTAGGTATTAGAAGTGTAAGAGTATAAAATCTCTGGTGTGGAATAAATTTTTTTGGTGGGAGTGTTTGGGTCAATTTTGATAAAAATCAAATTTAATTAAAATTTAGTCAAAATACAAAGTTGAATGCCACTAGATTATGATCCAATTGTGAGGCTTAATTGGGCCTAAATTACAATCAAATTCGATTAAAAATTGAGTTCAATTTAAACTTAAATAATTAAAAAATTCGGGTTCAAACTAAAGTGGGTTGAGTGAACCAAATATTTAAGTCCAAAATTCATCAAATATTTAGAGCAAAATAAAAAATATAAAATTTTTATAAATAAATTCATGGATCAAATATATTTTACAAATGAGTGTCTTACTGGACTTGTCTTTTGAGTAAGCCCCTTAGATAAAAATTGTACGAAAGCCTTCAAAAGTTTTGAAATTTTAAATCAATTCCTACAAAATTTAAAATTTGTGAATAAACCCTTTAAAATTTTATATTCACAAATAAATTTCTAAAATTGCTAATTTTCACAAATAAGTCTTTGAAAATTTTTATTTGTAAACAAGTCAAAAATTTATACGAAAAAATTCTAAAAATTTTAAAATTTTATTAGTAGACTCTTTTTGCAAAGCCTTCCGGGACGTACAAAATTATATTTTAGTCCAAAAATTTTAGAAAAATTTATAAATAACTCTCCTAAAAATTTAACATAAAAAAACATATTTTGAATCTCTTCATTAGAGAAACAAATTTCAATCAATAAATTATAAGCCAATCATAAAATATGAAAAATATAAATTTAATTAAATATCACAATCACACTATATTTTAAAATAATAGCAATTAAAAATTTGAATTAAAATTCTGATTGAGGCCTATAAATTGATGATAAACCGGCAAGCAAAAAAGAGAAAAACACACTAAGAAGATCAGAACGGAGAGAGAAATCAATGTTCAAAGAAGGAGAACAAAACAGAAACGAGAAGAAGAAGAGCCAGAGACAAGAAAGAAAGCGGTGAGTTATCGAATATCTTCCTTCTCTTTCCCCTACTCTATGCTAGCTGCTGCTCCCTAATCTTCATGCAGGATTGATACCTGCTGCTGCTTGCTCCCCGTGCTCTTGCCTCAGCCAAGATGCAGATGAGTCCTGGTTGGAGCCACGGCATTACCTCACCCAAGTCCTGGCCGAAGTTGGTCAGCCTGCCCTTCTCTCCCTTACTTAGCCTTCTCCGCCCGACCATACTACGTCGGAGCCGACCACCGTCGACCCAACTTTGGCCCTTCACTGGCTGAGCAGCCACCGCCACGCTTGTATGCCCTGAGCCCCACCGAAGCTCTGCCGTCCGCCGTAATCAACTGGCCTAGTCTGGACCAAGGCCATCGCCAGCTCTGTGCACCTATTCGTCGGCCCACCTAGTCGCATCCCACTCCAGCTCTGCTCCAAGGTCATCAGATCTCGGCCGGCCACCTGGTCAAGCTCCGCCTCCCCTGAACGCTGCGCCGCTTGCGCTTCATCCCCCCGACCACCTGTCCCGGGCTTTAGTCCCACTTCAGCCCGGTTCTCCGGCCAGCCTGCCTGACTGCGCCCCCGATCAGCCCCTGGCCGTCCTCCACCGGCTTCCTCTATGAGCTCTGCATAGCCCACCGCTCGGATCCTCTTCGTCGGCCTGCTCAACTGCCCGTCGCCACTCATCGTCGACACCCACCGGTCGCCGGAGCTTCTCGCACCCCATTGCAACCCTCTAGCCACTGTCACCCGCTACTATCTGTGGTCGAATCCGGCCAAGATTTGTCCGGATCTGGCTGTGCACCTGAAGGAAAGGGAGTCGATGGCCTCCTTCGATGCAGAGGTCAGCGGAGCGCATCACTGCCGAGAAAAAAAAGCGGCCGGATCAGGCTAGACATTGTCGGATTCGGAGAGGACTGAGCTCGAGAAGGAGACAGCTTGGACCCGTGGGAGAGGAGAAGCCAAAGCTTGGTTAGCCATTGAAGTCGTGATGAAGCTTGGGTGAAGGACGAGGAAGGAGGGTTGGGGAGAAGAAGCGGGAGAGTGAAAAAAAAAATTTAAAAGAAGTTTGCTGCAGCGCATGTGAGCGAAAAAAAAGGAGGATAAAAAAAAAAAATCTCTTGCCATAATTTTCGGGCCATTACCAATGCGACTACTTACAACTTTGTCTATTAATAAATTTTTATTAATACGGTAGTCCCTTGTGATTCTTAGTATAATAACGAATTTTCATCATTATTATGGTCACTTGCAGTTTTACATTTCAATGAAACTTTACTAATACAGTGGTTACCCATAGTCTTCTATGCATTGACAAACCTCTACTATGGATTTAGGACCAGTTCAAGGGCTCATATAAAAGTCAACTCTAATTTAGGGTCAGTCTGAGGGTTATCTTGAAACCAATTTCGGATTAAAACCAACTTGTGAGTTTGCTAAACGTCTATTTAAACTAAAACTAGCTTGCGAGCTCATCAAACGTCTATTCGAATTAAATTCAACTTTCGACCTCGCCGAACGTCTATTCAGACTAAGACCAATCTGCAGGTTATTGAATATATATTTGGACTAAGGCTAGTTTACGAGTTAGTCGAATGTCTATTCAGATTAAGGCCAGCCCGCGAGCTCGCTGAATGTTTATTTGGACTAATGCCAGTTTGCGAGCTCGCCGAGTGTCTATTCGGACTAAAGCCAGCCCACAGGCTCGTTGAATGTCTATTTGGACTAAGACCAACTTATAAGCTCGCTGAAAGTCTATTAAGATAAAGGCCAGTTTGCGGGCTCATCAAACTTCTATTCAAATTGAGGCCAATTCACGAGCTTATTGAATATTTATTTGGACTAAGACCAATATACAAGTTCATCGAGCATTTATTTAGACTAAGGTCAGTTTGCAGACTCGCTGAACATCTATTTAAACTGAACCCAGCTTGCGAGCTTGTCGAATATCTATTTAAATTAAGACTAGTCTGTGGGCTTATTGAATGCCTATTCGAAGTAAGATTAGCTTGCCAGTTTACCAAACGTTAATTCGGACTAAGGTCAACTTATAAGTTTATTGAACCTTTATTTAGATTAAGATCAACCTATGTACTAATGAACGCCTATTCGAATGAAGGTCAGTCATTGGGCTCATGAATGTCTATTTGGACTAAGCTTAATTTATGAGCTTGCCAATCGTCTATTCAGACTAAGGTCAGTTTGCAAACTCATTGAACATTTATTCAAACTAAGGCCAACTTGGATGCCCACCGAATGTCCATAAGACTAAAACCAGTTTATGAGCTCATCGAATGTCTATTTAAACTAAAATCAACTTACAAGCTTGCCAAATACCTATTGGAATTAAAGCCAACTTGCGGGCTCGTCGATTGTCTATTTGAACTAAAGTTAGTCTGCAGGCTTATCCAAAGTTATCATAACATTTTATGGGCTCTCAATGTAAATTAATTAACATAAATCAATTAAATTCAAGTGATTCAATCACATTGAATTCAACTAGAATAAATAAATAAAACTAAATTGACTCAAATAAATCACCAAATGGACCAAAATTGATCATATAAATAAACTAAAACTCAGATTGAACTAGACCCAAGATTCAAACTAGGTTAATTTGAGTTAAATTAACTCAAACTCAATCCTAATTGAGTTTATGTTGGGCCAATTTAAGATCAAGTGAAGTTCAAATCAAATACTATTTGGGTCAAACTAAGCTTGAATCAAATCCTAATTGAAGTTAAATCAAACAAAAAGCTAATCAAGTCAAATCAAACCTAAAGTAAAACTAGAATTAGGCCGAACCTAAACTGAAATCAAATTGAACCTAAAATAACTTGAACTTAAATCAAGGTCTATTAAGATGTAAACTCGAACATGATAAAAATCCAATATAAGGTCAAACTCAATCCGAATCCAATGAATAAGACTCGAGCCAAAATCGAGTTTTGAACATTAAACTAAATCAAATTAGATTTAGATTGAAATCAATATTGCTCCCACTAGAGTTAATGATTAGTGTTTGATAAATATTCTTCTCAAAATCAATGCCAAGATTGATGAATTAGATTCACATGAAACATTCACCATCAATATAAATAGTGACTTTGGGTTGGATGTTTTACATGGTCCTCCCTTAGTCATGCCATAAAGGATAAATGCAAACCTAATCATGAAAAATTCTAGGAAGAGAAAAATAAAATATATCATTATCTTTCAAGAAGAAGTTAGTGAATCACAATTTAATCAAGTTTTGAATATCTAATTAGATCAAATTAGAATCTAATTGAAATCAAAATTTGAATGTTGAACCTAACTTGAACTCGACCCAGATTAGTTTGGATAAAATTGGACAAGGTCAAACTGAGTTTCACCGAGTGTGCTACGCCTTTAGCAACACTCCAAGACTATGAACAATGGATAATATTTCTATCATGACCCAACATAGAGCTAGTCCAAATGAAATTAGATTGGGTCAAATTGAGTCCCATTGAGTATGCTACAAGAGCCTCTGGTAGCACTCCAAGGTTTCACTTAACTCCACATGTAGTGGGTAATGCCACTTCAAAATCAAAGAAGTTAATCGCTAACATGCTCAAACCTATCAACTACACTTCAAAGCTACACCCAACCCCACAAGCCATTGGTGACGTTGCCAAATTAAAGAAGTTAATTGCCAACATAATCAAAGCTGTTGGTCACACTTCAAAATTACATTCAACCCCATAAGCCGTTGGTAACACTACCAAATCAAAGAAGTTAAACACCAATATGATCAAAGTAGTTGACCGCCCTTAGAGCTAGTAAACCACAAAAGTAGTTGATAATACACCTCTCAAACTAGTCAACCCTAAAAGCAGTTGATAACACACCCTTCAAGCTAGTCAACCTCAGAAGTAGTTGATAATGCACCCCTCAAACTAGTTAACCCCAGGAGCATTTGATGATGCATTCTTTGAGCTAGTCAATCCCAAAAGTAATTGATGATGTACTCCCCAAACTAGTTAACCCTAGAAGTAGTTGATAATGCACCCCTCAAGCTAGTCAAACCTTCGAGATAGTCAATCTTAGAAATAGTTGACGATGCACCCTTCGAGCTAGTTAATCTTAAAAGTAGTTGATAACACACCCCTTAAGCTAGTCAATCTCAGAAGTTGATGATGATGTACCTTTTAAGCTAAGCCAATACATACTCAAAGACTATTAGTGATGCTCCAAATCTAATTGACAACATGCCTAAAAGCCCTCGATTATCATATTAGAAATGATTAGAATAAAGATAAAGTTGCAAATCATTTTCCTGAATTAAATATAAAAAAATTAATTAATAACAAGTAAAAAGCCATCAATAACAATTCAACTTCTAACATGATTAACTGATATATATTAAAGCAGTTAGTCTCACTCATCTAAATGTTATTTACATCAACCAAAGACCTAGTTAAGACCCATCCAAGTCAAACACCACGTAGTCTAGCATAGGATAGCAGGGCAACAACACACATCAAAGTCTCTTCTCCACTCTTTTCTTTTTTTCCTTTATTTCTTTTATATTTTTTGTAATTTAATGTTAAAATTTATTGTAATGTGAGGACATATCCTTACTTAGGCCATGTATCATTTCTCAAATTAATCAATATCATATTTTTTTTCTTTTCTTTTGTATCTTTATTTTATTAGCAAAGTTTCTTACTTTTAGAGGTTCTTGATAATTATAGAGATAATTAATAATAGGGGCTCGTGTTTGTTGAAAGTTAATATTCTCACAACATCTGATAGCGTATTCAAATAAAACACATTTTGATTTGTACATCGAGATTGTTCTTCTGGGTCTTCGTTACTCTGGGACTGCTGAAATTGATTCCACAAATTCTGATATGTCCAAATTGAGTCTAACTCAGTTTAGTCTTAGTTTCAATCTGGGAACTTTTTTTTCGATTTGTGGTAGACTTGTATGCTATGTAAACTAAATACATTATAATACTAGTTGGCCACAGAGAGCAAGATCAATTATATGGACATGACTTTACTCTAAGAAAGCGATGAGCATGACTTCACCCAAAGAAAGTGTCATTTGCGATTTGTGAGTTTGTAAAGGCTTGGTTTCATTTCAAGAGATGACATCACTAATGGAGTGATTGAAGTTCTCAAGAGCAAGGTAAGGACCGCGGAGTATGAGCGGTTGGTCTCCAAACGATATAAATCTCGAGGTTATTCTTTCTTTATCTTGCTTTACATTAATTATGCTTGTGATTTACATGAGTTTTATGAGTATCATTCTTGGTGAATTATTTTGGGCTTTGATCTAATGAAAACTTTTATTATTATGTTAAAACCCTTTTCTCCTCTTAAAGGTTGTCAATTCAGGCCAACATCTTCATCATTGCTGTCCATAACCATCTTTCTCTTTTTTCTGTCTATGCTTTTTTGGATTGTCTCATCATTTTTCTTTCTTCAAATTTGTCTTCACTTTTATTTTTCACTAACGTATACAAATCTTGAGTTCTAAGGTTCTTTCTTATTGCGTTTAGAGAATTTGACTATAAATGCATATTTTTGAAAGATATATTTGTTTATATATGCGTTGTATGCATCTTCGTTGTCCTTCTATTTTTTTAAAAAATAAAAGTACAATTAGTGCATATTTTTTATTATAATTATTTTACAAGTCAAAGATAAATATTACCTTCAGCTTTTCCATTTCATTGACATTCTTACCAATTATTTTTTCAGTAACTTTATCAAAAAGCATACTCCAGAATGAGTTTATGTCATCACTAACTTTGAGTCACATTAAAAAATAAATTTATTTTTCAGCAACTTTATAAATGAATTTAATTTTTATAAGCTTGATGTGAAGTCCACTTTTGCATTTTCTGGACATTTGCTACATGTTATCTTCCATTCAACTTTGCTTACTTTTGTATTGCATATTGCATAAACCAAATACCATGGTCGAGAGTTTTGGGCCACATTTTCAAATTGTGCAAGGTTATCTATTTGCAATTTTTCAATCATAATTCAGTATAATATAATATATTTGAAAGATGCTTAGATTGTTAGTAGGTATACCTCTGAAATTCTATTTGCTATATCGTTGAAGAATTCAGACACTATCACCATCTCTGCTTTTATTTTCAAAATGCTTGCAAAATGTTTAGTTATTTGAGGCATTTTGATTATATCTACATTCTCTTTGATCCTTGAAAATAGAAATGATTATTTGTTAATTTTTGAAGTAATTTTATATTGAAAATTAAACTTTTTTGTTACCACCCTATTGTTTGTTTCTATTCTTTTTGGATTTATGGTGAGTATTGTATTGGCTATTGTTGACAATCCAAAACCTATTTATGTGAATTTATAATGATATTGTCAAAAATACATCAATTTTATATGATTTGCTAATAAGTAATTAATACCAATTTTGAGATTACTCACCTTTGTAGTTTTCAATCCGTATTGTAGTTGCTAGTAGAACTAATTTCTCATTGGCATAATTCTCTATTTTACTTTTCTCAGAGTTAGTTAGGTCTCTCCATAAAGTCATTTGTATTGGATTGTTGCATCTGGATAGTAAAGAACATTATTTTTTTTTATTATGAATGAATATATTTCTATTGTATATGTAAATTGCTTTGGTAAATACTTTTACAAGAAATCTACAACCCAAAGTGTGCATTACGTGATTAGAATTCTATCTGTAAATCTCTTGGGATGCATTTGGTTCAAGATTAGAATCAGGATCATCTTGTCCTAACTTGCCTATCATCTAAATACCAAAAATATAGCAAAACTATCTTTACTTTATTTTAAGAAACTAAATTACTATACTACTCTTACCTTTATTCATTTAAAGCTTAATAAATAATATACCTAACGACATAAAGGTCCAAAAAAAATTTAAACCATTTACTAGCCGGACTAGCATCCAAACACTAAAAATTTGATCATACTATTTTTTTGTATTTTATCCTTGATCTTTAGTTTGATCTTGATCTTGATTCTGAACCAAACAATGCCTTAATATTTGTTGTTTTTCTAGCTATTGCTATGATGACTAATATATATATGTTTGAAACTCACATAATGTTAGCATGTAAAATATGGAGATCTAATAAATGAAACAAAAATTATAGTTTTCTATTGTGCTTACCAATTAGAGAACCTATATTGAAGTGCTCTTCTAGCGATTTTAGCAAGATAAAATTGTATTTGATGTCTTAATCAAATGGTCTTTTTTAAGTTAATCCTCAATTTCACATTTATGATCCAATATTAGTTCGTATCTTGTGAATCCTAAATTGTGTCATTGTGGAAGTTCTGTAATTTTGTCATTTTAAATCTTGTACATATTTCCTTTGTGTAGCCTTTCTTCAAAGAGCTTGATGACCTCGTTGAATAGTACTACTACTTGTATGCGAGATCCTTATCAAAAAATTTATGCTTTGCATTTATATTTGTACGTATATGTTAGCTCTTACATTGTTCAATAAAAATATTAACCTCTTTATCAGAAAATAGCACCGTCATTACTGAGCTAAACCCATTGCTATCATTATAGGTTTTGATTTCTCCTTTCTGAATGAGTTGACATTGCATCTTCCAATTTTAAGATTGATTTGAAAGTGATGCTATAGTTTGGTAGGCATTAACTATTCTTTTGTCATTTGAAAACATCTAGTAATTTGTTAAACCAAAATTTATTAGTTAAGCAAAATATGAAATAAAAATATATAAGCATAATATCTAAAGTGGAGAATGATATATTTTTAAAAAACCAAAATACAAAAAAATCAACTCTTAAAAGGGAAAGCAAAATAAAGAATGAAAAATTATAACAAATAAATTGAGATGAAAATTACTCGCATTTTGTAGTATTTCTTCATACTTTTGTATTGATATTTTTTGGTTTAGCTTCATAGTGATCTCAACCAAATTTATACCCAATAGATAAGGCATATAATTGTAACGGTCAAAAGATCATAAATATTATTAGTCATACATAGAATTCAAAGGGAGCAAAAGAACGTTAATTAATTTTTAAAAGGTAATTATATCAAGAATCTTAATTGCTTAATAAAAAGAAAATAATTGTGGCTTTAAAAATCTAATTAATATTATTAAATAGTCATATTTATGAAGAAATTATATTATCAATACTCCATTGGAACAACTATATTATCATGTATATTGAGTCCTAATTGCTTAATAAAAATAAAGTAATTATGGCTTTAAAAATCTAATAAATGTTATCAAATAGCTATATTAATAAATAAATTATATTATCAAACAATTAGAAATATTACAAAACTTGAAAATCTTTAGGAGTTGTACAAGGTAAGTCTAGGAGTTTTGTCCAAATATAAAGGGGTATATATGTACACACAGAATTAAGAAAATAATTTTTGATATTTCACCTAGAAACTACGAGATTTGGCTCCAAGAAATTCAATGCAACAAGGTGCACCACAAAGCAACAAACCTTGGCACCACCATACCATTAAAAACTATAGTCATAACCTAATTTTGTTCCAACAGGAATATCATGCTTGGCAAAGATCCTAACCCTTACTTCCCTGAGTACATTCCACTTTCTTGTTATACAATTTGGTTGGCTACACTCTTCAAAAAGAGGAAATTAGATGTGTAATGGAGTTGTACCCTGTACAATAAAATGCATATCCTCAAATAATAAATTAGAAAAATAAGAAAGTAGATAAAGATAAATACAATATTTCATGTGGCATTCATTGACTGGTATCACCAACACTTTGGAGATTAGTTTCACAACAAATAACATACTCCTCCACTTAGTTTACTAAAACACCTACCATTAATGGTTAATGAATCTTGCTAGGTTTCCATTCCTAGTCACATCAAGGAATTCATGAGTATCTAGAAAAATGACAAATGCATCTGTTAAACTTGCCAAAATAAAATATCAATGCACAAAAAATTTTAAGTAGTGGTTTTGCAAATTTTCTTTTCTACCTTCAGTTTCATAAGCTTTTGACTTTTATTTCACCTCCTTGCAAGATATTACTTCTCCACAATATTCAATTACAAACTGACCCTCTTGTATTATGTTTCAAATTAGTTTTTCACTGCAACAAGAAAGTTATTTAAGATAAACACAATGCAATAAAATGAAGCATCTGCTACATAATGTGAGCTTCATGTAAAAAAAATCAATGTCGCAAATTGGTACAATTGTGGATAGATGCCATTTATTCCACATAAAAATTCAAAGCAAGATTTTCTATCTTCAAGGTGTGCATGAAAAGTCGAAATCCATATTACCTTGATGTTTTCGGCAGCAAGAAGCCCCCACCCATGGCTTTCAAACTTAAATAACTTCACCATAGCATATTCACATTTCTAAAACCTTTGTGAAGAGTATAGCTGAAAGATAAGCTTGTAAACAATGATTTTCTCCACTACTTGCTAGAAGAATCAGTGGTTCAACATCACTAAGTTAAACAAAATGGGCTTGAGATTTATATAAATAATGAGTCAACTTGATTCTTACAAAAACTATCACATGGATAATAGATCGGAGTGCATTCCATGCTAGTTAGAACATTTAGGCACCTCTCCCCACAAGCACTATCTGAGTCATTTTCATCATAGTGGCATTCACATACAGGAATGTCCTCCTGTTTTAGCTTCTTATGCCTACAAAATCATCAAAAGATAAAACAAAGCAAGCCATAAGCATGGAAGAAGGTAAAAATGAGTAACTACGTTTAAGATAAAATAACGCATGGCCTGCCTTTTGTTGACAAATATGATGATGATTTCCAAATGAAGGCATGAGAACTAAGCTCTTTTACAAGTGCATTTAAAAATAATCCACAATAAAAAATATTGTAAAAAATTTTGCTTAATCCAATAATTAGAAAGAATAATGAACATTACCAATCAATGTGCAATTGACAAAATCTAGAAGAAATCTTGGGCCATGAAATGCAAAGGCATACTTACTTTTGGTGTATAAAATCATCTCTCTCGATGTGTTTATATGGTGATGGGCCTTTGTGTTGTTGGTCCTACAAATGTAGAGGTATATAAGTGAAACTTCATTATGTGATAAAATAATAGACTACAACTGACATGAGAAAGGTGGAACCTTATCATAAATATCTTTTCAAATAAATATTAATAATAAACAGCTATAGGTCATGAAATGCATGGAGAAAAATGTTGACAATAGTAAAAAATAAATAAAGCCTCCAGAAAAAGAAAAGGTGATCATAGAGCATTAAAGACAGCTAGATTGATCATTTCCATTCTTCGGATATGATCTATATCCCCTGTGACAAAAGTCAATCATATTGTGTATCAGTAACAAATAGTTGGAATTGATCACAATGCCCTTTATCAAGATGCACTACATTTTAATAATAGTATATTCTATAAATTAAAGAACTCATGTAGGAAATAAATTTAAAATTTCTAAAGATTAACAGATATAGATATTCTTTTTCATATATCTAACATTAGTTATAAATAACAAGAGTATATGTGTCAGCAAATAATTTTAAAAAAATATGTGGGAAGCATAAATATTTATAAAAAGTACTATTCACCATAAGCTATTGGTGCAATCTAAATGTTGACATTCTATGCATCAGCAAGAACACAAGCACATACAAATAAAAGACTGATTTGTGAACATATCATAAAATTAACTATGATTATTTACTCTTTAGATCCTTTATATTTGCAAGCTTGACATCAACGATGTTAAAGCTCCAGTTGTTAATCTCCAAGTTCCAAATATTTATATGTAGGCCATTAGTTAAGATGAAAATTTCACCATCACTTAAAAAAAAAAGAATAAAATAATTGAATTTACATCTTTTTGATGAATCCGATGAAAATACAATAACATAGAAATCCTACAAAAATAAAATTGTCAAATGCCTCTCCAATTTCTTTTGGCATGGTCATTGGAGTGAGGGGATTGTTGAAAACAAGGATAGAGGCAGTGCAAGCGATGGTTAGAAGGAGGGATCAAATAGATTTGGGGGAGGAGAAGCTTAGGGAGGAGATGGGCTGCGGATTGAGGTTTGGAAAAGGAAAGAAAGGAAAAGGAAAGGACAAGAGAGAAGAGAAAGTAATAATGAGAATTAGATAAAGTTCTAAAATACCATTTAGGTAAATTAAATTTTAATAATTTAAAAGTAGAGTTATTGTCCTTACTATCACACGGCCAAACTCTCACAACGGGTGTGACACTTACCATAGTAAAAGGTAAAATTGTCTAAAAAAATTATTTATTTTTTCACCTTTCTAATTTTTTTTTGGCGCGGTTGTAGGAGTGAGAGACTTGTTGAAGACAAGGATGGATACTGTATGAGGGATGGCCAAAAGGAGGGATCATATAGATCTAGAGGAGGTGAAGCTTAGGGAGGAATTAGGACTACGGATTGAGAGTTTGGAAAGGGAAAGAAAGGAAGAGGAAAGGACAAGAGAGAAGAGAAAGTAATAATGAGAATTAGACAAAGTTCTAAAATACTCTTTAAATAAATTAAAATTTGATAATTTAAAATAGGTTTTATTATCCTTACCATAATTGACGGTAAAATTATCCAAAAATTGTTTATTTTTTCACCTCTTCAAATTTCTTTTTTGTTTTATTGTCCTTACTATAGTTAAGGGTAAAATCATCTAAAAAAAGTAATCATTTTTTTGCCTTTCCAATTTTTCTTTAGTGCAGTCATGGGAGTGAGGGGCTTGTTAAGAATAAGGATGGAGACTATGCGAGTGGTGGCCGGAAGGAAGGGTCATATAGATCTAGAGGAGGAGAAGCTTAGGGAGGAGTTATGGCTACAAATTGGGGGTTTGGAAAGGGAAAGAAAGGAAGAGAAAAGGATATGAGAGAAGGGAAAATAATAATGAGAATTAGACAAAGTTCAAAAATACTCTTTAAGTAAATTAAAATTTAATAATTTAAAATGGATTTTATTGTAATTACTATAGTTAATGATAAAACTGTCTACAAAAAAAATTTTATTTTTTTACCTCTCTTATAGGAATAGTTAGATTAAAAGAGAGCTAACCATTTTAATGAAGTAGTTTAAGGAGAACCTTCAACATTTGTACAAGTAGATTGGCATGTTATCATATAGAGTAGATGTCATGGAGCGGAGGTTGGAGGAGCATGGTGACAACAACAATGGCCACATTAGGAGGATTTTTATGTTTTTTGAAGTTAGATTGCAGGGTTCTGTCTCTTTTTTTTTTGTATAATACTCTATGCATGCTTAATGGGTTCATATATTTTGACTAATACATGTTTGTCTATTACTTTCAATATTTTATTTGTAAGTTAATGGTCCATAACCTAATATGATAATTTATTCATCTTTTTTAAATATATACAATTTATATTTTACATGCATGTATGTTATTTTTAGAATTTAATTCTAAGTTGATGATCCATTCATGTATGTTATCCATTTATGTTTTGCAAATATATATAACTATCAATTTATGCATGTTTGTATGCTACTTTCAATGTTTGCTTTTAAACTGATGACCCATATTTCTTTATTCTAGTCCATTCATCTTTCTCAAATGTAAAAATTTCAACTTCTTTATGTATGTTTGATACTTATCATCAATTTTCTTTCCATGTTATATGTAACCTATTATACATGGTTGACTTTTCTTGTGAAAATGCTAATTTCTTCTATAATTAAAATCCTCAGTTTTGTCATATGCAACCACGATCTAGCGATGGTGACTTAACTGGGGATCTGGGAGTTACTATTTAGCCATATGATCATAGACAATGTTGTTAATGCTTTGAAATGTTGTTGGGATCTTTGTGCTTATTGTCAGATAACATGAATCAAATACGATATTTGGTTAACTGATTGACTGAGTGCAAACTTGTCTTAATTCAGTTGACTTAAGAAAATAGTTAGGCTTTGTCTTGTGTTGGTTATGTTCGATTTAATAATTGATGGTTTTTTTGTTTTGATGTCGATTGGGCTTGGAGTATTATTGATGACCTTGTGCTTGTTGTTGACTAATGTTGTTTGATTTGAGCTTGCTACAATTCAGTCTTGGTTTTGGTTTAAATCTAGTTTGATTTGATTTAAATTAATATTTAAATTTGATTCAAGTCTTGATTTGGTTCAATTAGGGTTGGGTTCAACCTATTTAGATTTGGATTGAACTCTTAATAGATCCTTATTAGGATTTAGACTTGATCATTAATGGACCTTGGACTTGATCCTTATTGGATCTTTATTGTATCTTGGACTTGATCCTTATTGGATCCTTATTATATCTTAGATATGATCCTTATTGGATTGTGGGCTTCATCCTTATTGAATCCTTATTTGATTTTAGATTTGATCCTTATTGGATTGTTATTGGATCTTAGACTTGAGCCTTATTGGATCTAAATTTGACCCTTGAAAGGTTTAGGATTTTTGACCCTTAATGAGTTTGGGTTCCACCCTTATTGGATCATGAATGGATCTTGGTGGATTTGATTTTGACTTTAATGGATCTTGAGTTTGATCCTTGGTGGATCCTTACTAGATCACCAATGGATCTCGGGTTTAATCCTTGGTGGATCCTTATTTGATCCTTAATGGATCTTGAGTTCGATCCTTGGTGGATTCTTATTGAATCCTAAATGGATCTTGGGTTCAATTCTTATTGGATTCTATCAGATCCTTAATAAATATTGGGTTCAATCCTTATTGGATTTTTATTGGGTTTGGATCAACATTGAATCCTCCTTGGATCTAGGCTTTCATTGAATCCTTGTTGAATCTTTGGATTTGATCCTTTTTGGATCTTTCGTTTGACCATTATTGAGTTCTTATAGAATCCTTGATGGATCTTAGTTCAACCCTAATTAGATTTTTATTGGATCCTTAATGGATCTTTAATGGATTTTGAATTTAGCTCTTAATGGATCCTTATATCTTTATTGAATTTTGGCTATGATCATTATTAAATTTTATTGGATTTGGATTTGACCCATACTAGACCCTTATTGGATTTTGGTTTTAGTTCAAGTTTGACCTGCTTCTAGTTTTGGTCTAGGCTTAGATATGATTCGATTTTGCTTTAGGCTTGGCCTAATTTTGTTTTGATTCATGTTTAGACTTGATTTCATTTGATTTGTTCAATTTGACATGATTAGATTGAACCAACTTGGTCTAGTTACGAGTGATTGAGCCAATTAGTCAGTCATTATTGATAGTGATCGGGTTCCCGAAGATATCTCTTAGGCCAACAATATGGCATTGGATTCACGAAGAAATCTCCTAGGCCAAAAATATAGTGGTTAGATTTCCAAATAAATCCCTTAGGTTAGAAATATGACGGTTGGGCTCCCAAAAGAATCCATTAGACTAAAAAAAAAAAATATAACAGTCAGGTTTTTAAAGGAATCTTTTAAGACAAAAATATTACAGTCGAATTTTCAAAAAAATTTCTTAGGACAGAAATATGGTGGTCTAGTTCTCAAAGGAATTTCTTAAATTAAAATATGATGGTTGAATCTCCAAAAGAATCCCTTAGGTTAAAATATAGCTATCAAGTTACCAAAAAAATCTCTTACGCTAAGAAATACAGTGGTTTGGTCCTGAGAAAAATTTTTAGGCTGATTTTTGTGATCGATTCACAAGACACGTAAATCCAAATGAGTGTGCAAATTTAGGTAAAAAAGAATTTTTTTTCTCCTTTTCTCTTTTCTTTTTTATATCTTTTCCTTTTCTTTTCTTTCACAGCAACATTTCTTTTTTATACTTTTTTATTTTCTCTATCCACCTTATCTTTTTTCTCCGCATCCCCACACCCCCCCCATCCCCCCCCTCTATCTTCATCCCCTTCTCCTTTCTTTTTGGATTCATAGCTGGACCCGGCCAAATATGACTGGATCCGACCCCTAGTGGCTGCAATGATGGAGGTAGGCCATGTGTTGGTGTAGCAGTTGCAAGGTGGTATTGAGATGATGAAGAAGCCGTTGTAGGTAGTTGTAGAGGAGACAATTTGATTGTCTAAGCTTGATAGTTTAGGTGATCAAAATTTGGTAGGAGATTATGCAAGGGCAAGGGTTCAATGGGAACATGAAGGGAGCTTAGCATCAGCGTGGAGGGTGAGGTCAATAGGTAGCTAGGTGAGGACGATGGTTGCCAGTAGTGGAGAAGGGCAATGAAGTTGCATGTGAGTGAGCAATAATTCAGAAATTTTGGTGATTGTCTTACTTTTTGAACTTTCATTCTTAAAGTTGACTTAGAATTTGAATATAAAAGAGGAACACAAGGTCTCCAACGTCACTTCATGTCATCACTGATTTTTTCTTCACCCATGTTGTTGTTTTTCTTTTAGAGACCATGCCCTTGGGAGAGAAAGGAGTTTGTTAGTTCTTGATCTGATTTTTGTAATTTTTAATTTTTTAAAAGAGATAAGGATGCAATGATTTAGGCCCTCACTCACCCTCCATGGATAATTTTTAATGATCATATTTTTTATTTTTATGAATATAAACAAAAATATAAACCATATAAGGATAATCTTATTTTAAGAGATGAGTGATATTTCACCTCTTTTACCTATGGAGGATCTTTCTTACCTCACACTATGTTGGATCAGAATTGACAGCTTGAGATAGTAGAAACCCCGAGGAGTGACCTCGATGCATAAATCAAAGTGAGTTAAAATTGAGTATACAATTAGGTGTTGTGAAAATACTGACTTTTAACATACCAAAACTCCTATTTTTAATTACTTGATAATTCTCAAGAATCTCCTAAAATAAGAAACCTATCTAATAAAACAGAGACATAAAAGAAAAGAAGAAAGCATTATTTGATTAATATGAGAAATAGTACATAACTTAAACAAGGGCATACTTTTACTTTACAATAAATTTTAGCATGGAATTATAGAAAATATGACAATAAAAAGAAAAGGGAGAAATAGAAAAAAAACTCTAGTAGGCATTACTGCCCAACTCCCATATACTAGACCATAGGCATCCAATTCAGATAAATCTTAACTGGATCCTTAGCAGATATTGATAGCATTATCTGGTGGGACACAAAAGGCAATTAGAGAAGTTTAAAGTGTTTCCAATAGGTTTGAGCATTGGTAATAATTTTATTGAATGGCGTTGTTGATGGCTTGTCGAGATTAACCTGAAGTATTTCTGATAGCTTTGAATTTTGGCGATAACTTCTTGGATTAAAGTATTTTTATAACTAAAGAGACATAGGTGATAACTTTTTTGGGTTGGATTATTTTCATTAGCCAATAAAGCATTGGAGATAATGAGTTTTGAAGTATTTCCATTAGCCAATAAGGCGTTGGAGATAACTTCATTGGATTGGAGTGTTTTTGTTAGCCAATAAAGTATTGGTGATAACTCTATAAGTTTTGAAGTATTTCCATTAGCTAATAAGGCATTGAAGGTAAATCCATGAATTTGAAGTATTTCCATAGCCAATGAGGCATCAAAGATAACTTCATGAATTTGAAGTATTTTCATAACCAATGAGATGTAGATGATAACTTTGTTAGGTTACAGTGTTTTCATTAGATAATAAGGCATTGGAGATTACTCCATGAGTTTGAAGTATTTCTATTAGCCAATAAGATATTAGAGGTAACTTCAGTTGGGGTTAGAGTATTTCTACTAGCCAATAAGGTGTTGGAGGTATCTCCATGAGTTTGAATCATTTTAATTAGCTAACAAGGCATTGGAGATAACTTAGTTGGGTTGGAGTATTGTCCTTAGCCAAGAATATGTTGGAGATAACTTTATGAGTTTTAAAGTGTCAAATGCTACTCCTATTAAGTTTACTGAAAATTAATGGAGTAACAATGAGGGGTTATTACTTGAATCTCCATACAAAATTACAAAGTGAGCTCTATGCTGTTTAGGGTTGCCCATATCATTAAATTGTTTGAAGCTAGGCACTGTATAACCTTTAGGTATGGCACTCAGTCATGATGACTAGGGTATAGTTTGTCAGCATCATTTATCCTACTCATCTCACTTTCTTATCTCAATTGTGTAGCTATCATTCGTTGTACCTACTATTGTATATATGTTGATAGTTTTATATTATAAGGAATTCCTAAAATCAGGGATTAAGTATCCCTGGCCAATAGAGGAGGTGCTTTTGAAGAGCCTACATTTTCATGAATCTTATCTATAGAAGATTTGGCTCATTTGTGTTATCATTTCTGTTGATGGATTCAAACTTGCCATCAATTTCGAATCAAGAGAACCCTTGAGATCAAATCCACTAGGCTGGTCCATGACGTACAACTTAAAAGATGAATATACCATAAGGGGGACTGCAGGAGCATGCCAATCCCTTCAATACTTAAGTTAGTATCATTCTTTGAGAAAAAGTAATAATAATAAAATTCAGAGACTCAGAGCATTGTAAAAGAGATAGAGATATCCCCTATTTATACCTTAATGGTTTATACTTATTAGGAATAATATTCTTGATTTTTAGGAGATTTATCATGATTATTTCTCTGGAATATAGTTACCTCCTTCTGAGAAATTCTTCCTGAATTTGGTTCCAACTGACTTATTAGATCGTAACTAATTGGTTCATGAGTTCACTATATCATTAGACCTATAACTCTAGGCATCAAGTCCTCATGGCTTACTGAGTGGAGTTAACTTGATATTCTTCTTGAGCTATATCATCAGTTTGAGCTAACATTGTCACCGGGCTACTTTTACCCCCTAGACAAGTTCGTAATCATGGAACCAAGTTTTTGTGCCTCGGGTTGGAATTAAGGCCTTTGTGTCTTGGATGAAACTAAGGTCTTTTATGCCATGGGTGGAACTAAGGTCCTTTGTGCCTCAAGTGAAACTGAGGTCTTTTGCTTCTAGGTTTATGGAAACATGACTTTACAATCGTGTTTATGGAAACATGACTTCTAATAAGCTTAAGCTCTTATTGCTAATTATCCTACTAATTTTTTAGAACCTCCTAAATTGAGAAACCTAGATAATAATATAGAAACACAAAGAAGAGAAAAACATGATTTGATTGATTTAAGAAAGGGATTACTTAGCTTAAGTAAGGGCATACCCTCACTTTACAATTTAAAGAATTTGAATACATGAATGACATGAAATAAGAAAGAGAATGAGAAGAGCTTGATGTTTGTTACTACCTCATCCTTATGAGCTGGATTGAGTAGAATTTGACTTGAATGAGTCTTGACTTGATCCTCAGCAGATGCTAAAAACTTGGCTTGATGGTGTTATTTGGTGGGGACATGGAAGGGGGTGAGAAATAGGAGTCTTTCAATATAATTAACAGCTTTGAGTATGTTGGCAATTAACTTCCTTTGATAGCATCATTGATGGCATGTTAGGTTTAGCTTGAAGTGTTGACAATAACTTTGAGCATTAATGATTAACTTCTTTTGAACAAGGTGCTCAATTGACTATTAAGCGAGTTCAAATCTGGCTTTAGTTCAATTCAATTTGATAATCGACGATCTTTTAGGTGTGTTGTCAATTCAATTTGGAGCATCACTAATGCTTTTGGGTTGGCATAGCATAAAAGGTGTATTGTCAATGGGTTCTGAGGTTCACTAGCTTGAAAGGTACATTATCAACTAATTTTGGTGTTGACTAGCTTCAAAGTGTGACTAACGATTGTGAGCTTGCTATTAGTTAACTTTGCCTAAATATGGTGTTGTGGTTGACTGGCTAAGTGAGTTTAAGCTTACCTTAGTTTGGTTTGATAATTGATGGCCTCTTAGGCATGTTGTAAATGGAATTTGAAGTATTGTCAATACTTTTGGGTTGACTTAGCTTGAAAGATGCATCATCAATAGTTTTTGGGGTTAGCTAGTTTTGAAGTTTGCCTAATAGGTTCATGCATATTATTGGTTGACTTTGATTAAATAAGATGTTTGGTTGACTGACTAAGCGAGTTCAAGCTTGCTGTAGTTCAGTTTGATTTGATAATCAACAACCTCTTAGGCCTATTGTTGATTGAATTTGAAGTGTTACTAATATTTTTGGGTTGGCTTAGCTTGAAATATGCGTCATTAATAGCTTTTAGGGTTGACTAAGTTTAAAGTATGGCCAACAGCTTCATGCATATTGTTGGTTGACTTCTATTGAATAAGACTTTTGGCTGACTAATTAAGTGAGTTTAAGCTTGCCTTAATTCAGTTTGATTTAAAAATTGATAACCTCTTAGGAGTGTTGTCGATTGAATTTGAAGCATTGCCAATACTTTTGGATTGGCTTAGTTTTGAAGTATGGCTAATGGCTCTAAGCATATTGTCAATTGACTTCATTCGAACATAGTATCTAGCTATTTAACTATGCGAGTTCAAGCTTAGATTTAGTTTGGCTTGATTTGAAGTTCAAACTTGGTTTGATTTAAGTTTGACCTAATTCAGTTTAATATTCAGAACTTGGTTTAGACTCAAGTCTGGTTTTGATTCTATTTGATGTTCAAAACTCAATTCAGATCAAGTTTGATTTGATTTAGCTCAATGTTCAAAACACAATTTTGATTCAAGTATGATTTAATTTGATTTGGGTCTGGCTCAACCTTGTGTTGGACCCTTAATAATTTCTCAATGGATTTTTAATAGATCGTGGATCCAAACCCTTGATATATTTTTATTAGATCTTTAATGGACTTGGATCTAACCCTTAATGGGTCCTTGATTAATCCTTAATGGATTTTGGATCGGGTTCTTATTGGATCCTTAATGAATCTCGGATCTGAACCTTGATGGCTTTTTATTGGATCCAAGCTCAGCTCATTAATGGGTTTGGATTCGACCCTTGTTTGACCCTCATTGGGTTTAGGTTTGAACCTTACTAAACTTGGGTTCAAGCTCAAGTCAATTTGAGTTCAACTTGATTTTGGTTCGAGCTTGACTTGGATTTGGTTTGAATTTGAGTTTGATCTGACCTGATTAGGATTCAGTTTAAACTTGATTTAACCTAATTAGGATTTTATTTGATTTTAGTTTAACCCAATTAGGGTTTAGTTTAAGTTTAGTTTGACCCAATTATTGTTTGATTCGAACTTAATTTGCTTTCAGATTGTCCTAATTTGAATCCAATTGAGGTTGAGTTTAAATTGATTTAATTTAGATTAACTCAATTTGGATTTAGGTTTAGTTTAACTTGAGTTTTAGTCCATCTAGTTAATTAATTTATGTCTACTTGAGTAAATTTAGTTCTATTTATTAGTTCTACCTGAGTTCAATATGATTGAGTCACTTTATGCTAATCAATTTGATTCAAAAACTCTCAAATTATCATAATAACTTTATGAGTGCCCACAGACTGACCTTAGATGTGCAAGCTCGAAAGCTAGCTTAGTTCACAAGCTTGAAAGCTTGCTTAGAAGTGTGAGTCTAAGAACTAGCTTGAAGTGTGAGTCCAAAAACTGGCTTACAAATGTGAGTCTGAAGACTTGCTTAGGTGCAACCTCGAAAGCTAACTTAATTCAGGAGATCTGAATGATACCTAATTTGGTAGGCCCAAAGGTTGGCCTATAGATGCAACCTCGAGGGCTATCTTGATTCAACAAACCCGATGGCTGACTATAGTTGCGATGGGCTCGAAGGCTACCCTATAGTTGTGGCGAATTTGAAGTCTAGCCTAGAGATGCGAGCTTGAAAACTAGCTTGATTCAACAGTCTTAGAGGCTGACCTATAGTTGCAATGGGCCCAAAGGCTAGCCTAGATTTGGTAGGCCTGAAGGTTGGGCTATAGATGTGAGCCCGAGGGTTGACTTGATTCAACGGGGCTAAAAGTTGGTTTATAGTTCCGGCAAGGCTAAAGACTAATATAGTTTTGGCAGATCTGAAGGTTGGACGATGAATGCGAGCCTTATATATTGGATCCTATCTATCCAATATCTGATGTGAGACTAATTTATCACACCTAACATTATAACTTAAAATCAACTTGCGGACTCACCCAAAAGTCAAATTGGTTTAAAATCAGTTTGTGAACTCATTCAAAAGTCACTTGATCAACAAACAATCTGAGGAATCTCCCAAACTATAAAGCTAACCTGCAACCATAAAAATAATAAGTCAAATCAATTGAAAGTAAATTGATCAAAATAATTGATATAATCAAATTGGAATTAAACTAGTTTAGACAAATCAAGTAAACTAATTAATTTAAGTTGAACTAATTCGAACAAACTTTAATAGACCCAATTTTAATCAAATAAAATTAACATAATGAATTAAAATTAAAATGGAGATAAAGTAGTCTAGGTTAGCCCAAATCAAATCAGCTTATACCCAAATCCTGATTGTATCCAATCGATTCAGACCTAACCCTAATCAGGTTTAATCAAGTCAAATCCAAATCAAATTGTTTTATACCTAAATCCTAATCAGGTTTAGTTGTATTGAACTCAAACTAAATTAGTTTGGACCTAAATCCTAATCAGGTCAAATTGAGTTTGAACTAAATCTTAGTCGAGCTAAAGTCAGTTCAAACCAAACTCTAATAAAGTTAAACTAGGTTTAAGCCAAACTCCAAATTAGGTCCAAAGTTGAACCAAAATCAAATCATGTCTAAGTTTGACCCAAAACAAAATTAGGTTTGAACCTGAAATAAAACTAATTAGGTCCAAATCTAAAACAAACTAAATCAAGTCCAAGTCATAAATAAAAATCAAGTCTATGATGGGTTGAACTCAAACTTGGTAAGAGTTAACATGGATTGAACCCAACTCAATAAGGGTCTAATATAGGTTGAACCCAAACCCATCAAGGGATCAAACCCAAACCTAACAAAGGCCCAATATGAGTCAAACCCAAACCCATTAAGGGATTAAACTCAAACTCAATAAAAGTTCAATATGGATTAAACCCAAACCCATACCTAGTAAGGATTAAATTCAAACGTACATATATTAAGGATCTATTAAAGGTTGAATCTAAAAACCACTCCATTAAGGATCACGTCCCAAATCCATTAAAAATATAATAAGAATCCAATAAGGGTCATGGATCATATCCAAAATCCATTAAGAATCAAATAAGATAAGGATCCAATAAGGACTCAATAAGGACCCAATAAAGGTTGAGTTAAGATCTATTAAAAATCCAAGAAGGACCCAATAAGGGTTGAGATAAGATCAATTGAGGATCCATTAAGAACTCAATAAGGATTGAACCAAGATTCAATAAAAATGAACCAAGATCCAATAAGGATCAAAATCAAGATCTAATAAGGATCCAATTAAAATTTAATCAAAGATCCAATATGAATCCAATAAGGATCGAAACTAAGATCCAATAAGTGGTAAACCAGGATCCAATAAGAATCAAAATCAAGATCCAATAAGAGATGAACCAAGATCCAATAAGGATCAAATCAAACATCTAATAAAGATCCAATAATGACTAAAACAAGATTCAATAAGGATCAAGTCCAAGATCCATTAAGGATCAAGTCTAAAACTCAATGAGAATCTATTGAAGGTCAAACTCAAGTCCATCAAGGATCCATTAAGAATCCAATAAAGGTGAAACTCAAATCCATCAAAGGTCAAATCCAAATCCATTAAAGATTGAATTCAAATCCAATAAGGATCAAATATAAGGTCAAACCTAGTCCAAATCAAATCAAATTATACTTGAATCGAAACCAAGTTTGAAAAATAAATCAAATTAAGTTAGTCGACAATAAGAACAAATCTATAAGCAACACTTCAAGTCCTATCAATAACAAACCAAAAGGTCATCAGTTATTAAATGAAAGATGGTCAGTATAAGTCAAAACTACTACTTATATTCTCAAGTCAAACTAAACTAAAATAAGCTTCCACTCAGTTGATCATCAAACTCACATTCAAAGGATGTTAATTGATAATAAGCATAAAATTATCGATAACATTTTAAATCTAGAGATGAATTGATAACAAACAAAAAAATTATCAATTATCTTTAAAATGAAACTGAACTAAGGTAGACTTGCACTTGGTTAGTTAGTCAACAAAAGGTCATGTTTGAGGGAAGTTAATCGATACAGAAGCATAAAGTCGTCGATGGCACTTCAAACCCAATTGATAATAAGCTAAAAAATCATCGATTATCAAATTAAGTATGATTAGTATGAGTCAAAATTATCAATCATTCTCTCATATCAAACCTCCCAAATGTAGACTTGTACTTGATCAACCAATCAACCAAATATTTTATTAAAGAAAAATCAATCAACAATAAGTAGAAAAGTCATCAGTGATACTTCAAGTATTGATGATGTCAACTGACGCAAGGCAAAGAGGTTAGTAACGCCCTAAAATCAAGCAATGTTAGTAGCATTCTCTAAGAACCAAATCAAACATCTAATCCAGTTGAATAAGTTTTAGCGAGTCCATCTACCATGTTGTGCTCGATCAAGTGCACATGACCGAAGCAATCAATGGTGAGCACTAACACTTTCCCAATTTCTTTTTTTTCATGTTATGAATTTAAATATTTTAAATTATAAAGTAAGGGTGTGTTCCTTTGTAAGCCTTGTAATTCAAAATTCATATAATAAAATAATTTTTTTTCTTATTATTTTTATTTTTATTAGTTAGGTTTTTTTATTTTAAGAGATCCCTAATAATTAGTATGATAATTAATAATAGAGATTTACATCTATTAAAAAATCACATTCTCATAATATATGCTAGTACATAAAATAAAATTAATTTGATTTGTTATTTCAAAATTATTTTTTATGATATTTAGGCATTCCAAATAGTCAATCGTAATTCCACATTTGAAACAACGATAAATTTTTGGGTCAATAAAGTTGATATTGGTGAATAAATGCTACCATTGGCATAATTTATAATCCAGAATTGTTTCATCCATGAATTATTGAATATGACCAAACAAAATAAGTTTATATTTAAAAATTCTACACAAGCTCGTAATATATTTCAAATAAATTTTTAAAATAAATTTAAAATTTAATGGAGCATTTTATTAAAACCAATTAGATATTTTGAATGAATTCTAAATTGGACTTAGATTTTAAGTTGAATGAATCCCGGGCAGATGACAGACGGAGACATGGGGAGCCAATTGGACTTGGATTTTGCTCGAATCCAATCCAGTATACAGGAAGATCCCAACTTGGATTGGGTTAGATTGTTCGTCAAAGGCCGTTCGTCAGGGCACACGTCGGAACTGGGCCCTGAAAGTGGATATTTATAATTTGATGTCAGAACATTCCACTGTATTTGGACGCATCCTCCAAAGAAGGTATACCAATCAGCTAACCGCACAGAACCGTAGCGGGACAACAAACTTTGCCTTCTTATTTTATTGATTAAAATAAGAAAGCAGTACAATTATTAAAATAATGTTTAGGGATTACTTACTTTTTGTGATTCAAACATGTACTAAATTTTCTACCGTCAATTAAATATTTTGTTTATGTTCATCTCTTTCAGTTTACTTCTGTCAATTTTGTTAGCACAAGAAGTTTATTACCTGATTTCGCGAAGAAATTTAAATCCTTACTAATTAATTATTTTTCATTTTATTGATTTGGTCAGAGACACGTGGCCCTCGTCCATTTGATCAGAAGGTAATCAAATAACGCCTGCTACGGTCTCC
The DNA here is from genome assembly GCA_005019695.1 of Trichopus zeylanicus subsp. travancoricus. Classification (NCBI taxonomy): domain Eukaryota; kingdom Viridiplantae; phylum Streptophyta; class Magnoliopsida; order Dioscoreales; family Dioscoreaceae; genus Trichopus; species Trichopus zeylanicus. The sequence goes on along the minus strand of RXID01012283.1, from coordinate 56,420 downwards.
AGTATCAGTCCAAAAGAAATGCGAAAATGAGGGTGCGAAGTCCAGCCCGAACTCATGCCAATTGCGAACAAACTCTATAAAATGATCCCCCACTCCAACCAAAACTCGTGACTTGTTGGGCTCTACACCACTTCCAGTACTAACAAGTAAGCGATCAAAGGAAAAAAAATTGCAGCAGGAAAGGAATTGCAGCTGGCGGGGCTGTGGGCGAGCCCTTTCACTCTCAGAGCTAAGATTGCACTGAATCTCAAGGGCGTCGAGTACGAGAACCAGGAGGAAACCTGGGGAACCAAGAGCGAGCTGCTGCTTAAATCGAACCCGGTGTACAAGAAGATCCCGGTGCTCATTCACAACGGCGAGCCCGTATGCGAGTCCATGATCATTGTTCAGTACATCGACGAAGTCCGGGCTCACACAGGGCCTTCTATTCTGCCCACTGATGCTTACGAGAGGGCCATGGCCAGGTTCTGGGCTTACTACGTCGACGACAAGGCATTTCAACTTCTTGTTTATAACTTGTGTTTATTGAGATCTAAATGTATATGCTGCTAAAGTTGTGTATTTTCTGCAGTGGTTCAATTCTTACATGGGGATCATAAGAGGGGAGACGGATGAAGCCAAGTTTGAAGCAGCCAAGCAAACCATTGCAGCGCTGCAGCCGCTGGAGGAGGCCTTCGCCAAGTACAGCAAAGGGAAAGGCTTCTTCGGCGGCGAGACCATCGGCTATGTGGACATAGCCCTGGGTTGCTTCCTAGGATGGATTAGAGCCGCGGAGAAGATGACCGGTCTCAAGTTCTTCGACGAGAACAAAATGCCACTCTTGGCTGGTTGGGCCAAGAGCTTCTGCGCGCATGAAGCCGTGAAGGATATGCCGGAACCCGACCGGCTGGTGGAATTCACCAAGGAGCTTCTGGCTTTCTTCGCTGCCATGAAGCAGGGGACTCCTGCCAATTGAAATTTTGAATTTATATCGCTGTGGCTGAACTCTTGGTGGCTGTCCGGATTGTTGCAATCGTTGGTCAGAAAAATAAAGATCTAGATATCATCTCGTGTTTGAAAGGACACCACTGCTTTTTACACTTTGAATTATAATTTTGAGTTTCAGTGGAAATGAAAGATGCAATTTTGATTGGCCTTCAAATATATTGGATCTGTAGGGTGTTTTTGTGAAGCCAAATAGAATCGAATATGAAGCGTGATTCTTCCTCTTTTTTTTTTGTCATCTCCCTTATGCATATACATAGGAACGGAGCCAACAATCCAACAAAGGAGGTATATTTGTACTATCTAAAACAATATCAATTATATTTAATATAAATTTAAATTATAAATAATTTGTTTCTCCTTTGGTTTACTTTTAAAATTTTAAATTTAAAAAAATTGGAAGAATTAAAGACCCAATTCTAAAACTTCCCATATTTAGTTCAATTCTAAAATTCAAAATTAAAAAATTGAATAATTTCAAACTCCATTCAATTTCAAATTTGAATTTTTGTTTGTAAAATCACAATACACTAAAGGCCATTTGGATCAATTCTGGTTTAAAATGGAAGGAATTATTAATTTGGTTAATTTCAAAAAATTAGAGAAATTGGCCAAATTGATAAATTTCGATATTTAGATACACCTTGAAGTAAAATTAAAGAATTATTAATTTCGTTAATTTCGTAAATTTTGGTATTTAGATTGAAAATAAAAATCAATCAATTCCAAATAAGTAAAATTACTCTTTTTTATTTTATTCATATTTATTTTTTTAAAAAATAAATATTTAATAAATTAATTAATAAAATATATTTTGGTGGTTGAAAATATATATAAATATTAAAAACATATTTACATTAAAAAAATAAATTTTTAAATATTTATTCAATCAATAAAATGTATTTTAAATTAGAAATTGATAATATATAAGTGTTAATGTTTACAAAAAATATGTAAAAAATTAATAAGTAGAGAAAACAAATTGTCATATGATTTTAAATAAAAAAATTAGTTTTTTTTTAAATAATGATAATAGTTGAGCCAAAAAAATATATAATCCAAATAAATGTGGGTTTCATGTAATTCTGGTTCGAAATTATGAATTTTTTCCATTGGGAGAAAAATTTAAATACCAATAATTTTAAACAATATTATTATAACTAAATAATAAAATTAAAAAATTAAATTTTATTTAATTTATTTAATTCGGATGGTTTGAAATTGATTCACATATCTTTCTAAATTCTTGAGACACTATTTGATTCAGCATCAAGATTAAGACTAGTGAACCACTTTTATAAATTAATATTTTTTTATTAAAATTAACGTTTTAATAATTTAAAATTCGAAAAAATATTTAATTTTTTATAATAATTTAATTTAATAATAATATAAAATAAATAATATTAATAAAATAAAAAAAAATTTTAAAATAAGCTAATCCTGATACCAGAACAACGGGCGTGCGAGTTTGGATGAAGTTTTAGGTTTATTAGAAATTGGTGATGAAATTCACCGATTCCTCCCAAATTCTTCAATTCCGAAACGCTCGAGCTCGTCCCCGATCTCCCCTCGACCCAGCTTCTCTTCTTCGTGGCCGTTCTCGGACCTCTCCCATGCTTGTCGACGACGAGCCCGCCGTCATGCCGATTCGGCCTTGGAGGAGTTCTGTCTTCCATTCCGTCCGCCCTCCAGATCGGGCTGTGTTCTCACCGACTGCCATCGCCCATTCCCGAACTCTCCTGAGGTTGTCGCCGTAGAGACTACGTCGCTCGTAGATCCTTGGTTTCTTTGCCTGTGCTGAAGTACACCTCTGCCTAAACCTGATGCTCTCCTCCGCATTAACCTCGGCTCCGACGTGCTTCTCGGCTACATTCCAAAAAGGTTTGATAATCTCCAATTTTTCAGAATTTTTGGATGAATTTTAATTACCTGCCTTATTCCTTAATTTGTTTCTAAAAGCCCCAATTTTTGCTCAGGGCAGTTAAGGCTTTAGGCGAACATGGATTCTAGGGTCATTCTTCACACGTTTGGGCTGATTTTTCACATGTTTGGAGCTAATTAATTTTTCAAGTGAGTGAGACTTTTGGCATTGGATGCTTTTGGGAAATCAACTGAAGTATATATTAGTTGAATGGCTGCCATTGCCGAAGCTTGCTTTCTCTCTTCTCCTTTGGCTAGTACATAATTGATTATTTCTTCAAAAATGAAGAGGATTGTTTCTCTGCACTCGAATGCTTGTGTTCTCAACCGGCCTATATGCATATTATACATCTTCAACTTTGAACTTTGAAGTAGTATACTTTTATGTGTTTGGTTTAGTTAGATGATTTGGTTAAAATTATCTTCTTATTGTAAGCAAAGAGGCACTCAAGTCACGGTGCACAATGATTTCAAATTTGTTTCCATTTATTTCCTCCCATAACATATGTCATCTCTTATGTTCCAACAAAGTTTTAGAATGGCTTTTTTCTAGGTTTTCTGATTGAAAAAAGTTGCCAAAGTGCATGGAATTAGAGAGGTGGATAAAAGCAATATCTAGCTTCTAGGTTAATGGAGATGTGGCATATTATGGGTGAGTGATTTCATCAAGCAAAGTGCTTAAGATTGTGTTTAGAAATGATTAACAACACAGAATAATGATTGGTTGGTGTGGAGTACTTGATTACTCTTGGAATCCAAATGAGAGACTGGAGGAGGCGGCCACCACGCATTGGAAGATGCATGCCAAGGTGGATGCTTTTTTTCTGTTGCATTTTTAGTTGTAGAAATGTTGCCTTTTTTCTGTGTTTGCTGGCTTGATTATCAGAAATCTTGTGGTCAACAAATGCGTACTTGTGTTTTTTGTATTTCTTTATCTTTATATCTCAGATTCGTGAGCGTATGGCATATTTGGATTTACCTTTAAATCCAATCAAGTAAAGCTGTCTGCCTGCTTGCATGGATACTGAATCCGGGAAACTCTCAAAGATTTGTGTTTTTTTATTGATTTTTCTTCCATTTCTGTGTCATTTTTCAAAGATCAGGAATTGAATTGAGAAATGCAAAGACTGCTATGCTGATAGTCATGTTTGCTTGGCAAATGTATGCTGATTGGAGATGGCGTGCTTACTGCAGCGATGCTGGATACAAGTTTTGCGTGTTCTTGCATGGATTTGGTTGTTTTTTTTCATATTTCTGATTGATTTTTGCCTTGTACCAGTTTTCAAATTATTTGCAGTTCAAGGGTTGGAGTTGTACATGTATTGTGAGGTTTTTAAACTCTGTCATGGTTATTTTCCGTGTTCTACTGCAAAAATTCCTTATAAAAAATCTACTCTTTGTTCTTTTGCAGATTTTGTGAAACTAACAATTAAGAATTTAAGAACAAAGGAGATATCCCCGGATGATATTTGAGAAGCAACAGAAGATCGAATTGGGGTTAGTAAAGATGGTGAATACCAGGGGATCCCTATCTTATTGTTTCATAATAAGTTGCTTTAGTTGTTTTGGGGCTCCCCATACCTCATGTGGAAGTCATTCAAAACATATCCACTAAGGGCTGTTTGGATAATTCCGGATTTCGAAATTGAGAGAATTGTCAATTCGGTCAATTACGGGAAATTAAGGAAATTGGCCGAATTGATAATTTCGGTATTTGGATGTACTTTTTTAGTAAAAAAAAGAATTGTCAATTCAGTCAATTTCGTAAATTCGGTTATTTGAAATATAAATTGAAATCAACGAATTCTGTCAATTCTCTTAATTCCGATGTTTGGTTGGATTTGAAATTGGAGATATGATCACCCAATTCTTAATGGGTGAGATTACCCCCATTTTTTTAATATTTTTTTATTTAATTTTAAAATAAATATAGATATTAAATTAATTAATTAATTAAATATATTTTTGAAGTTTAAAAAATAAATAATATTATAATTACTCATTCTAATTTTGCTAATCACAATAGTCATGCTTCTTATATTACCGAACACACCTCCATAATCTCAAAATAAACATCTCTCAGTTTCAGGAACAAGTAAATAGAGGTACATCCATCACAAGTGAGCAACTTATTAAGATACTTAGTAGTACTAGCAGTAAAGCAGAGACGAAGGCCACAACTACATAAATGTGTACCAATATCAGTGCCAATCCGTCCATCCAGCAAGCAGAAGAGGTGAAGGAAAAGCAACATTAGAAGATTCTGATTGCCATTGCTGCATTCGAACATAACAATGCAAGTAATCCAATAGAACAAGAACTCTCTGTATTCAAGACAATATAATGCAGAGATTCTTATCATATATAGCTTTTGGAACATATATTCGGCTTCTAGATTTAAAGCTTATTTCTTATCTCTTATATATTCGACTTGTAGATTTTCGGAATACGTTGTGTGTCCTAAATTCAGAAGTCAGAAGCCGGTGGCTCGAATGAAAAATGAGCTGAATATGCAAGTAAGCACTTACAGTAGTAAGGCATAATCTTCCACCTCTGGTTCTTCCCCTTGAGCCACTCCCAGAGCACACCAGTGGTTCCATCACGCACTCCACCATGGTCCTCATCGCATGGAAGGCATCAAAGTTCAGGCGGATGTTGTTCACCATCCTGATGCATCAGAACCCTTTGCCAGTGTCCCTACTCTCAGTCCACAGAATAGACTCATCAAGGAACTCCGGATTGTATGGAACCAGATGCACCTGCAACAAGAAACATAAGACGCCCCTCAATTCCTTGTTAATTATCCGTAATTGTATGGAACCAGATGCACCTGCAACAGAACAGACTCATCAAGGAACTCCAGAACGAGGACGGGGACGAGGACGATCGGGACGAGAACAACTCTTCCTTCTCGGTGTTCTTCCACGTTCCCCCTTCCGGAGCCGTGCGGATATGGCGGTTCGTGTTCTGGCCGGCGATGGAGCAGAAGTAGAAGGCCTCGGTGAGGCCTTCGGGAAGCAGGTTCTTCGGCCTGAAGCCGTAGACGTCGACGGTGGGGATCAGGCTCAGGACAGGGACGGGGACGAGCGCTCGGGACAAGGACAGGGACGAGGACGAGGACGCTCGGGACGAGGACGAGGACGAGCGCTTGGGGCGGGGACGAGGCCTCGGGACGGGGACGGGACGGGGACGAGCGCTCGGGACGATGGCCGGCGAGACTCTGGCCGACGTGCAGCTGAAGGGAGCTCGGGACGAGGACGATCGCTGACGAGGAAGCTCGGGAGGGAGGGGTACGATTTGTGCTCGGGTGACGGGAACGAAGGCCGGATTCGGCCGATTCCGGTGGCTTTTAAAGGGCGGAATTAGAATTTCGGACGCTGGTGGGGCCACTGAATTCGGAACAGAAATTCCGAATTCTCTAATTCCCTCGATTCAACTAATTCAGAAAATTTGGCCTATTACCAAACAGGTCCTAAGACATTTATTTGGCAACGTAGCTTTTGGTCCCCTTGTATTTTTTTCACTACTAGATTTTATGTAAATCTAATTTTAAAAAAATATTTACCTACAATCCCCTTACATTTATTTTATTTATCAAAAATCTCCCGAGATTTTAATAATTATTTACATCTTCTTCTTTTGAAATTTATTACTTACAATTTCCTGATTATTATTCAATTAAAAGTTTTTTAAAAATTTTACTTTTACTATTCTTAATTTTATAACTAAATCTCTAAAAAAAAATTATCATTTATTTTGTATATAATATTGAGATATTTACTTACAACATTTTCTGAGATTTGTTGTATTTATGAAAAGCCTCTTATATTTTAATAACTATTACTCTCCAATTTTTAATCAAATTCACTTCTATCTTTGTCTTCTCTCCTCGCTACTGCTGCACCTAACCCTGTGTCGTCGCTTTGTCGCTCCCTCGCGAGGGTCCTCACGATATTGCTCTCCAGATACATTGCGACCTTAAGCCTGCAACTTGCACTCGTGCCCACGCCGGCTCGCACAACCCCGCGCTGTCACTCCCCGTCATCATCGTGCCTTCGGTCGACACCCGCATTCGCTCCGACTAGCCAGCCATGAGCAGTTCGGCCACCCCCTCCTTCGCCACTAGTAGATAAACACCCCCCCCCAAAAAAACAAAAAAACCCCCCCCTCCCCTCCCCCTCCTCCTCCTCCTCCTCCTCCTCCTACTGCAAGTGTCAGGCCGATGAAGGTGAGCAAGTGCTCAAGTTCAGATGCTAGAGACCAGCGTGAGCGCGGGCCCCAGGTCAATGAGGGTGTGGGCGTGGGTGCCCGCGCGAGCGTCCTCACCGGACTTTGGCATCCACACTTGCGGGCCCTCATTGGCCTGGCGTCCGCACTCACGCCGGCCTATGATGTCTACATCTGTGCACTCGCGGGCCCTCGCCGGCCTTTGGTGTTCGCACCTACACTCTCGTGCACCCTAGTCCGCTTGGCACCCACTGGTCCAATTCCCCTCCTCCGCGCCCCCCACCCCCAACACCAACCCCCCCCCCCCCCCCCCCCCCCCCAAAAAAAACAAACAACAACCCCCCCGCGCAGTCGCCCCCTTCTAAAGCCAATCAGCAAACTAAATTACTTGAGTGGGCTGAACCTTCTCATTCTGCTCTACAAGCCTAAAACGAGAGCTAATGACCTTACGAATCTCTAACCGAGCGAATACCTCTCTTAATCCGATCTTAGAGTTGGTCGTTGGTCCAACTTCTAAAGCCAATCAGCAAACTAAATTACTTGAGTGGGCTGAACCTTCTCATTCTGCTCTACAAGCCTAAAACGAGAGCTAATGACCTTACGAATCTCTAACCGAGCGAATACCTCTCTTAATCTGATCTTAGAGTTGGTCGTTGGTCCAACTCGCCCTAGCTTCACTACCCCTCCAGGCAGTGAAGCACCTCCAAAACCACCCCCAACCCATCGACCACCCACCCCCGTCTCTCTCCCTCTCTACCACAAAGCCGATCCTTTCAAAAAAGGATTTTTTAGAAATTCTTAATTAATGTGATTTCTTAATTTCTATTGATTTTGGATTAACTTTGAACTAGTTTTTGATATTGTTTATTTACTTATGTTCTACTCATGTTGTTATATATTTTACAAATATTTAATTCAGAGAATCTCGTAAGATTAGTGTTTCATTATGGAGGATATTAGAAGGAAGTTAGATATACTCAAAGGATAAAATATGTATTTGATAGACAAAAGTCTTTATTGGTTGATACAAATAAATACTCATTTTTGCAGTTATGGATTGAAATCTATAAACTAGTCAAAATAAAGACAAATAAATTACGTGTGAACAAGTACTTACTTCCAAATAGCATTCTTCCAACTTATATATCAATCAAAAGTAAAATTTAGCTTATAGCAATGTGGATAGTAATAAAGACTTGAAGTATAGTAACATCTACGAATCAATCGAGGACATAAGAGATCCCTTATCAGTGGTGCCTGCAGTAAGACTGACTCCTCTGACTCCTACATTTGGTACATTGTAGTATGGTAAAAAAGGATTTATGTTTGAGCATCGTATTGTGCAAAGAGATGAGTACATTGACTCAGATTTAGATACTTGTTCTTCTGATTCTAGTTTTCACAGTTTGATTTTTTTTTTTTGATGATGATGATGATGGGTTAGAGACAAAGTAAAAGGAAGAGGAGATGAGATAAGGTGAAGAAGAATGAGTAAAAGATAAAGCAGAAGATGATCTACTATCTTTATTTGAAAATAATTTAAATGATAATGTTATGAAAAAATGATACATATTTAAGGATGTATATGCATTTAGAATAGCTCCTAGGTAGTATTGTATTGTGCACAAGTTCCAGCCTTTATTTGTGAAAAATGAACATAATAGAATAACAACCAAGTGTATTTTTGGGAATTACCCATGGAGGCTTTATACTTCAAAGATATTTGATAGTTCAGATTTTCAGGTAAAGAAAATAAAATTAGTTTATACATATATTATTGTCAATACTTCTGAAAATAAAATGACAAGTGTTAAATGGATAAACAAACAAACTTTTTATTGGATAAATGTTGATAAGCAAATCACACTAAAGCAAATACAAAATACAAAATTTGATGAATAATAGATACAATCGTCAATTGAGTTACATAGAGGGAAAAAAACTATACTTATAGGGTTATTCATGGTAATGAAGAAGATTCTAGAATTGGTCAATTCCATTTGCTAACCAAATAACATAATTTCAAAATTAAGAAAATTAGTCAATTCTTAATTTCACTAAAAAAGATATTCATCCAAATATTTCTAAAATTAAGAGAAATGATCAATTTCTCAATTCTGGTTCAAAATTGATCCAAATGCTCTCTTTAGTTTATAAAAACTTGCTGATTTTTTTAACTAATAATATCTTTTAACTTGCACTATTTATCTCCCTTTATCATTCACTTATGATATTTATCCATTAAACTTTAACATAAAAAATAACTAAAAGAAGAGAAAAAAATTTGCAACTAAATTTACATCAAACATGAGAGACAATATAAAAAAGTAAAAAAAAAAATCTTTATTAACACAAATATATTAAAAAAATAAATTATTTTTCTTTTGGATCAATTGCATATAATTTTTTAAAATTTTAGTAAATTACATAGTTTTACTGCAAACTTAAAAAACACAATAACTCTTTTAAATCTTATCGAGTTGCATATTTCTCTTTAAAACTTTAAGAATTGCATAGAACTCTTTGAAATATTTCTAAATTATATATTTTTCTTCCAAACTTAAGGATAATATTAATATTCTATATCTCGATTTTAGATTTAATTTGGAATTGGTATGAAATAGGTTTAAATCATACCATATGCAAAATAGTTAGTTTACGTTTTAAGTTAAAATTAAATATGACAGATAATTTTTTATTATAATCATTTAAGCACCATAGTCTTCCCTAATTAGCTTAAAAGTATTTTCATCTTCTCGCTTTAATTTAAATAATATTAAATAATATATATTCATAAAATATTTTTTTATTCTAATGATGAATTTACACTAGATAACAATTTTACAATATATTTATTTATAAAAAAAGAAATTTTAAATTTGAAAAAAAAAAATAATTTGATAATATTCAAATGAATTATATGTAATTTTTTAGTAGAATTATGTAAAGATTCAAAAGAGTAGAATTATGTTAGTAGGACATTTATGAAGATCCCAGTTTGGATTGGTTAGGCTGTTTGCAGGGCAAACGCCAGAACTGGGCTTCGAAAGATATTTATGATTTAACCTCATATGACTTCCAATGTATTTCGACGGACCCTGCAAAGAAGATGATTTACCAATCAACTGACTCCCATTTTAGACACGTGGTCGTGGTCCATTTAGTCAGAAGATAATCAAATTACGACCAGCTGGTGGGGCTGCGCGCCAGCCCTTCGACTCCAACCTCTATAAAATGATCCCACACTCCAACCTCTTCCATCAAACAAAAAAAATATGGCAGCAGGAAAGGAATTGCAGCTGGTGGGGCTGTGGGCGAGCCCTTTCGTTCTAAGAGCTAAGATTGTACTGAATCTCAAGGGCGTCGAGTACGAGAACCGGGAGGAGAACTGGGGAACCAAGAGCGAGCTGCTGCTCAAATCGAACCCCGTATACAAGAAGATCCCCGTGCTCATTCACAACGGCGAGCCCGTATGGGAGTCCATGATCATTGTTCAGTACATCGACGAAGTCTGGGCTCACACAGGGCCTTCTATTCTGCCTACTGATGCTTACGAGAGGGCCATGGCCAGGTTCTGGGCTTACTACGTCGACGACAAGGTATTTCAACTTGTTGTTATGACTTGTGTTTATTGAGATCTAAATGTGTATGCTCCTAAAGTTGTGTATTTTCTGCAGTGGTTCAATTCTTACATGGGGATCATAAGAGGGGAGACGGATGAAGCCAAGTTTGAAGCAGCCAAGCAAACCATTGCAGCGCTGCAGCCGCTGGAGGAGGCCTTTGCCAAGCACAGCAAAGGGAAAGGCTTCTTCGGCGGCGAGACCATCGGCTATGTGGACATAGCCCTTGGTTGCTTCCTAGGATGGATTAGAGCCGCGGAGAAGATGACCGGTCTCGAGTTCTTCGACGAGAACAAAACGCCACTCTTGGCTGGTTGGGCCAAGCGCTTCTACGAGCATGAAGCCGTGAAGGAAATGCCGGAACCCGACCGGCTGGTGGAATTCACCAGGGAGCTTCTGGTTTACTTCGCTGCCAAAGAAGCAGGGGACTCCCGCCCGCTGAAAATTTGAATGTATCGCCGGGGCTTGACCTCTTGAATGCAGTGGGGATTGTCTGATTCATTGGTCAGAAAAATAAATATCTAGGTATCATTGCACGTTTGAAATAAGAGTGCTGCAAGGAGATGCATTTGTACTAAAATAATATCAACTATATTTTAAGATAAATTTAAAATATAAATAACTTATTTTTATCTCATAAAAATTTGCTGATTTTTTATAACTAATAATATCGTCTTACTTGCGATATGTATCCATTAAACTTTAACATAAAAAAGTAACAAAAATAGGATGCCAAATTTACATCAATCATGAGAGACAATATAACAAAAGTAAAAGATATCCTTTTTAACACAATTAAAATAAATTATTTCTTTTTTTTCACTCGCAATGTAATTGTAAGAGGTAAAACAAATTGAGAGTTCCAAAATTTGACTAAATGCAAATGAATTTGATGAAATTGATACTAAATCAGATAAAAATTGAAATCATAAAGAATAACAATTTTGTCAAATATTAAAACAATGAAATTAAAATAGAAAAAGAGAACTTATCTCAATAGAATTTAAATCCCCTACTGGAAAAATTTGGAGGGTGAACTATATGATTGAATTTCTTTGACTCAAATGAAGAGTTCGTGAGAATGTGTTTGCAGGGAAATGTAAGAGTTTTAAGAGTATTAAGAGAAATAGAGTTACGTTAGCAGGATATTTAATGTGGCAGTTGAGAAATTTATAGGAAAAAGTATTTTGTCAAGAATTTTCAAGAATTGTCAAAAATGTGAACCATATTGGGAGAAGTCAAAATATTAGTATAATTTAGGAGAAATAAAAGGAATATTAGCTTATTAAAATTTAATTAAAAACTTCTTTTGCAAAATTCTTTTTTAAAAAATTCTTTTTTAAAAATTAGGGGAGACAAAAAAAAATTTATTTATATAAAATATTAGAGAGGTGTTTCAGAAAGTTGGGGGAACTCGTCCCCGGTCCCCCTCCCCTAAATCCGCTCCTGCCATGACAAGAGAATAATAATATTATATTAAAAAAATCTCTAATTAATTATCATATATTTATATAACCCTTCATTTGCTTAACTTATTGAAAATTTTTATTAATTTTTTAAATTAATTTACCCATTTTTATATTAAATTATTATATTTTCGTAATAATTTATAAATAAATTATTTTTTTACACCGTATGTATTTTAATAGGTCAATTTTCAATTATTACTCCAACCAAATACTAAAATTTGAGAAATTAATAAAATTGATCGATTCCATTTGCCAACCAAATAACAAGTTTCAGAATTGAGTGAATCAACTAAATCCTAATTCCATTCAAAAAAATTCATCTAAATACCAAAAAAATTCATCTAAATACCAAAATTTCTCAATTTTTTCAATTCCTCAATTCTCTAAAATTATTCTATTTTCTCGATTCCATAATTTCAAATTCGGAATTAATACAAATACAATATCAAATCCTTGGCATGTTTCTACATTATGTCAATACAAAGCTTTCAAGCTACTTAATTTCTTTTTGGAGGCATTCAGTAAAAAGCATGAAGTCATTAATGAGAAACCACAATAAAGGAAATTTTCACCATTTTTACAATAAAGCTTGAATAAAAGATAATATGTCATATATATATATATATAGTTTTTTATTTTCAATTTCCCTGGTAGAATCCCTGAGTGCAAAATTATGGAACAATCTTATTAATGGAGCTTGATCTGACTTTGATTTCAATTTAGAAAAACTCCTTAAGAGTTTGATTCATTAGAATGTCTCTTTTGTTGATTTGTAAAAGAAGACTACTATAAAAAAATGGCCAAAAATTTTTCAGCAGTAACCTCTCTAACGTTCAAGTCAAGCCTGTGCTCATCAGTATAGTGAAAAAGAATAATTAGATGTTACTATTTATCCTTATGAATATAATATTATCTATAGGGTAAGCAAGTGGTTTGATAGATGTAGGACTATAATTTTAATTCTAATCTTATCGGATTTTTTGTAATGGATTATTATGAATTTCAAATTTTTCGAGAATATCTTTAGAAATTACTATTTTATGAATATTTGATTACTTCTTTAAATGGATCGAACCCATTATATTTCTTTAATTTTCTTGAAATGAGTGTTTGATAGATGAGCAATTCTCATGGGGCCAAACTAGCTTGACCTCGGTGATGCGGTGATGTTACCTCAAAAGTTGATTTCGATATTTGAACCTCGGTTATTTCAGTTGATAACCTCCATCAATAATCCAATCCATAAATTTAATTTTAATTTGTTTTCGATTCATTAATCTGATTGTTTTATCTCGATGCATCATCAAATCTTATGTTTGCAAAATTTTCTTCATCGACATATCTGTTCAGGATCAAACGGGGAAAGTCTTCTTGAATGAAGCATAACGTAGAATTCGTAACATGTGATTTGTGGAATTCAAAGAAATGACCAGTCAAGCAACATCTCCGTTTGATTATTTGCATAAATAGTCTATGACGTTTGTTTGGTACATTACACGCGCAACTCTGATGCCAACAGCTCCCGTGTCATAAACTTGCTGAAACCAGGATGATCCACCAACCAGTCGTGTGTTATAGATAGAACAATTTAGCTAGAAGACGGTTCAGATGGATCATTTGGCAGCCTGTACAGAGACGCAAGGACGGGGTTGCCTTCCTATGGATCACAGGAATTTACTTAGTGAATTATGATCAGTCATAGGTCGCCGAAAATAAGTCTTGAGTGAAACTATCATACTGTATTGGATAAAATAGACAAATCGAACCTATGACTAATTTTCTCGTTTACTTTGGCCCAATAATAGAAACTTGTCAATGTTTATACGAAGAGTGAAATATTTGAATATAAAATTACATATAAAGATAAGTATGGACTTTTTATTTTTATATTATTTATTTTTTCCTCTTGGCTTTCAAATTTGATATATTGCAAAGTTGATCCAATAAAAAATAGGGAAAATTTTCAAAAATCCCCTCAACATTTTTTAAATTTTTGAAAATTCTTTCTAATTTTTGAAATTTTCAATAACCCTTCCATTAGTTATTATTAATATAAAAGTCTCATATAATGGATCCCACCCACGTGAATCAAGTACTAACGTATTGTTTTATATTGTAGAAGTAAAATATGAAATATTATAATAATACATCAGTAATACTGTAGCAGTAATTAAATATTATGATAATTTTTTTCTAATAATATCTAATGAATTTTGATGATAATATTTAATTTTTAGTGATGTATACTTGACTTTAATTATTTATCTTAATTTTATTCATATAATTAGTAAAATGATAATAGAAGTGATTAATAGCTACAATAATGCCACAGTAAAATAATACGAAGAAACAGTTTTGGTACTTGAATCGTGTGGAGCTGAATGAGAATTTCAAAAATAAAAAGGAGTTTTCAAGAATATGAAAAATTTTCCTCAAAAATAAGTTGGCAAATTTCATAATGATTTGACGATGAACTTAAAATATAGTTGTGTATAATTTAGATTTAGTATAATATTTGTATACTAAAATTTATAAAATTTAATTTGCTATATTGGTTTACGTTATTAGGATTGGGGTATAACATCATATGGTATCAAAGCTTATATGATTTGAGGATATAATGTTAGAAATTCAAGAAATATGTCATAACAATCCAGAAATATTCATGTCAGATCATTGAGAAAAATAAAGATCACGGAAGCGTACCTGATTCCATTGGGTAGATTAAAGAAGACTGACACCCAATCAAGTCCACTGTGCTCCGGCGACCGGCAGCGGAGACGGCGGCGTGCGGCGCTGGTGCGCGCAGGCGTCGTGCGCAGGCAGCACGGGACTTGGCGTGGACGCAATCTCAGCGCGGGGTACGGCGTCGGGAGCGGCCGGTGGCGTGCACACGACTGCACAGGCCGGAGTCGGCCAGCATGCGACTGCGCAGGCTGCTCGGGCTGCGGCGGCGCCTGCTTCGGCCCGACGGCACGGGTTGACAACGCCGGACGGCGTGACGGCCTGGCAGCCGTGGCCCAACGGAGACGACGGCGTAGCAGAGGGGCGGCCAGACGGCGTGACGGCCTGACAGCCGTGATGGCCTGGCGCGGCGGCGGCAGTAGAATTAGGGTTAGGGTTTAGGGGAGGAAGTCTTCTGACTGTTTGGAATTTTACGACTGATGGATGTCGGGTTTCGATCTCCCTTTTTCTTTTTATACCAAAATTCCACAGTCAGGGACCACACCCATAAATCTTAATGGGTTAATTGTTAATTAGTTCATCAATAATTAATAATTAAACCCCCAGGAATTCTACACATTCACAATTTAGCCACCACACTTATATTTTAGATGACAAAGACCCTAAATTAAATAGATCACTTCAATTGGGTCCTTATACCATATAATAGAAATATATATACAATAATTTCATGCAATACATGTACGTCTACATGTCCTTATGTATAAATGTACATGATTTATAGTCCAAATTCTAACAATCTCCCACTTGGACTATATATAACCATGTACATATAACTTCTATTGCATATACATCTCTACATCTTTAATGTGTACACAACTAGAAAAGTCATCTAAACCGATTCCGTCCATTAGTCTCACTAACACAAGGACCAAAGAGGTAGTCGTTGCTATTGTTTGCAACTAAAACCACATTAATCTCATGCATCAATTTAACTAAATGACATAAATCAAGTGTGGATGTGTAGCATGGAAATTACATGTAATGTGATCTGCACATGCCTATTTCCAACTGGTCCAACTTTAACCAAATGACATCAAAATTCAGAGTAAACAATGAAAACTGAAAATAACTGAATAATTTATTAATGTCATGACATTAAGTACAGTACCAAGCATAAATAAAAACACAAACTCCCACTAAATCAAATGGCATCAAATGCAACAACACCCATATTTGTAACATGATCATGAAAGGCCTTAGGTGCTAATGCCTTAGTGAGTGGATCTGCAATCATAGAGTTTGTTCCTACATGCTCAATACTAATTAACCCACTCTGAATTCTTTCCTTCACAACAAGGAACTTAATATCTATATGTTTAGATTTTGAAGAGCTCCTGTTGTTATTTGAGTACAAGACTGCTGCTCTACTGTCACAGTGCAACTTAAGTGGCCTTTCAATACCATTAACTATTTGCAGTCCTGAAACAAAGTTTCGCAGCCACATAGCTTGATTAGATGCCTCATGACAAGCTACAAATTCAGCCTCCATAGTGGAAGATGCAACGAGTGTTTGTTTGGCACTCTTCCATGAAACTGCACCTCCAGCTAGCAGAAAAAGATAGCCAGATGTCGATTTACGACTGTCTTGGCATCCAGCAAAATCGGAATCAGAAAACCCAATGATGTCAAGTTTGTCCGACTTCCTATATGTGAGCATTAAATCCTTTGTATTTTGTAAGTATCTGAAGACTCTTTTGGCTGCTACCCAATGTTCTCTTCCTGGATTAGCTTGATATCTACCAAGCATTCCAACAATATATGCGAGGTCAGGACGGGTGCAAACCTGCGCATACATAAAGCTCCCTACCGCTGATGCGTAAGGAATATTTTCCATAAACTTGGAATCAATATTAGTTTTGGGACACTGGTTCAAACTAAATTTATCTCCTTTAGATACGGGGGGTATCATGTGGCCTGCAATTTTGCATGCAAAATCGTTTTAATAGACTTTCAATGTAACCCTTCTGTGATAATCCATGCAAAATCATTTTAATAGACTTTCAATGTAACCCTTCTGTGATAATCCTAAAACTCCTCGTGAACGATCACGATAAATTTGGATCCCTAATATGAAGGATGCTTTACCAAGATCTTTCATTTTAAATTGTTCCGAAAGAAATTTCTTGGTTTCTCGAAGCAGTTCTACATCACTACTAGCAAGCAAAATATCATCCACATATAAGATTAAGAAAATAAATCTACTCCCACTGAACTTATGGTATACACAATATTCAACAGGGTTCACTTTAAACCCAAATGAGAGAACAACCTGATGAAACTTTTGATACCATTGACGGGAAGCTTGCTTAAGCCCATAGATGGATTTCTTAAGTTTACAAACCAATTGGCTAGATTCGTTGGAATCCAACCCCTCCAGTTGTAACATATAAATTGTTTCCTCAATGTCTCCATTAAGAAAAGCGATCTTTACATCCATATGATGTAACTCAAGATCAAAATGCGTTACAAGTGCCATGATGATCCTAAAAGAGTCTTTCGAAGAAACTGGAGAGAAAGTCTCTTTATAGTCAATGCCTTCCTTTTGGGTGAATCCTTTGGCGACAAGACGAGCTTTATATCTTTCTACATTACCTTGTGAATCCCTTTTGGTTTTAAAAATCCATTTACAACCAATAGGTTTCACACCTTCAGGCAATGAAACAAGATCCCAAACGTCATTGTCTTTCATGGATTGCATTTCCTCACCCATGGCATTAATCCACTTTTGAGAGTTGGAACCATTGACTGCTTCATGGAAGGTGAGTGGATCCTCTCCCTCTAAGCCAATGTTATTCTCATGTTCCTGAAGAAAAATAACATAATCATCTGAAATTGCTTTTCTCCTTTCTCTAGTGGATCTTCTTAAAGGCACAGGCTCTTCTTGAATTTGAGTATGTTGAGTTTGATCCACATTTTCCTCATGTATAATGGATTGAGGAATAACTGGATGATCTTGATGAGTTGGAAGTTCAGCATTGTCTTGGATTTGTACCGGATGTTGTTGAATCATGTTAGGAATGAAAGCTTGATCATGATCAACAACTACTGTAGGAAAAGGAATATTTTCCAACTCCTCCTCAAACACAAAACCTTTAACATTATCTTCCCCCCCAAACTCAACATCCTCAAAGAACCGAGCATTTCCCGTCTCAAAAAATGTTCTTGTTTTAGGATCGTAGAATTTAAATCCCCGTGATCTTTCAGCATATCCTACAAAATAACTACTAACAGTTCTTGCATCCAGTTTCTTCTCATTTGGCTTATAAGGCCTTGCTTCAGCTGGACATCCCCAAACTCGTAAGTGCTTTAAGACAGGTTTCTTACCCGTCCATAACTCATAAGGGGTTTTGTTAGCAGCTTTTGTAGGAACTCTATTGAGAATATACATTGCGGTCTTTAATGCATCTCCCCATAGTGAGTGAGGTAAAGTTGTACGACAAATCATACTTCGTACCATATCCTTAAGGGTTCTATTTCGTCTCTCAGCTACACCATTCATGTTCGGAGAACCCGGCATGGTGTATTGAGGAACGATCCCACACTCACTAAGAAATCTAGCAAATGGACCTGGACGTTGTTCACCTGATCCGTCGTACCTTCCGTAGTATTCACCACCATGATCAGATCTTATAGCCTTAATTGATATACCATGTTGGTTTTCGACTTCGGCTTTGAATAACTTAAAAACATCCAATGCTTGTGATTTCTCATGAATTAAATATAGGTAGCCATAACGAGAGAATCATCTATGAATGTGATAAAATATTGTTGACCATTCCAAGAAGCTGTAGGGAACAGTCCACAAATATCTGTATGTATTAAGTCTAAGACTTCCTTAGCTCTCTCAGCTCCTACTTTGCTCTTATTTGTAGTTTTTCCCTTTATACACTCAACACAAATATTATGATATGAATCATCAAGTTTTTCAAGAATTCCTTCTGACACAAGTCTGTCAATTCTCCTTTTAGAGATATGACCCAAACGCTTATGCCATAATTTAAAGGAATTTTCATTTGAAAATTTGCGTTTAGTGCCTTTTATTTCAGTATTATGGAACTCACTGTATGAACTTTCTATATGAAGCAAATAAAGGTTGTCATTATCAGTTAAATGACTGGTTCCATACAACACAGAATTAAAATAAATATCACATTTTCTATTACCAAATGAACAAACAAATCCTTCTTTGTCCAAAATAGAAATGGATATCAAATTCCGTCTAAAAGACGGAACAATAAATATATTATTTAATTCTAAATAAAAACTAGTACGTAATAACAACTGAAAAGTCCCAATGCCCACAACTTCAACCCCTTTTCCAGCTCCCATATAGATGTACTTCTCGTCATCATTTGGCTGTCGGGAGTTCAGGCAACCCTGCATAGATATACTTATGTGAGTTGTGGTAGCCAAATCCAACCACCAAGTATATCTATGTACTGAAACTGAATTAACCTCAGAATTAACAAGAGCAAAAGATGTACCTTTCTTCACTCGCCAAGCGTGAAATTTGGCACAATCTTTCTTAAAATGGGAAGAGTCCTTGCAAAAGAAGCATTTCTTTTCCTTATGTCCCTCGGACGTATTTTGCTGCTTCTTTTGCAGTTCCTTCACCGCAACATCTTTAGTTTTTCGCTTCTTGCCTTGTCCGTAAGAAGATGATGCCAAATGAGCACTCTCGATTTTATGGTGTTTCATCCTGTCTTCCTCTTGCACTAAATGAGAAATGAGCTCATTCATTGTCCATTTCTCCTTCTGACAATTATAGCTCACTTCAAATTGACTGAATTGCGGAGGAAGAGAAGTCAACACTAAATGAATGAGCAAGTCTTTCGAAAGCTCTAATTTTAGTATTTTTAATTTCCCTGCAAGATTAAACATTTCGAGAATATACTCCCTTATGTTCCCGTTACCCTTGTACCTCATGGAAACAAGTTTTCTTAATGCTGCACTTGTTTCCGCCTTATCGCTTTTCATATAGCGCTTTTCAAGGGTTTCAAGGAACCTTTCAGCATCAGTCCCCTCAGACATAGTGTCCAAAAACATCTCTGGGATAGCATTTTTCATTATCATAAGACTCAAGCGGTTAGAGCGTTCCAACCTCTCAAAAGCTCTCCTATCATTAGCAGAGCCTTCATCTGCAAGAGGTGCAGGACGTGGCTCCCTCAATGCTAGGTCAAGTTCCATACATCCCAAGACTATAGTTACCTTATTTTTTCAAGTCTTAAAATTGCTCCCATTGAGCACTGGAATGCCATTGATATTGGCAGTGACAGCAGAAGCATTCATAAAGTCAACTTAAAGAGAACATAAATTCAAAACACAATCAGCTCACAAAAAGAAATTAAATCCCATCTCAAGATACCTAGCACAACATTGAAATTAAGTCTTTGGACAAAATTCAATTTGTAAGTGGTACTCTTGGTATGGCAATCAAATATTGACAATAAAGTCCTATCAAATAATAAACCTTTTTTTGAACCGACTTATTACCCACATGGATAAAACCAAATAATTGTCACATATTTATTACCACAAATATGCTTTAATTTCGCCAAATAATAACCTTCCTTTGGGCCGATTATTACCCGCATGAAACTTCAAGCATGTAATGCCTTCCTAATATTTTTTAGTTTAATTCAATCTACACAATAGAGGTTACTTTGACAATATATTGCTTGAACCAAATTAAATTAAAAATATTAGTAACTAAATCCATGAAAACATGCATTCTCAAAAACCCAACATGAAACCTGAAGCTCTGATACCACTTGTAAGAAATTCAGGGAATGTATGCCAAAACAATCCAGAAACATTCATGTCAGATCATTGAGAAAAATAAAGATCACGGAAGTGTACCTGATTCCATTGGGTAGATTAAAGAAGACTGACACCCAATCAAGTCCACTGTGCTCCGGCGACCGGCAGCGGAGACGGCGGCGTGTGGTGCGGCGGCGTGCGGCGCTGGTGCGCGCAGGCATCGTGCGCAGGCAGCACGGGACCCGGCGTCGACGCAATCTCAGCGCGGGGTACGGCGTCGGGAGCGACCGGTGGCGTGCGCACGACTGCACAGGCCGGAGTCGGCCAACATGCGGCTGCACAGGCTGCTCGGGCTACGGCGGCGCCTGCTTCGGCCCGACGGCACGGGTTGACGACGCCGGACAGCGTGACGGCCTGGCAGCCGTGGCCCAGCGGAGACGACGGCGTAGCAGCGGGGCGGCCGGACGGCGTGACGGCCTGGCAGCCGTGATGGCCTGGTGGTGGCGGCGGCGGCAGTAGAATTAGGGTTAGGGTTTTTGGGAGGAAGTCTTCTGACTGTTTGGAATTTTATGACTAATGGATGTCGGGTTTCGATCTCCCTTTTTCTTTTTATACCAAAATTCCACAGTCAGGGACCACACCCATAAATCTTAATGGGTTAATTATTAATTAGTCCATCAATAATTAACAATTAAACCCCAGGAATTCTACACATTCACAATTTAGCCACCACACTTATATTTTAGATGAAAAAGACCCTAAATTAAATAGATCACCTCAATTAGGTCCTTATACCATATAATAGAAATATATATACAATAATTTCATGCAATACATGTACGTCTACATGTCCTTATGCATAAATGTGCATGATTTATAGTCCAAATTCTAACATATAATACATTGATTATCAGTTAGTAAATTAGCACATGGAGATATACTTGTAGATATCTTTTTGTAACACTTTGAATCTCATTCTGCAGTCTCGAACCAACCCTATTTTCACCGGCACGAGCCTGAAAGATTCTTGACGTTTTAGTTGAAATTTTTATCTTTTATTGACTAAAATTTCCTACAAGTTGACTGAAAATCACTTAGCACTTAAGCTAAAAAACCGTGTTGATTTGTGTTGAACATAGTTGCTGAAATTTTGGAGCTTGAGTTGAAAATCATAGCTGAAAATTCTTGTATTATAGTCCAAAACCCTAGCTGATCCAGTCCACTTTCTTTCTCTAATTAACCTAGTTGAGCCATTTATCTAGAGAAAAAGGGCATTCTTTAACGTGCTAGTAAGCTGAGTGTGGATGGCTCCGCATCTTATCTAGCTGGCATTGGCATATTCCACATGCCGGTTGGAGCAAAAAAGCAAGATTTTTAATTTTGGTTTCGGTTCGATACTTAACAAAACCGATATGTTTCGGTAGTTTCGGTCGTTTCGATTTCAGCTGACTGATTTTTTTATTATTAATTGTATATTAATCAGAGTTTGATTATATTTTGACTGTACTCTGACTTCAAATTAAAAATACGATAAAATTTTGAAAATTTTTTTTATAAAAATTTAAAAATTCTGAAAGAATTTATAATTAATTTTATCACAATATTAAATATTATTTTAATTAATTAAAATTAATTTTGATAGTTAACCACTGTTTTTATATATTACTATATAAAAAAATATACGAGAAATAATATGAATATGATTAAAAAGTTAAAAATTAACATAAGTAAATTTAACTTATTATTAAAATATACTTGACACATACATAATTTATTAATTATAACGT
This sequence comes from Trichopus zeylanicus subsp. travancoricus, assembly GCA_005019695.1. Taxonomy (NCBI): domain Eukaryota; kingdom Viridiplantae; phylum Streptophyta; class Magnoliopsida; order Dioscoreales; family Dioscoreaceae; genus Trichopus; species Trichopus zeylanicus. The sequence continues at coordinate 33,902 of RXID01012283.1, read as the reverse complement.
AATATAATTAATCGTCATCATCATCATAATCATCATCAGTTGAGTTTGAAACATATGGATGTGGAATTATGAATTCAGTACCTGAACGCTCCAGATAAATATTTATAGACATACGAGCCATAACAACTAGTTCTGCGCGATCTTGTGGCAGCAATTTATATGGGGATGAGACCGACACAAATTTTTTTTGGTTTTGCTTTCGATGGAATGGTCATGCACGCATTCATGTGAATGGAAAAATCAACGTGTTTCAATCAAAATCATTTCCATTTCAGTTTCAACCAAAATCTTTTTTTATTTATTAATTATATACCAAAATTTAATTTGATTTTAATTATTTTTTAACTTCAAATTACAAAAAGTATAATATATTTAAAAAATTTTAAAATAATGAACAGTTACGTGAATAGTCTTATGCACGTGAACAGTATCTAGCAGAGATCAGCGAAGGCATCGAAACCGGGCTGGCGATGGCGCTAGCGCGGGTGTGAGGCCAGCCCTAGCTCGTGGGAGCAGGGGCCACGCCGGCGAGAGTGCGAGGCGAGTGAGGGAGCGGCGGTAGGCTGGCGAGCGTGCGGAGGCCAGTCCGGTGAGGGCGCGGGCTCGGGCATAAAGCTCTTGGCTTTCAAATTTGATATATTGTAAAGTTGATCCAATAAAAAATAGGACTAATTGCCTATACCCTTATATTTTTCTTAATTACCAAAAACTTCCGAAATTTTCATAATTACCTACACTTTTATCTTTTTCAAATTATTTACGTATAACCCCTTGATTGTTATTTAATTAAATTTTTTCTAAAAATTTCACTTTTACCCTCCGTAATTTTATAATTAAACCCTTAAAAAATTTATTTTCTCACCCTCCACTCTTTCTCCCAAACATTTACAAATAAACCCTTTGAATATTTTTTTATAAAAAAATCTAAATATTGATATTTTTCAAATAAAGAGTTATAAATGAGCTGAAATATTTTAATTATTTTACAAATAAATCCTAATATTTGTATATTTACAAATAAACCCCTTGAATATTTTTATTTATAAAAATTCTAAATTTTAATATTTTTTAAATAAAAATATATAAAAATGACCTTAAATATTTTAAATATTTACAAATAAATCCTTTAATATTTTTAATATTTTACAAATAGACCCCTTGAGTTTTTTTCTTTATAAATAAGTTTAAATTTATTATTTTTAAATAAAATTCTATAAAAAATACATGAAAGTTTTAAAACTTAAAATTTCAAATTACAATTTTCATATTTGCATATTTACAAATAGACCCCTTGAATATTTCTATTTATAAATAAGTCCAAATATTTATCATTTTGTAAATAAAATTTTACAAAAAAGACATTGAAGGTTTTAAAACTTAAAATTTGAAAGTACAAGTTTCATATTTATACATTTACAAATATACCCCTTTAATATTTCTATTTATAAATAGATCCAAATATTTATCATTTTTTAAATAAAATTTTACCACCTGTAAGCTATAGTCGATTTACATTTCTTAGTTAGCTTCTACCATCTTGGGGCTAACTGGGCTCTTCTTTAGTCACTATCAATATTGATTATATGATAGGAGGTAATGAATCCTTGCCCCTAGCTGATGGATTTTTGGTGCCTTTGGAGGTTGTGGTTGGTTGATAAGCATCCCACTTAGCATTAGAATTAGGTACATGAGGTTTTCTAGTCTAGAGATCTTTGAAAATTCTTTAGATGAATCTCTTGGTTTTGGTTCAAGTCTGATTTGAATCATTTCAATATTTAGACCTGATTTTAGTTTAAATTTGATTTGATTATTTAGTTTGATGTTCAAACATATTTTTGGTTCAAGTCTGACTTGATTTGATTCGGGTCGGGTTTGATCTTATGTTGCACCCTTATTAGGTTTTAGCTTTACCGTTAATGGATCTTGGTTCAACCGTTATTTGGTTCTTGATGGATTCTTAATGGATCTTGGATCCAAACTTTGTTGGATTCTTGTTGGATCTTGAATGAATCTTGATTCCAACCTTAATTAGTTCTTATTAGATCTTTTAATGGATCTTGGATCCTACCCTGATTGGGTTATTATCATATCTTTTAATGGATCTCAAATCCAACCCAGATTGGATTCTTATTGGATCCTTAATGGACTTTGGATCCAACCCTTAATGGGTTCTTATTGGATCTAGGTTTGATCCCTTAATGGGATCAAGTTTGACTTATGTAGGACCTTTATTGGGTTTGGGTTTGGGTTTGACCCCTTAATGGATTCAAGGTAGGACCATGTTGGATCCTTATCAGATTTTGCGTTCGAACCATGTTGGTCCTTTATTAGGTTTGGGTTCTAGCCTTAATGGATTTGGATTCAAGTTTAACTTGATTCTGATTTAATTTTGACCTAGTTCGAGTTTAAATTTGACCTAATTTTGGTTCAAATTTGATCTAGCTCTGGTTGAGGCTTGACCTGGTTCTAGTTTAGGTTCATGTTCAATCTGGTTTTGGACCTAGTTTTGGTTCAGGCTCAAGCCTAATTTAGGTTTGAGTTTGAGTTTGGTTTAAACTTAGTTTAACTGAATTATAATTGGTTTGAACATGATTTGACCCAATTAGGGGTCAGTCTCAATTTGGTTTAACCCAATTGTGGTTGGTTTGAGCTTGGTTTAACCCAATTAGAGTTTGGTTTAAGCTTGATTTAACCAATTAGCATTTGGCTTGAACTTGTTTAACCAAATTAGGGTTTTACTCGAACTTGGTTTGACCCAATTATGGTTTGGTTCAAACTTAAATTATTGGAATTAGGGTTCGATTTGAACTTAATTTGACCCATCTAGGGTTTTGATTCAAACTTGATTTAAACCAATTAGGGTTGATTTGAACTTGATTTGACCCAATTAGGGTTTGATCAAACTTAACTTAAACTAATTAGGGCTTGGTTCAAATTTAATTCAATTTCATGTTGACTCAAATTGGATCCAATTAGGGTTGGGTTATAACTGATTTGATTTGGACTAACCTACTTAGGAACAGATTGGGTTTGGGTTTGATCTAATTTGACTCAGATTGACTTGATTTGAACCCAGTTGTGGCTTCTGTCTGAATTGATTTGATTTGGATTGATCCGCTATGGATTTGGATCCACTTCAATTTGAATTTTAGTCTATTTATTTGATTAATTTAGGATCTAGTGGTTTGTTTGAGTTAAATTAGCTTAACTTAACTTGTTTACTTAATTTTATCGAATTAGCGTAGTTTTAATCTGATTAAGTTAATTAATTTAATTAATTTGATTAATTGATTAGAGAGCCCTCAAACTGTCCATTGATCAGAATGACGTTGGGTGAGTTGTGGACTAATCTCAAGTTAATTTCCTCCAAAATTTTTTATTTATAAATAAGTCTATAAAATTTTGACGATTTATAAATAAGTCCCTCAAGAATTTTTATTTGTGAATAAGTCCAAATTTTATTTGAGAGTTTCAAAATTTTATAAACAAGTTCTTTTTACAGAAAAACTCTTGAAATTTATAAAATTATAATTTAGTCCAATTTTTTTAAAAAATTACAATAACCTCCTATAATTTCAATATTCAGGATGAGTAGAACTTTTAAGATATCATCATTTACAACAAATAGAGTTATACATATCTCTTCATAAGCTCATCCAAATTCTAGATAAACCCTATCCATATTTTTTTACATCCACATCCATCATTCAAAAATTCAAATAGAGAAGATTTGTTCCAGCCCAACTTCATCTTTTTGAGTCCTATAAAAATCCATAGAACCTACAAATTAAAGAAAAGAAAAGCAGATTAGAGACCAAAGAGAGATCAGAATAGAATGGGAAAGCATTTGAAAGCCATCATCGAAGAAGACTAAAGAGGTAAAATTTTGAACATAGCTTCATCCTCTTTCTTTTTTTTCTACTTGTTCTCCTCCTCTCCCATAGCACTAAGCTGCCCTGCTCTCCTAGCCCTTCCTCACAGCTACCCTGAGCTACCAAACATTATGGCCACTGTTCGCTTGTAAAATCCTAGCTCTGCCTGATCTTCTCCATGTAGTCGTCCTCCGTGCTGTCCAAATTGCCTCCACGCAAAGCCAGTCTCACCATTGAGATGTCTCACGTGCTGCCATGGTAGCTGCCTCACTTGCATGACCCATGCTGAGCAAGCCGCCGCCAAGCACTACACCCATGCCTCCATCTCCTCTCCTTCACCTTGCTGGAAGAAGTTGCCGCCGAGTGCCACTCCTATGTCTCCGCTTCCTCTCCTTCACCATTACCAGCTGATTGCCTCTGATGCACCTTGCTAGGCCTATACCTCCTTGGAGGTGTCCACTACTATCCAACACTAGCCTTGGCAGCCTGCCTCTCCAGCCACACACCTTGGTAGGCTTGGCCGGACTACGCTTCACTTGGCCAGACCTATGGGTGGAGGAAAGCTAAAGCTTCCGTCAATTTGCTGCAAGGCTAGATCTTGTCGGAAAGGAGGCAGGGCACCTCCTTGCCTTGCCATGGCCAAGGCCAACCAGATTCAGCTAGAGAAGAGATCAGGATGCTCCTAGACTGATCATGCAAAAACAAAAAAAAAAGGGGGTCTCGAGCTTAAGGTTGAAGAAGAAGGCAAAAAAAAGTATAGAAATAAAAAAACTTGTGTAGCACAAAAAAGTTTGGCCAAGAAGAAAAAAAAGTGGAGAGGTTTTAAGTTTGAAATAGAAGAAAAAGAAACAAAAATATAAAAATATTAAAAGTTGTTGTAAAAATAAATTCAGCAAAAATAACAAAAAAGAGAGAGTTTTCAATATTGCAGTCACATGCGGTCTATAAAGATGGTGAATCCATGACCTCGCCGCAGTCACCAATGGCAAATGGCAATGAAGATAATGATGAAGCTGACAAATCCATAACCTCACCATGGTCACTTGTGGCCCCTTGAAGATGGTAGATCCCCATCACCACTTAGGTAGCCTTTGGACTTGCATCTAGCTAACCTTCGAGCTAGCACCTAGCTAGCCTTCAGTCTCGCACTCAGCCAGCCTTCGAGCTAGCATCCATGTCAGCCTTCAGGCTTGCATTCAGCCAGCCTTCGGGTTAGCATCTAAACCAGCCTTTGAGCTCTCACTCGGCCAACCTTCGAGATCGCACTCGGCCAGCCTTTGGGCTTGCACCTAGCCACCTAGGCAACTTTTAAGCTCGTACACCATCAGCCTTTGGGCTTGCATCTAAGCTAGCTTTTGAGCTCACACTCTGCTATCCTTCGTGCTCGCATCCAATCTAGCTTTTGAGCTACACTCAGGTAGCCTTTAAACTTACACTCAGCCAGCCTTCAGGGTAGCACTTAGCCAATTTTTGGGCTTATACCCAACTAGCCTTTGGGCTCGCACCCAGCTAGCGTCTAGCTCATACTTAGCTAGCCTTAGAGCTTGCACCTTAGCTTGTCTTCAGGCTCGCATCTAAGCTAATCTTCGAGCTTGCACCTAGTCAGTCCTCGGGCTCGTACTAAGTCAACTTTCAAGTTTGCGAACTAAGCCAACCCTTGGATTCACATATTTAAATTCGGTCTATGGGTCTAACTCAAATTATCATAAGTAGCCAAAGACACTCAAATCAAATTAATTAATGTGAAGTAACTCATTCAAAGCAAATGGACAAAGGCCAAACTAGCTTAAATGAATCTAAATTGATTAAACAATGGACTAAAATTTAAATTGAGTTAATATAAACTCATACTCAATCGTAATTAGACTCAAGATGGATTAATGTAAAATCAAATGAGCTAATTAAATTTAATCAGGATTGAACTAAGCTCAAATCAAATCCTTAATTAGGTTTAATTAAGTCCAAACTAAAAGGACAACTTTAAAGTCAAACTAGAATCAAGGCAGGTTGGCCCTAAAGTGCAACCAAGTCGATCTAAATTGACTTAAACTAGAGCCAAAGTCCATCAAGATGCATATCTAAGTTCGATAAAGTTCCAACATAAGGTCGAACTCAACTCTGGCTAAATGAAATCAAACTCAAACCTAAACTAAATCAGATCAAATTGGGTCCCGCTATCTGTGTAGAAGCTTTAGCCGTATCCCATGGCCATGAATGAGTGATATCACTACCTTGACCTGAACCAAAATTGGTTTAAATAAAATTAAATAAGGTCAAACTAAGTCTTGTTGGGTGTACTACAAAAGTATTTATCCATATTTTAAAGTTATACCCAACCTATAAGCCATTGGCAATATTGCCAAACCAAATAAGTTAATTGCCAATATGCTCAAAGTTGTTAGCCACACTTTAAAGTTATACCCAACCCCATAAACCATTGGTGATACTACCAAAATCAAAGAAGTTAATTACCAACACACCCAAAGCTGTTGGCCACACTTCAAAACTAAATCCAACCCCCTAAACCATTGATGATGCCACCAAATCAATGAAGTCAACTAATAATACACTCAAAGTTGTTGGTCAACTTGAAGCTAGTCAACCCCAGAAATAGTTGATAATGTACTCTTCAAACTAGTCAACCTAGAAGTAGTTGATGATGTGCCCTTCAAACTAGTCAACCTCAGAAGTCATTGATGACGTGCCCTTTCAAACTAATCAACCCCATAAGTAGTTGATGATGCATCCTACAAGCTAGTCAACCCCACAAATAGTTAATGATATGCTCTTTCAAGCTAGCCAACCCCAAAAGCAATTGGTGACGCACTCTACAAGCTAGTCAACCCCACAAATAGTTGATGACCCGTCCTTTCAAGCTTGTCAACTCTAGAAGCAATTGGTGACGTGCCCCTTCAAATAGTCAACCCCAAAAATAGTTGACAACCCACCTTGTCAATCTAGTTAATCCCAAAAATAGTTGATGATGCATTTATTTTGAAACTATATCCAACCTTATAAGTCATTGGTGATGCTACCAAAAAGCAAAGAAGTTATTGCTTATACCTTGTTAGTTATAGAAACACTTTAAAAATCAAAAAGTTATCACATACACCTCATTGGCTATGAAAATACTTCAAAAACCAATGAAATTATTTCCTGTACTTTATTGGCTATAAAATCACTTCAAGGTCAATAGAGTTATTGCCAATGCTTTATTAGCTAATAGAAATATTTCAACCTGAATGAAGTTATCACCGATGTCTTATTACCTAACAAAAATACTTTAAATCATGAAGTTATCACCGATGCTCAAAACTATTAGAAACACTTCAAAATTTTTCCATTTTCTTCCACGATTGGGGTTGGACACCACATTGTGTAGTGCAGGGGAGGCAGTGGCATGCATCAAAGCTTCTGCTTTATTCTTTTCCTTTCTTCATTTTATTTATGTTTTCTATAATTTTATATTGAAATTTGTTGTAAAGTGAGAGCATACCCTCTACCCAACCTCATAAGTCGTTGATGGCACTACCCAAATTATGAATCTATCAGCTACGCCCTATCGGCTATGAAAATACTTCAAAGACCAAAGAAGCTATCACCTATATCTTATTAGATATGGAAATACTCCCTTAAAAACTAATAAAGTTGTCACCTATGCCCTATCGGCATTGAAACACTTCAAAATCAAAGAAGTTATTGCCTACACCTTATTGTCAATAGAAACACTTCCAAAACCAAAGAAGTTATCATCTATGCCCAATCGACTATGAAACACTTCAAGGTTAAATAGAGCTATTACTCATGCCTTATCGGTTAACAAAAATACTCTAACCCCAATGGTGTTATCATCCATACCTTATTGGCTAATGGAAATACTCCAATCCAAATGAAGTTATTACCTATGCCTTATTGGCTACGAAAACACTTCAAATCTTAAAGTTATCACCGATGCTCAAAGAAAATAAAAACACTTTAAAGTTCTCCTATTCCTTTCCATGGTTCGGGTCAAATGCCATGTGGTCTAGCATAGGGAAAGCGGGGCAACAACACGCATCAAAGCTTCTCTTCCACCCTTTCTATTTTCTTTCTTGATTTCTTTCATGTTTTTCTATAATTTTATGTCAAAATTCATTGTGAAGTGAGGGTATACCCTTACTTAAGTCATGTATCATTTTTTTAAAAATTGATCAAATAATACTTTCTTCTTTTCTTTCTTTTGTGTCTCTATTTTATTAGCTAGATTTCTCGATTTAAGAGGTTTTTGATAATTATTGGGGTAATTAACAATAAGAGTTTGTGCCTATTAGAAGTCAATATTCTCACAACACCTGATAGTGTATTTAAATTAAAACAAATCTTGATTTGTGATTCAAGATCGCTCCTCGGGGTCTCTGCTATCCTGAGTGATTGAAATCAATCTCATAAATTCTGGCATGCTTGGTAAGATACGACTTCTCTCCCAAGTGTAGAAACTTAGTTAATATGATAGAGACACTGATAAGGTAGAATTACAATTGAAAACTGATCAATTGTATTTTCTTTTGCAGAAGAAAGAATCAAATGGCAACAGTGAAGAACATCTCTGCCCCAAGATTCACCATCATCTTGGGGGCAGGATCAACGGTGCATTTTCCTCAGTCAATGGTTGTTACAGAAGCGGCTAAAGTTTAATTCAAATTTGAGACCATCTCTAAGGTCGTCCAATTCAAAAAAGCACCTAGTATTTCACCATCTGAAGTGATCGATATGTAAAATCAGTCTATTTCTCATCTTCCATCGAGGGGAAGGAGGCCCAATATCGTTATCCCCAATGAGAAGGATTGTTTAGATGAAGAGCTAGAAACCATGCCTCAATCAACAAGGATGTTAGTCTTCTAGAAGTTAGGACCGAAACAAAGCTCAATCTTTAGCCGCTTCACCCAAATCCTCACAAAAGTCAATCCAAAGCAAATCCGGACACAAGCATTGAGGAAGAAGATGTCGTCCTAGCTGTCACAAGAAAAGGGAAAGCTACTAAAATCTTCAGCTGACTTGGGAAGCCTACCCCTTGAGCAAAGTCTATCATCATCATCCCTACCTCCAACTCCTTCACTCCATTAAGCAATTTGGAGAAGAGTAGGAGCAAATCAAAGGGTGCATAGTCTTACCTTGAAATTGTGGTAAAAGGGTGAATCACCAAACAAAATCACAAGAATCATCATAAAGCCATAACTCAACATGAGGGTTCATCAAAGGAGACTACCCACACTATCAGAGTTATTTCTTATCATGACTCTGGGAGGGATCGCGGCCTCATATCTCAGCCAGTCAAACATGAAAAGAAGGCTATCTCGGCCTTATTGATAAAGAAATCTAAGAGGAGAGGTCCCTCGTGGACTATTCCTTGCTATCACACCAAAGAGAGGGTGTGGCAACCTGCTCCATGAGTAGACTCTTGAATGAGACAACTCAATTGATGGGAGAGGTTGGCCTCAACCCAAAACCTAAACCTAATTCTCAAGACATGAACCATCAAGTTATGATAGAAGCTTTAGTCATAACTAAAAGCTCCAATCAAGAAATGACCATAAAAGCACTGCAAGAATAGTTGAGATAGTAAGACAAAAAGAAAGATGAAACTCAAAAAAAGGTCATGGAGTTGATGGAGATGATGGAGATGATATTACAAATGAGCTAGAAGCTTTAAAAGCTAGAATGATCTCAACAGCCATCTCAAATAGTAGAAGCCACAGACGACACATCTCCTATAGATGAGATCCATAAAAATATAGGCCCTTCACAAACACCTCCTCCAATAAGGGATACCCAATCCTCGATTTCAAGAATCCTTGACAATATGGAGCTCCAAGCATGCATACAATAGTAGGTATAATGAATGGTAGTTGCATAGTTGAGACAAGAAAGTGATACTGACAAATCATATCCTGGCCATACGACCGAGTACCATATCCTAGAGGCTATACAGTGTCTGATTTCAAACAGTTTAATAGCATAGGTAATCCTGAATAGAGCATAGCTTACTTTATGACTCTTTGTCAATATTCAAGTAATAGTCCCTTATTGTTACTTTGCCAACTTTTAGCAAACTTGACAAGAGTAGCATTCGAGTGGTATGCTAGTTTGCAACCAAAGTCTATACAAACTTAGGTACAAATGAAAAAGACTTTCTAAATCAGGTTCAGAGGATTTAGTGATAAAGTGACTATTGTAGACTTTGTCTCAATACCGAAATGTGATAATGAGTTGATTCTGGATTATATAACACAGTGGAGGAATCTCAACATTAAGTGTGAATAACCCATTAGCCAATTTGAAGCAGTGAACTTGATTCTCCTTAACATAAGAGGAGAATGGATGACACCTTATTTGAGCATCTCTTCTATCCATATCTTCCAAGACCTCAACATGTAAGTCAAGAAGTTAGAAAGGATTGTCCAACTAACCTTAGTTCACAAAATTTCAAGTCAGAAAAAGATAAGGTAAAGTGTGGAGAGCCTTCCAAAAATGTAAGGGTTGCATTTACAATAATTGAGTAAAAGAAACCTCCAAACCTTACCATGAACAAGGGTAATCCTCAAAAGCCACTAACATTTGGAGAAGATGGAGAAGTGGAATGATCCAATAATCTCCAATAAAGGCTCAAAAAGAAATATTCTTTCAAAAGAGAAAGAGTAGCTAAAATTTTTCAGGATGCCTTGAAATTAACAAAATCCAAGAGGACAGGTGAGGCAATAAAATAAATCACTTGAACTATTGTCCTTACCATAGAGTTTTGGATCATATCATTGAAGACTACTATGTGTTCAAGGATTAAATCTAGAAGCAATACTGAGAATGTAAGCTAACTCTCTTGAAGGTAACCATATTTGAAACCCCTACTAAATACATCAATCATATTACTATGCTCAAGGATCATGAACCACTTGCTGAATCTTTTTTGGGGAAGAAGCATAATGCATTCCCAAACAAGGGCATTTATGGAATATTTATATTTTAAAAAGGTAAAAGAAACTAATGAAGAAAATGACCAAAAACCCTGAAGAGCCTGAGATGGTGATGAAGAAAGCCTCATCAGAGCAAACTATCTCACTAGCTCAAAACGTCAAGAAGAGAAATAATAGAAGTAAGAAGAAGAAGATAGTTCAGCCAGATGAATACCATGTCAAGAAATTAGCTATCCAAAAATACATTGATGCTCTGAATGAATATGTTCATTGAAGCCAAGTAACTCTTGAAGAATTCTTTCCTGACAAACTCAAAGTTTTACTAGAGAATCCTGATGCAAGAAAAGAAGAAAGTGAACTTTTGGCGGCAACATGCTCTGCCATATTTATCATCAGAGGTTTATAACCAAGATGATCCCTACATCATTGCTTCAATGATGAGAAAATTTAGCATGCAAGGCAAGAAAAAACAAACAGTTTCACTAGAAATGTTACTAATAAAATGAGAGATCCCACAGACCCTCATGAGGGCTGCTCCCGTGATGACTATCTTAGAGAGTGGTTCGCTCATGAGCACAGCTATGGCATGCTCAAACTATAGTTAGATATTGTGAAAGAGCTCACTACAACTAACATGAGATTTGTCAAGGGGTAAATGCAAATGTTGTATGAGCATATGAAGGCTATGGTTGCCCATATGAAAAACATGACAAATACGACAATCATGCTCTATGAGAAAGTTGAAAGGATGGAGATGGTACTAGTAGAAAAGATAAAGCCATACAAAAGACCTCATAGGAGTGGTAAGGAACCACTTACCGACCCTCCTCAGAATCAAAATGGCCACTCATGTCACTTACTCTAGAGATGAGTTAAGAATGCTAGATACTATCGAAGAGTGTTAGCTAAGTCTATGACCTCTTGTCGCATGGTGACTCATACATCCAAGGTGAGCACTGATAAGCTGTTATCCTAGCCTCCATTGGGCAATCTAGAAACTAATGCTCAACCTAATTGATTTGGTGAAGTCTCAATCCTAGAACATATGGAAGGATACACTTTGTCAACTTTAAAGGGACTATACATACAAGGCATAAATGATGAATATGACTCCATATCTGACTCAAGGTAACTTTATAATCACTTCGAAAGGCCCTACACCATCACATGTTGAAGGAAGAAGTAGGAATTTTGGGAGAGGCTCAAACGAGTTAATGCTAAGGCTCATTCCGCCCCCATGCCAAGTTAATTTGAATATTCACAGTCAGGCTGATCTGAAAATCCATGAAAAAAATATCCTAAATATAATGTTTTGAAGAAGGTTATACTAGAAAACAAAATAGAAGGGTTCATTCAGAGAGTTTCTAAAGACCTTTCTACAAGGAAGGTCCATGTGCCTAATTCTGATATTAAATGGGACGAGTCATATCCTTCAGCAACATTCAGGGAACTACTAATTAGGGGCAAGAGTCTTCTACCTCCTGTCGCATGATTATCCTTAGAAGTAACTCCAAAGATGAACCTTATTGGTCTGATGATGTCATGTTTCAACTAAGGAGAGCAACCAAATACAACTTCAGAGTGGAAAGGTGTTTCCTCTGAGACAAGCTCCAATGCCTAGGGATAAGAACACCCCTAAGGCTAAGGATAAGGAAATTCAGATAAGTGAGGGCATCGAGCCATCATAAGTTGATCCTGCACCTAAAAAGATGGAATATAATATAGCAGCCCACCTCAAGAAAATTCCTACTATGCTGAGTTTTTTTGATGCCCTGATGATGTCACAAGAACTTAGGATACACTAGTGCACATCTTGTAGAATCTGGCCAACTACCAAGTATACTTTGCTGAAGAGAAGATGAAGGAGTCTTTGTGTGCACATCAAACTCCTACCATCACCTTCACAAACGATGATCTGCTACCTGGAATAATATACCACATAAACTATTGTATGTCATAGAGAATAGCAATGGGATCAACATTAATTACATTCTGATTAACCCAAGTTCCTTAGTCAATTTGATGACTCTTTGAACTCTAAGAGCTCTAACTTTGGATATGTGTCACTTGTCATCCGAGATCATAATCATACAAGGGTTTAATCAAAATAGCCAAAGAGTTCTAGGAGTCATAACCATCTCTCTAAAAGTAGGTGAGATGATGACAGATGCTAAGTTTTATGTGATCAATATTTATGCATCATACAAAGCACTATTAAGGAGGCCATGGCTATATAAAATAAAGTAGTGTCATCAACCCTACATTAATGCCTCAAATACTTTGAATTGATGGAGATGTATATCCTTTTAATGTTTATGAAGTGTATTATGATGATGCAAAATACTATTAGAGATTCGATGCTATAGGGGATTTGCTTCCATAAGTCAAATAATGCAAAAGATTGCTAGCCTAATCTTTTCTCCTCCTCACTTAAGAAGTGATTGTAACCTAACTTCTTTAGAGAAGAAGCCCACCGAATCTGCTTAGATGGTTATATTTTTGATGAAGATGATAATAGGGGTCAAATGAAAAAAATACTCTCCTTATTACTAAAGTTTCAAAAAGGCTTATTTAAGCCATTATATGAGCTAAGCATCAATGTCATGGGAAAATTAATGACTTTCTACATTCCTCCATGGTGTAAAGGAGAAAAAAAAACTATTTTACAAGGCAATCCCTTATGCCCTAAGCACATATGAAATCCTAGGGACTAAAGATCTAGCGGATGATGATCATCATCAACTGGTAGTCATGCCTAAATATTTCTTTGAGCAGCTTCATCAGATAATTAACAAATTTGGTTGTGAACATCCACAAACAAAGAGACAGAGTTGTTTCTTCAAGAATCTATGGGATCCACCCCAAGGATGTGCTTGATTCTTGGAAGAGGAAGCAAGAACACCAAAAGACTAGGCTATATAACCCCAAATGCCCATACATGTCTTATGGTCACTATTAGACCCCTCTCCGATATTCAAGATGACTAAATGACATCAGCAACCCCTAACATGTATGCCTAGATGGCAATGACTTTTCAAACATCACAAGAAAGTGATATCCTTGATGGAATTTTATTAGAACTAAAGGAAAGGGGACATGATGCAGTTAAAATACCTTCAGACGAAACTTCGCCAAACCTCACTCAACATGATGAATTACTTGGCGAAGAAATAATCTTCAAACTAAAGAAGCTCCACCAAAACTTGAGGATGGGGGGCAAGCCACAGTCGATGAACTAATGGAGATCAGCCTAGGCTAAGCGAAAGACCCCAAGCCAACTTTTATCAGTGCTCAACTTTCAAAAGAAAGCAAAACCAAGCTCAAAGCAGTGCTTCAAGAGTACATTGACTGCTTCGTATGGAGCAATAAGGAAATGCATGGACTAGATCCTAAAGTTGCAGTCCATATACTACCTATCAATCCAGAGCTTCTACCTGTCAAACAAGAATCTAAGAAGATGAAACTCGACCTAGAATAGAAAGTGATAGAAGAAACAAAGAAAGTAATCAAAGTAGACTTTATTAGAGAGGAAAAATACCTAGATTAGGTGGCAAGCATTGTGCCAGTTAAGAAAAAGAATGGCCAAATTCGCATTTGTGTGGAGTACAGAGATTTGAATAAAGCATGTTCGAAAGATGATTTTCTATTGCTAATAATGGAAATTATAATTGACAACACGACCAACTTTTAAATATTCTTCTTTATGGATGGTTTCTTATGATATAATTAAATCAAAATGCATCTTGATGATGAGAAACATACAGTCTTCAAAATGTCAATTGGCATTTGCCGCTACAAGGTAATATCCTTTGGGCTCAAGAATGTAGGTGCCACTTATCAAAGGGCCATAACTTAAATCTTTGATGACATCATACACCAGTTAGTAGATTATTATGTGGATGACTTGTATGACTAAGTTCAAAGACAAGCACGTTTAAGACCTAAGAATGGTATTCGATTGCCTTAGAAAATATAACCTAAAGATGAACCCTATGAAGTGTGCCTTTGAGAAATTATCAGGAAAACTTCTCAAGAGATTGAAATTAATCCATCCAAGGTAAAAGCTATCTTGGATATACCACCACCCAGTAATTTAAAGTAATTGAGGTCATTCCAAGGCTGACTCACATACATAAGAAGATTCATTTTAAACCTCTCTGAAAAATTCAAGTCTTTTTCAAAGTTGATGAAGAAGAATATTCCATTCATTTGAGATCAAAGAGTATCTCCTAAAGTTAGCAGTCCTGGCAGAATCCCTACCCGAAAAGCCCTTGATCCTTTACATGGCAGCAATGGAAGGATCCCTAGGGGCATAACTTTCCTAGAATAATGAAGAGGGAAAAGAAAATATACTCTGCTATCTGAGTAGAATGCTAGTGGGGACCAAAAGCAACTACTCTCCCATTGAAAAGCATTGCCTGGTGCTCATATTCACAATCAAGAGGCTAAAATATTATTTACTCTCTCATCAAGTCATTTTAATGTCAAGAATTAATCCCATAATGTACCTAATACTAGGCCTGTACTCACTAGGAGGCTAGCAAAGTGGGCTTTAATTCTCATGGAATATGATATCAAATTCACTCCTCAAAAGGTGATTAAGATGCAATCCTTCACTGATTTTCTCACAGCTCATCTAGTACCAAATGATTCCTCTTAGAGCTGTGAGCACCCTGATAAAGAAATCCTTTTTGTTGAAGGAGGAGAACCTTATTGGAAGCTATATTTTGAAGGAGCATCATCCATCAAGCTAGAGATCAAACCAAAGCTTCTGCAAATCAAGGCAAGGATTGGATTTGTTTATGTCACACCAAATGGGGGTATTTTATGATACTCCTATTCCCTCTCAAAACCATGTATAAATAATAAAGCTAAATATGAGGTCCTAATTGTAAGACTAGAAATATCTCTCAATATGGAAATATCATGCCTATATATTTTTTGTGATTCACAACAGATAATCAGTCAAGTCCAAGGCTAATATAAAGTCTACAAATTTGAGCTCCTGAAATACCATGAAAAGGTGCAAATCCTACATGTTCAAATAACTTGGGTTTCTTGATCCATTAACGCGGAAGCTGACTCCCTAGCCAAGCTAGCTAAAACACTAGCTGTCTCTGATCAGGGAGAAATTATAATCACAGTCCGTAGTAAATGGGTGAGGAGTTCAGTCTTCAGCATCAAGCACAAGAGGATTGAGTGTAAACTAATAGAAGAGGCTACACACTGGAGAACACCATTCACTAATGACCTCAAAAGTGGATAACTTTCAAAAAATAAATCTACATGAACACAACTCAAAAAGAGGGCCATGCACTTTTTGCTTATCAATGATACTCTTTATAGGAGATCTTTTGATTAACTACTTCTATACTATCTCTCAGAGAAAGAGGCCAAGGAAGTTATGTATGAAGTGTATTCTAGGGTATGTGGAGCTCATCAATCGGGTGCAAAAATGATGATGAAGATTAAGCATATGGGCTATTATTGGTCCGCAATGATGGGAGATTACATTGAATATGCGAAGAGATGTCACTTGTGCCAAATTCATGGTGACTTCATCCATCAACACCCAAATCCTCTACATACAATAGTTTCCTCATGGTCATTTGAGGTATGGGGTATAGACATTATTGGCCCAATCGAACCATCTTCTTCTGGAGGCCACTGCATCATATTGGTAGCAACTGATTATTTTTCTCGGTGGGCTAAAGTGATTCCATTAAAAGAGATAAAAATGGATATTGCTATTCATTTCTTTCAAGAAAATATTTTGTAATGATTCAGAGTCTCTCGAAGGATTATTTCTAATAATGGACCATCCTTCAGAAGTTTCAAGGTAGGGTGATTTGCACATCATCACAAGATAGATTAGAGATATTCATCTATCTACAATGTCAGAGCCAATGGGCTCATCAAGACATTCAATAAGACCCTTTCTAAGATCTTGAAGAAATTTATTGCCATAAACAAGAAAGACTAGCACTAAAAGCTCGTTGAGGCACTGTGGACCTATCACACCACATATCAAACTCCTACCTAATTAATGCCATATGAATTGATGTTCAGGATTGAGGCGGTCTTGCTACTAGAAGTACAAATCCCCCTCTTTGAAGGCTTCCTTGCAAGAAAAAATTACAAGAGAAGGTAATGTTTGTCTTCCCCTAGACAAGCTAGACTCATTGGACGAGATAAGACTTACGATGCAACAAAACTTGGAAATGTACTGAGCACAAATGTCCAAAGCTTACAACAAGATGACTCAACTTAGGTCCTTCCAAAAGGGAGAAATGATCTTAGTCCTAAGAAGACCCATAATCCCAAATCGAAATAAGGCAAGTTCAAGCCTAATTGGGAAGGTCCTTATATCATTAAAAGGATATTTGAAGGGGAATCCTACCAACTGATTAATAACAAGGGGGAAAGGCCTATGCCATTAATCAATGGCTGGTTCCTCAATAGGTATTACGCCGAAGCCCTAAGGACAACAAAAATTGCAACCAAAAGTGTCTATTTGCCTATGACGAAACATCTGACTTTCTCAAAAAAGGAAGCTCGATCAAATATGCACTCCATGTTTCTCGAGGCAAGATATAGATTCAAAATCTCATCCAATTTATGTGATGGTTAAATTCACACCTCATAAAAGCCCACTTATTGTGGCAATATAAGTCCACTTCCACAAGGTAGCCCAACTCCACTTCACATGACAATCTAAGTCCCCTTCTACATGACAAATTAAGTTTATTTTTACGTAATAAATTAAGTCTATTTTCATGTGCCAACCCAAGCCCATTTTCACGTTGCAAATTAACTCTACTTCCACATGGCAACCCAAGTCCACTTCCACATAGAAAACCAAATCTACTACTACATGTCAAACAAAGTTCACTTTCACGTGGTAAATTAAGTCCACTTCTACATGGTAACCTAAGTCTACTCTTATGTGATAACTTAAGTTCACTTTCACGTGGCAGCCTAAAATCCATAATATATGGAGATTAAGTCTGTATCCACATGGTAAATTAAGTCTACTTTTACGTGGCAAACAAGGTCCACTCATTGTGGCAACTCTAACTCACCCTATGTGGCAAAGTAAGTCCACTTATTATAGCAATTTATGCCCACTCTATGTGACAAATCAAGTTAACTCATTATGGCAACTCAAGCTTGCTTAATATGGCAAACCAAGACCACTATCATATGACAAGTCAAGTCCACTTTCATATGAAAATTTGAATTCACTGTCGTATGACAATATCAAATTCACTCAACATGGTAGCTTAAATCCACTCTCCATAGCGATTCACGACTACTCCACGTGCCAATTCAAACTCACACGATCAACTCCTAAGGCATTGACACTGAGGACAAATATTTGGAAATTTTGTTTGCATCCACTCTCCTCGCTAAGAAAATTTGCGAAGTAGATGTGAAGGTGGCATTCCTTTGAGTCAATTGTGATTAAAAATTAAATTTAATCCAAATTTAGCCAAAATATCGACTTGAATGCTACTTAATTGCGATTAAAACATGGTCCTCAATTGAATCAAAATCGCAATCAAATTTGACTGAAAAATAGATTTAATTTAGATTTGAATTGTTAAAAAATTTCAGCTTAAATTAAAGAGGGATGATTCAGCTAGATACTTTGATCAAAATTGGAACTGAAATTCATTAAATATTTGGATCAGAATGAAAATTATACAAATGGGTCCCTAGCTAAGTTTTTTCTTACAAAAAAGTCCCCGAGAAGAAAATTTTATAATTTTTTTTTTTGAAAGTTTGGAAATTTTAAATTGATCCCCGTAAAATATAGGTTTACGAATAAACCCCTCAAAATTTTATATTCACAAATAAACCCCTAAGATTTCTAACCTTTGCAAAAAAAAAACCCCTGAAATTTTTGAAATTGATAAATAAGCCCCTTAAAATCTTTATTTGCAAATAAACTTAAATCTTATGCAAAAAAACCCTAAAAATTTTAGAATTTTTACAAATATATTCTTTTTGCAAAAAGCCTCTGAAATGTATAAAAATCACATTTTGATCTATTTTGGAAAAATTTGCAAATAAGCCTTTAAAAATTTTTATTTGCAAATAAGTCCAAATTTATTCAAAAAGGACTCTAGAATTTATGAAGATATATTTTGGCCTAACATTTCAGAAAATTTGACAAATAACACCCCCCCCTCCCCCCCTTAAAATTTAGCATTCAAACAAAATCTAAATTTCTTCATCAGGAAAACAAATCCCTATCAATAAATTATATGCAATCGCAAGATCTTGGAAATAAAATTAAATATAATTTCATTATAAACCTAGCTGGCTCTGGCCAGAATTGCATGAGATCCTAGCTGCATCTCGCCACCTTGCTTCGACAAACAAGAGGCATGAAAGCTAGGCTTTTTTTAGCTAAATGAAGGAGAAAGAAGAAAGTTGGGCATGGGTGAGAGAAGGGGGAAGTGGGAATGATGAAAGTAAAAGAAAAATAATAGTAAAGGAGTGATTTGTTGGTCAGCTACAAAGAGGAATATGTTTAGTTATGGAAGAGTAGAAATAAAAAAAGATGTTACTAACGTCGGCAACAACCCAAAACAAAAAAAGAAAAAGAAAAAGTGAGTTGTGAAGCCACCTGAAAAAAAAGAGAAAAGATGGCAGCCCACGTGAAGGGTGGGGGGGAGCTTAGGCTTGAAGAAGAAGGCACCTAAAACAAAAAAAAGTAAAATATTAAAAAAGCTTGTGCAAAAAAAAACAAGTGGGATGGTAACCCGCGTGAAGAGGAGGGAGGCCTGAGTTTGAGAAAAAAAATTAAAACAAGGGGGAACTTTTTATTGACCCTTTTTCTCTCTTTGGCATCGTGACCTCGTCGCTACAACCCTCGCAGCCCCTCGAAAATAGTGATATAGATGGTAGACCTACAATCTCGCTATGGCCACCTGCAGTCCTTCGAAGATGACAATAAAGATAGTAGACTCAATGACCTCACCATAGTCACCCATCCCTCGAAAATGGCGATAAAGATGATGGACCCCGTAACCTCGCTGTGGTCACCAGTGGTTCCTCGAAGATGGCAATGAAGACGGTGATGAAGATGGTAAATTCTTGACTCTGTGCAGCCACCCACAGCCCTTTGAAGGTGATAGATCCCAATCACTTAGTCAACATTTGGGCTCACATCCAAGCTAGCATTTGAGCTTGTACTTGGCCAGCCTTTACGCTCACATCCAAGCTAGGCTTTGGCTCGCACCTTAGATAGCCTATGGGCTTGCACTGAGCTAGCATTCAGATTGCACTTAGCTAGCCTTCTGGCTTGTAGCCAAGCCAGCCTTCAAGCTTACATCCAAATTAGTCTTTGAGCTCGCCCTTAGCCAGTCTTTAAGGTCACATCCAAGCTAGCCTTCAGATATGCACTTAGCCAGCCTTTAGGTTCGTATCCAAGCCAGCCTTCAAGCTTGCACTTAGCTAGTCCTCGGGCTCGCATCCAAGCCAACCTTCAAGCTTACACCTAACTAGCCTTCAGGCTCACATCCAAGCTAGCCTTTGGGCTCATCCTTAGTCAACCTTCAAGCTTGCATCCAAGCTAGCCTTCAAGCTTGCATCCAAGTCAGCCTTTAGGTTCACACTCAACTTACCTTCAAGCTCACACTTAGCCAACTTTTGGGCTAGTACCTTAGCTAGCCTTTGGGTTCACATCTAAGTCAATCTTCGAACTTGCATCTAATCAACCATTGAACTCACACTAAGCTAGCTTTCAAGCTTGTGAACTAAGCCAACCTTCAGGTTCACACATTTTAAGTTAGACTATGAGTTTGCCTAAAATTATCATAAATAACAAAGGACTCTCAAATCAAACTACTTAACATGAAGTAACACAATCAAGTTGAAATTAAACTCAGCTCAAACAAATTGACAAAGGCTGAGTTGGCTCAAATGGACCTAAATTTATCAAATAAATGGACTAAAATTCAAATTGAGTTGGACTTGAAGTCTAATCAGGTTCAAGTTGGGTCAATTCAAAATCAAGTTGAATATAGATTGAACTAAGTTCAAATCAAACCCTAACTGGGTCAAATCAAGTCTAAACTAAAAAGAGCAAACTCAAAGTCAAATCATAACTAGGCTAGACTGAGCCTAAACTGAAACCAAGTTGCATTCAATTGACTTGAACTTGAGCCAAAGTCCAATAGACCCAAACTTTTTAGAGGTCCAACACAATGTCAAACTTGACTCAAGCTAAATAAAATCAAACTCAAACCTGAATCGTATTAGTCTCGATAGAACTAATTAGCATCAATCTAAGTCCCACTAGGAGTGTTGAAACTTCGTTAATACCCAAAAGTTATGAACAAAGGGTGATGTCATGACCTTGACCTGAACCAAAATTAGTTTCATAGAACAAATAAGGTCAAATTGAGTCTCACTGGATGTGTTATAAAAGCCTTTAGTAATACTTCAAAGTTATACCCAACTCCCTAAGTTATTGGTGACGCTGTCAAATCAAAGAAGTTAATCTCCAACACACTCTAAGCTGTAGTCCACACTTCAAAGCTATACCCAACTCCATAAGTTATTGGTGATGCTACCAAACCAAAGAAGTTAATCGCCAATATGCTCCAAACACACCCCATAAGCTAGTCAATCTTACAAGCAGCTGGCAATGCCCCCTTTTAAGCTAGTCAACTCCACAAGTAGTTGATGACGTATTCTTCAAGCTAGTCAACCGCACAAGCAGTTGACAATGCACTCTTGAAGCTAGTCAACCCCATAAGTAGTAGACAACATGCCTTTCAAGCTACCCAATCTTATAAGCTGTTGGTGATGCTACCTAAATCATGAAGCTATTATCTATGCTTTATCAGCTATGGAAACGCTTCAAAGGCCAAGGAAGCTATTGCCTATAGCTTATTGACTATGGAAACACTTCCAAAAAAAACCAAAGAAGTTGTCACTTGTGCTCTATAAACATGAAAATACTTTAAAATGAAAGAAGTTATTACCTACGCCTTATTAGCTATGAAAATACTTCCAAAACCAAAGAAGTTATCACCTATGCCCTAGTAGCTATAGAAACACTTCAAGATTAATAGAGCTATTGCTTATACCTCATCGAATAACAAAAATGCTCCAACCCCAATGGAGTTATTGCCCCATGCCTTATCGGCTAATGAAAATACTTCAATCCAAATAAAGTTATTGCATATGCCTTATTGGCTACAGAAACACTTCAAATCTCAAAGTTATCATCAATGTTCAAAGCAACTAGAAATACTTCAAACTTCTCCCATTCCTTTCCATGGTTCAAGTTAGATGTCACGTGGTCTAGCATAGGGGAAATAGGATAGTAGCACATATCAAAGCTTCTCCTCCGCCATTTCTCATTTTCTTTCTTCATTTCTTTCATATTTTTTATAATTTTATGTCAAAATTCATTGTGAAGTAAGGGTATGCCCTTACTTAAGATATGTACCTTTTTTTAAATTGATTAAATAATACTTTCTTCTTTTCTTTCTTTTGTGTCTCTATTTTATTAGTTAGGTTTCTCACTTTAGGAGGTTCCTGATAATTGTAGGGGTAATTAAGAATAGGGGCTTACGCCTGTTAGAAGGTAATATTTTTACAATACCTTATAGCACATTTAAATTAAAACAAATCTTGATTTATGATTCAAGGTCACTCCTCAGGGTCTCCGCTATCCTGTGTGGTCAAAATCAATCCCCTAATAGCAATTTTGGATAAAATCAAAAACCAATTCTATCCACATCTGCATTAATCTAAATCAAGTGAGAAAGTATGCACCATGATATAATATGGTTCCTAGATTAACTGCTCCTACTCCATGGTCTTTGCCTCATTTTTGAGAAGTTCAATTCTTCACTAGAGTGTTGCTTTGTTAGTGTAGCCAATCCCTTATACTTGCTCTTGCTCCAATTGGCAAGATGAACTTCAATCAGGGCTTGAGTCTCTCAACTACTCAAAACAATCTTAGAGTGTTTACACTTGATAAGAATGATGAATATTTATACTTTTGCCCCACTACAAGATCTCTTAAAAGGAGAACATGAGCTTTGAAGATTTGAAAGTTAAAAAATAAAACTTAGAACTTTTGGAGGCTAGTGTGATATTAAGAGCTTATTTTCTCATATTTAGATTACTCAAGAATGTACAAAAGTTCATTAATGAACAAGTTTCAAGTCCTTAAATACTGATTCAGAGGAGAGCTAGCCATTACTAGCTATGCTCTATGAGTTTGGGCATCTGACACATTCCAATGACTAAATTTAACTAGTCATTGTGGCTGATGTCAGAGATTCGGATGTCCATTGATCAAGTTCGGGCACCCAAAAATTGCAGGTTTGGGCATCCAATCAAGACATTGGCATCATAAATCTGAACATGGAAAGTATTATAGCTTCTAAATCTTTGAGTGTTCGATCCTAAGGTTTGGGTGTTTGAAGCTATTAGTAATTTCAAAGTTATTTTTGCTAAAGTGTTTGAACTCAAAAGTTTGGGCATTCAAAGTTAATAGAAAAAACCTACTAGTTCATTGTAACTTCAGTTTCCAATTTGACATCTTTTCAAGACTGCTCTTAGATAAATGATAAGCCAGTGAAGACATTCTAAGATAAGTTTGAGTATTAGACAAAGCTCTAAACTAAGAATTCAAATTCCAAATCTTCAACTTAGATAAATAAAAATTCTAAACCTAGTGAGCCATCTATTGATCTTTCTGTAAGCTATATTTAATTCTTCAAGTTTCATCCATTGATCTACTATCACACCTCATCTTTAATGATGTTTTCATGTTCATCCACACTTGAGGCTCCCAAAAAGGCTTGATCTGCATTTTGGACTTAGCTTGGCTATGAGCTACACATGCTCGAGATGCGATCAAATACATATTTTGCTTATCAGCAAAATTATAAAGGGTAACAATCTCCACTTTTTGATGATGACAATCCCTTACAAGTATAAAATACATAATCTAGTTTGTTGAAGAAAATTTTGAAATTTGAAGCATTTTAACATAATTAGAGTCATGCATACATGGATATAACATAGATAAGAGTCCTTCATATTATATAATTTAATTTCAACAATTTATAAGCACAAAATGTTAGACTTCCCCTTACTAAAATAACTCCCCCTATCTATATTTTTTCCCTTTTGACATCAACAAAAAGGGTTATATAGAATTACAATACAAGTATCCACAATCACACCCATCCAAAAGTAAAACACAAAATATACCATATAGATTAAGGTTCAACAAAATGATATAGAGATCTAATATCCACATAAACCCAAGATAATATTATCCATAAGAATCAAACCAATGATAAACATAAACATGGTTCAAAAACTCATAAATATGTCATAATGTGAGCCTTCATAATAATACAAAGCATCCATGTAAACCAAATAAATCTAAGAGTCAAACCATCCATAAACATAGATACAGCTTCAAATACATGAAAAAGGTATAAACTATAAAGCACCAATCATCTACAAATATTAGTCCACAATCAAAACATAAACCAAACCAAAAGCCATGCAAGGGCACAAAATAAGATAAGAAGTCTCTAAAAGCATTACCCCTATCTAAAGTGGTCCATAAAAGTGGTCAGCATCCCCTCAAGGTGATCCAGATGCTCCATGGTCTATTGGGACTCCATAGTGACAAGCTCCTTGAGACCATTCAGACACTCAGTAAGTTCATCCAGCCTCTAATCAATAGATCATCAAGAAGATCCAGCATCCATAGCCTCAAAAGCAGCTCCAGCCTTAGCATTTGTTGAACCATGAGTACTAGCAGTAGTAGGAGCAACCTCTCAGACTTGGCCTATGGTGGGTGCTCGATCTCATGTCAATATGGTTTCATTATCCTCCTATAGGTTGAATCTCATTAGGCAAAAAGAAGCTCGAGTAAAGATCTATGGTGAGGTAGAGCCATAGAGTGAGCCCTGGGAGGTGGAAACTATCCCAAAATGGTGAAAGATATGAGTGATGATGCTAGGGTAGCCGAAGACAGTGGTTGAATAAAGAATACATCGGGCCACGTGATGTAGGATGATGTAAGAAAGGTTGATGAGTCACCTAGTCAGAAAATAGAAAATCATGAATAGCTTGAGATATTCGACCTCATCATGATGCCTACCCTTTAGAAGGAGGGTGTAGGCAAGAATTTGATGGATGACATAGAATCGAAGAGGGAGGAGATTAAAGGCCAAGACCTTCATCATACGCAAGGTTTATGTATGATTCTCCTCAAAAACTCTCTCCACAACCTCAAAAAAAGGGAGGAGAAGGCCTACATTGGACCATTGCTAAGCGAAGTTGACCTCTTTCGCTTCAATGGGAAGCCCAAATATCAATCCTAAGATATTAGGGTTAATAGTAATTTAGTGTCCCCATAACAGGATATGAGGGTCATGCAACTATAATTAAAAGAAGCATTGTATTAGAAAATATGCAAATTCTCCTCATTGTAAGTTTCACAAGAGGATACTATATCTAGCTACTCTTGAGTAACAAAAAATATAGAGAGGTTTAGAAAGACTAGGTTAACAAAATCTATAATACATAGAGGAATGACTCTAACACTAGAAAATCAGTTCTTAAAATGAGTAAAATTATTCATAGAATGAAATTGGGGAGAAAATTAAGCTTCCTCACTAGAGGTAGAAGTTGCTAATTGTTTGCGTATGGAAATGGGAGTTTTGGTGTGAGGAGGCACAGTAAAGTCAAAGAAGAGTGCTTGAGGATTGAGGACAGAGGAGAAGGGAGCCACAGGGAAGCCACTGGGATGCTAGAGGAGCCAATTAGAGGAGCCAGAGGGCCAAAGAAAATAGATCACACAAGAAAAATGAAAAAAAAATCCAGCAAATGGCTAGGGTTTTTGAAAGCAAATATGGCAACTTAAGAGGGGAGTGAATTAGGTTTAATAAAAATAATGATAGTCTTTTACAATCAAAACCAATTCACAACCCAACTACAAAACCACTCCATAAGAAAGAAATTAAATCATGAATGCAATAAAGTAAATAGACAAAAAGAATGTACCATAATTTTTACATGATTCGGTTATCAATCGTGCCTACTCCATAGCTCTTAACTCAGTCTTGAGGACCTGGACTCTCCACTAGAGTCATCACTTCTTGAGGTGAAGCCAAGCCTTTACACCAAACTCTGAATCAAAATGTCACTACTTTTGGATAAAGCCATGCCCACACAACTCTTACTCCAACCGGCAAGAGTCAACTCCTACACTGAAGATTGATCTCTCAAACATTCCAAACACCCTTGGAGTGATTTACAAGTGAAAAGGATAAAAATGAAGTACAAATTACCTCTCTACAATAGCCTCTCAAGATGAGTACAAGTGCAAGAAGATATGCAAGTTAAATATCAAATTTTAGAGCAAATAGGAGGCTAGAGACTTGGGAAAGTTTGTTTCTTTCTCTAAGAAAAATCAGAGATGAAAAAATTTATCAATTAAGCTTCAAGCCCTTATATGCCCGTTGGTGAAAGGGCTAGCTATTACATGCTAAGCTTTGTCACACTTGGACATTCGACACTGTAGAGTTTGGATGTCCAAACCTCCCAATGGTAAAAAATAAACTAGTCATTATAAAAGATGTTATAAGTTCAAACACCCACTCTATAGTTTTGGACACCCGAAGCTATAGTGTTACTATAGTGTCGGGCATCCAAATAGGAAACCAGACATCCAAACTCTAAACATGAAAAATCTAGGAGTTATAGCTTATTAAATTTGGGCATCCGATCCTAAGGTTCAAGCATTCAAATCTATCAGTATTTCAATATTATTTCTGATAAATTTAGTCATCTGAATTCTGAAGTTTGGGCATTTGAAGTTAACAGAAAAACTACTATTTTATTGTAACTTCAATTCCTTGTTAGACATCTTCTCAAACTAACTTTGGATAAATAATAAGCTGATGATGACATTACAAGATGAGTTTGAGTAGTCAAAGCTCTAAACTAAGTATTCAAAGAATATATCTTCGACTCAAATGATAAATGAAAATTCTAAACCTAGTGAGCCAACTTTGACATCTTGAGCCTTCCTTAAGCCATCTTTAAATCTTTAAGTTTTGTCCGTTGATCTACCATCACACCTCATCTTCAATATTGTCTTCATGTCCATCCACACTTGAGGCTTCAAATGGACTAGATCTTCCTTTGGAACTCGGCCTACCTACAAGCTACACATGGTCAAGAATTCATTAAATACATGGTTTGATTATCATCAAAACAACAAAAAAAAATAATTTTAAGTGTGCATTCAGACGTCTAATTAGTCTTATTCAAGCATCCAAAGATAATAGACAAAGAGTAGTTGGGCAACTAGTCGTCTAATTACCAAACCAATCATTCAAAAAGGTTATCTTCAGGTGTCTAAACAGCCCTATTTTGGGTGATTCAAGAATTACAAGCTAAGGAGAGAAAATAGTTTAGAGTTCAGGCATCCAAAATATCCTATTTTAGATGTCTGAACAAAAATAGGTAGACAAAAGATTTGTCAGCCAACAAATAACCTAGTCAATAAAAAAATACAATCAACTCAAGTAAGTTTTAGTGCACCAATTTTATTTCGAATCAAATAAAATCACCTCTCATCCAAAGATTTTGTAAAAATGTCCACAAATTGATGATTAGTTTTGATGAAAATTAATGAAATATCCTTTTTCAAAACATGATCCTGAATAAAATAATGTTAAATATCAATGTATTTTGAACAAGAATGTAGTACCAGATTTTTGGACAAACTAATAGCACTTGTATTATCACAATAAATTGGTATACTTGAAAATCCACAATCAAAGTCTTGAAGTATTTGTCTCATCCAAAGGATTTATAACCAACAATATTCCACAACTACATATTCATTCTTGGTGATAGAAAGAGCCACTAAATTTTATTTCTTAAAACTCCATGAGACTAGAGATTTTCCAAGAAACTGACATGTATTACTAGTGCGTTTTTTATCCACACAAAATCTGGCATAGTCCGCATCACAAAAATTGTTGAGTCAAAGTAATCGCCTCTTGTATACCACAATCCTATATCTAGTGTACCCTTAAGATATATAAGTATACATTTCATGGCAACTAGATGAGATTTCCTAGAAGATGCTTGAAATCTTGCACATAAGCAAACACTAAATATTATATCAGATCTATTAGTAGTAAGATATAATAAACCACTAATCATATCTCTATAGTACTTTTCATCAATATTTTCAGCATCTTTATCTTTGTCCAACTTGATTAAAGGGCTTATTCGAGTTCCTATTGTCTTAGCTTCATCCATTTTGAACTTCTTGAGTAGTTTGGTTGATTGATGAAGATCTCATCTTTCAATTATTGCACTTGGAGTTTAAGAAAGAAGTTTAGCTCTCCCATCATGCTCATCTCGAACTCCTCCTTCATAGTGCTTGCAAACATCTTACATATATTTTTTTATTAGTTGCACCAAATATAATATCATCAATATAAATTTGAATTATTAATAAGCCATTATTTATTTTTTAAGAGAAATAATATGGTATATAAACTGCTCCTTGTAAAACCATTTGAAATTAAGAAGGAATTTAGTCTCCATAACAAGCTCTTGAAGCTTACTTAAGATCATCTAGTGCCTTCTTTATTTTTAAAACATGCTTTAAAAATTATAAATGCATGTAAAACATGCATAGACTTCTTTAAAGGTTTATCAACATAGACTTCTTTGGATAAAACATCATTCAAGAAAGTACTTTTGACATCCATTTGAAATAGTTTGAAGCCTTTCAAATATGCCAAGGCAAGCAAAATGCTAATGGATTCCAAATACACTATAGGTACAAATGTTTCTTCAAAATCAATGCTCTCAATTTGGTTGAAATTTTTGGCCACTAATCTAGCCTTGTTTCAAACCATAACACTATTTTTATCTAGCGTATTCCTATAGACCTATTTGGTACCAATAATTGGATAATCATTTGGTATTGAAATAAGCTCCCAAACTTGATTCTACTCAAATTGATTTAATTTTTCTTATATAGAAAGAATCCAACTTTCATCCTTTTGAACTTCATCAAAATTTTTGGATTCAACTTGAGAAAGAAAAGCAATATTATGGAGATTGTATTTAATAATATTAATGGTTTGATCATCTGGGTGATTCTGTTTGAATTTTCATACCTTAGAGAGCTCTTTATCTCTATTTTATTCTTCTTGTTGGTCCTATCTATCTTTATTATCCTTATTATTGAGATTGTATTTAATAACATGTTTGATTTTTACCCTTTGATCAATATTACTAATGATTTAACCCTTTGAGTGATTCTTTTTAAATTTCCATATCTTGGGGAGTTCTTTATCTCTATATTGCTCTTCTTATTGGACCTCTCCATCTTTATTATCTTTACCCTTTGAACCTTGACTTGGCTCACCATCTTCTTTTTCATTGAGTTGCATCTCATTTAATTTTTTAGAGATTTCTACATCAGTATTAATGAACTTTTTCTCCAATAGAGACTTAGTTTTATCAAATATGACATATATAGATTCTTCAATGATCATAGAGGACTTGTTGAAGACTCTATATACCTTTGAGGTAGTAGAGTAAGTAAGAAAAATACCTTCAAAAGTTTTTGAGTCAAACTTGGACAAATGATCTTTAGTATTCAGAATAAAATATTTTCAACTAAAAATATGAAAATATGCAATATTTGGCTTCTTGTCATGCCATAACTTAAATGGACTCTTGTCAAGAATAAGATGAATAGAAACTTGATTCAAGATATAGCATGTTGTGTTAATGACCTCTACCCAAAAATATTTGGGTAAAGAACACTCATTAAGCATGACCTAGTCATTTCTTGAACAATAGAGTAAATATTTCCATCTCAATGACCAACAAAAGCTACAACATCATCATCATCACATCTATCTATGCAAAATTTTGATTTAAATAGAAAATGAAAACCTTTATTATATAGTTGACTAATAGAAAGTAAGTTATGCTTAAGACCTTCTACTAAAAGAATATTTTTAATTAAAGAAAATCCAATAGAAATATTTTCAATACCTATAATTTTACCTCTAATATTATCCTCAAAGGTAGCATGTCCACCATCCTTTTCTTTGAGCTCTATAAGCATGGCTGATTCTCCATCATGTGCCTTGAGCAACCACTATCTAGAAATCATTTATCTCTTTGATCCTTGGAGTGCAAGTATAGATAAACACAATCAATAATATTGGGAGGGAACCCACTTTAAGTATAGGTCCATAAGATTATAGATTAAAATAATCACACAAATAACTTAAGAATGCAATAAATGATAAACAAATAAATAAAGTAAATCTACATTTGAAATTGCTAGAATGTGGCCATAGGGATGTAGCAAGTTTAAAGCTCATGGGCCACTTCTAGCTAACTTATGCTCCTTACGTGGAAGATGTTTTAGGAACCCAAACTCGTTTGGATTTCTTAGCTTTAGAAATCATCCCCTTAGGTACTCAAATTTATTTAAGAGAAGAATTTCTTTTAATTGGATAACTTATGGACATATGTCTATTTTATCAATAATAATTATATTTTTATTTTGAAGATGTAGAATCTAAAGCCTTTACAAAAGTGAACTTGGTACATTTAGCTTTTGAAGAAGATATAAAACTAGGTCCAAATCTACTTATATCATATTCAAAGTAGTAGTTTCATGGAAAAAAATTTGTAGTCTTTTTGAAATCTACATTCCTTTTTTGCAACTTATCGAGACTCTTTTTGCAATCACAAGATGTTTTGGAAGATTTTAAAATAAGATTTTTCTTTTGAAGAAACTCAAATCTCCTTTTTGCAATCACAAGATTTTGTAGAAAATCTCAATGAATCAAAATCATTCTCAAATAAATTCAACTTATCTTTCAAGGAAGCATACTTTAGAAGTGATCTTTCATGTCTAGCATATAGATTTTCAAAGCCATCTTGTAATTCTTCAAAAGATAAATCACATATATTATCCTCAATGCCCATAAAGCAAAAGTTTGTGATTTATCAATTGGATGAGGCATCTTCGCTTTCTTCCTCTGAGTTGTCCCATGTAACCACCATTGCTTTCTTTTTCTTTGCTTTGTATTTCTTTGATTGAGGATTGAAAAGGCAATTGGCTTTCATGTGTTCGGGCTTCTTGCATTTGAAACAACTAAATATTTTAGTTATCAACTCATTTGATTTATTCCAAAGAGTCCATATTGATTTACCAATATGTTCACTTTAGATTCCTTGGCTTACCTTGTACCCTCATAGGTAACCTCAAGGTAATGTTAAATCCCATGGGCCATCTCATAAATACTAATACAATTAAATTCATTAGGGTCAAGACACAATAGTATGTTTATTGCTTTAGCATTTAGCAAGTCATTTTTCCTATCATCATCATCATTCCATTCAGCTCTTAGTTTGGGAACTCTCACCCCATCAATTGTCTTGGTGGGTAGAATGTATCTCTCCTCTACTATATGCCATAATTTATAATCAATAACTTTAATGAAAATCTGAATACGTAACCTCCAATAGTTGAAATGAGTTTCATTAAAGATTAGAGGTCTAGTAGTGAATTGTCTCTCTTCTAGAGATGGTGAAATACCAAATTTGTGATAGAAATTAATTGAAGGCACTAGGTGATTAAACCAAAATAAATATTTGTAAGCCCAAAAAGCACCTAAGATGGAGGGAGGGCAGGAAGGGGGTTAGAGAAGGGTGAATTAGGTTTTATGAGAGCAAATAGCAATTTTTGCTAAAATAAAAAAATAAATTCAATCCATAAGTGTAATAATGTAAATCAAGTGAGAAAGTATGCACCGTGATATAAAGAGGTTCAAAGACTAACCCCTCCTACTCCATGACTCTTGTCTTGCTCTTGAGGGCTTTATCTCTTCACTAGAGTATCGCTTCATTGGTGACGCCAATTGCTTGCACTTGATCTTACTCCAACCGACAAGATGAACTCCAATCTAAAACATGAGTCTGTTAATTACTCCAAACAACATTAGAGTATTACACTTGATGAGGATGATGAAGATTAATACTTTTATCTCACAATAAGATCTCTCAAAAGGAGAATAAGGGCTTTGAAGATTTGAAAGTTGAAGAATAAAGCTTAGAGCTCTTAGAGGCTAGTAGCTATTGAGAGCTTGTTTTCTTAAATCTAGATTGCTCAAGAATATGCAAAAGTTTTTTAATGAATAAATCCCAAGCCCTTAAATATCTATTTAGGGGAGAGCCCATTAGTAGCTATGCTCTATGAGTTCGGGCATCTGGCATATCCTAATAGTCAAATTTAACTAGCCATTGTAATTGATATCATAGATTTGGACATCCACTAATCACATTTGAGAACCCGACAATCTCAAGTTTAGGCATCTGACCAAGACACTAAGCATTCAAACTCTGAACATGAAAAGTCCAAAAGTTACAGCCTCTAAACCTTCAAGCATCCAATCCTCATGTTCAGGCATCCAAAGCTATCAATAATTTCAAAGTTATTTCTACCAAAGTTGGACATCCAAACTTGGAAGTTTAGACATTCAAAGTTAATAGAAAAATTTATTGGTTTACTATAACTCCAGTTCCTAGTTCGACATCTTCTCAAGACTGATCTTAGATAAATGATAAGCCAATGAAGACATTCCAAAATAAGTTTGAGTATTAACCAAAGCTCTAAACTAAAAAATCAAATTGTAAATCTTTGACTTAAACAAATAAAAAGTCTAAACCTAGTGAGCCATCTCTTGAGCCTTCTTCAAGTTTCATCTATTGATCTATCATTATGTCTCATCTTCACTGATATCTTCATGTTCATCCACACTTGAGGCTCCAAACTAGCTTGATCTACATTTCAGACTCGGCTTGGTTACAAGCTACACATGCTTGAGATGAAATCAAATACAAACTTTGTTCATCATCAAAACTGTAAAGGGCAACATATAACTCCTTCTAAATGAATGCATTATAAAGAACATAGAGTAAAGAGAAATAATAGTAAAAATTCAAATATATTTCTTCTAATATCATGCATCAAGAGATATAAAAGTTTAAAGGTTGAGCAAGATGTTTCCTATCAACTACCCTCAAAATAATAATTTATCAAAATCCAATGTGATCAATATTTTAGGCAATAGAAGCTCCTTTGTGACATACGCATAGAATTGATTAAATAAGTAAGGAATCAAGAAAAAGTTCAAGAGAGATCAATACAACAAACTCACAATCCATGAGTGTCTCTCTATACCAAGTCAATCGGCTACTCCTTACAAGCCGAAGAGTGTGCACTCTCACCACTCTCCTAAAACCTAGAATAGCACTTAATTCTCTCCTCATAACCTAGGAGAGTTGTAATAATAAAGAAGATAAAAATGAAATACAATTTGCCTCTATAAAGCCTCTCAAATTTGAGCTAAAGGGCATGAATATTTGATATGAAATTGGAGTTTTAGAGCATATTTGGGCTAGAAGGCTTGGAAGACTTTTATCTCTTCTCAAAAATGAATTTGAACTTTTCAAAATTGTTTAGAGAAGATCACCCTATCGTATTTGTAGTCCTTAGGTTAAAACTAGCCATTGTCACTCCAACGGTCAACAAATTAGTTGTTAGTTGCATAAAAATCTCAAACTAGTTGACCACTTATGACAACTGATCGACCGATTGACCTGGCAGATTCTTTCTGTTGATCATCCATTTCTCAACTGATCATCCAATTTTGATAGAAGAACTTTGTTATGAGCTCCCTACAAAATCTCAAATGCCAAATACTCTAAATAGGTAATCTCAAAGATAAATTTTTGACAAGACTAAAATAAGTAAAAATCTAAACCTATGAGTTTCGAGTTGATCTTTTGCATTCTAAATATTCTTTAAGCTCCCAACTTGATCTTTTAAGTTTCATCTCTAAATTATCATCCTCTTTATCATTGAATCATTATCTTCAAGCTTTAATCTTGAGACTCGATCCTTCACGAGCTTGGATGATCATTCCAAATTCTTAAGCTTATCAAAACTTAAGAAACTTAT